>JACEIK010000974.1:250522-281859 GCA_018107945.1 Datura stramonium | reverse complement strand
CAATATTGTGTTGTAGTACTTTCTAACATAGCTCTTAGGCTAGATGTCATAGATTCCACAAAATTTAATTGGAATGCAAGCACGGCATGTGATAGTTTCTCTATTTTTCAAATGTACATTTCTTTTCTTCTACACTAACTCTTATGTATATTTTCACCCTTGCCCTGATGTCCAAATGTACGAATCTCGAATAGCCCATTTCAGTATTATAATTCATCATGTCAGTGTGCATCTAGGCTCTTTCCCAATAAGTGTGAAATTTTTTTCAATTGCAAGCGATCAAAGATTATTATTTTCAATCAAAGTCGCTGCAAGGGTGTTTCTTTGAACAAAATGATCAACCAGAATTTTAAAAGTCAGATGAATCATGACAGTAATGAAAGGCTCCAGTTCTTTTTTCAATAAATTATTACAATTCGGATACATTTGTCATCATAGCTCCCCATCTATGACTATCGTCCTTATATATTGTCTACTTATCCAGTGTGGATGATTAGTTAACCATATATAAGCTTCAAGGGGCAATGTTTTAGTTTTTTGCATTCTCTGTTTGAACTCTTTCTTCTGGTGTTCTATAGCGGCCAATCACATAAGGTTCTCAAAATCACTATTGAGAATTTTTTTTAATTAAAATTGGCTTTCAAGTGAAACACAATGCTTATGATAGGTGACAAGGGGGTTCAACCTTATATAATATTTGACACATTGCAAGATTTTTTGATGACGTTCATATATGAGGCCAATTTCTTATCTTCACAGACAACATGTCTCCAAAGTAAAATAAGAAACAATGACCAAGACTCAAAACTCTCATGTGCAACTGCAACATATGCAAGTAGAAAAATATTATTGTTAACATTGATTCTAACATCAATTAATTACTTCATTTCATACAAATCGTAAAAATGAGTGTAATCTATTGAGATGATGTGCCTATAACTTTTGAATCCATCGATACTTGGTTTAAAGACCTAAAAAAGAAATTTAAATTTAATCATCCTGCATTGATGTGCCATGGTGCTCCCACTCAACAATAGCTCCTGGATTGAAATAAATTTAAGGCAATCATGTAACGGGGCAGTATCTTGAAGGAATCTTCAAAATCACCAAGAACAATTTCGAAAGCCCTTTTTCGACCTTTTTGGGCTTTTCTATAAATAAGTGTGTACTTGTGCATCGACATTATATTTTTTTGAACAGTTTTAATATTTAAGTTTGGATTATCCATAATATATGATATCAATAAATTAGCGATCATATCGCTGCTCAAGTTGAAATGATCCTCCTTGCAATCATTTGTTTGACAAGTACGCGGCTCAATCATTTTGTCTACCTTCCACATATATACCACATGAAATCTCTCTAAAATGAATCATCCAACTACACTCTAACAACTGATACTTGCAAATAACCCTCCAACTCTTATTTTTGGATCAATCACAAATAAAGTCCTTCCTATTTGTAATATTGTATATTCTAATAGCAGTTTTCATTTCATTCTTGTTTTGAAAGAGCATACCAAACTTCTTATACAAGAAAATATATCAACCACCTAATATTAATAATAGAAATAAAAATATATAATTTGACCTACATATGAAATGATATATTAAAAACAAAAGGACAACAATCTACCTGACTTGAGATATGCAAATTTATTGGCATTCCAAAGTATTGTTCTAACACAATCAGTATCTCTCATGCAAATAAAGTCTTCTTGGCTTCTTCTTTTTTAAAGTATAATCCAAATATGGAATAACATTAGAATGATTATTGATGTTATCATCTCCGATTGCTACAATTTCTCCATCAACATCGCCATCATCCGATGATGATTGATCACCATCAGTAGATTCATCATCTAATGGTCTATTGCTATCTGACTCATACATTTGATCATTAGATGCTTCATTGTTGCTCACAATTTGTGTGAGTTGAGTCAATGAGCCTTCAAAATTATTATACCTACAAAATATTAAAATTCAAAACATTAAATTCCAACAGATAATTAAGTCAATTCATATAAATGAATCCAAATTCTGCTACTGCATGGGTGGATCACTAGGTCCTCCGATTTCATAATTCTGCATACTATATTCAAAATTATGATTATGCATTTTAACACCACCATCATATTGTGTACCTAAATTATGGATAGCATTTCACTGTCTACCAAATCCAGTTATTGTTTCTTGTTGGACTAAACCACCATGAACACAAATATACAAACTTGGTAGGTATGTGTTTCCGTGAATATCATACTTATCATTAGTAGGTTCTTGAACGATATTACGTCTTTGTATTGATGCGCACATGTCAAGCATAACTCTGCTAATGTGACTAATAAAAAATATCAGGACTTTCAAAAAATGATGCCAAAGAATCATCATCGCAAAAATGAGTTTCACCATACATTGAAAATCCATTTGCCGTAAAGGACATTGGATATCATCCACTAATAGCCACACATAATTTAGGATCACTTACTCTTATTTTACTTTGATGCATCCAAACACACAAGCAAGTGTATATGGTTTTCAAGTAATATAGGATAAAAGTCCAGATATCATCCCACAGAGACTTATCTGATTAATTGTCTCAGTTTGAATTCTTATTTCACTATTCGCAAGAGAAAGGAAATTTATTTACAAGGGTTAAAGTAAATTCTACTCATTGTTGCAATGTAAATTAAATATTTTGAAAATTCATTTTCAGGAAGATTGTATTTCAAATGATGAGTAAAATCTAAGGTCTTGGCAATTTCTCTTTCAGGTTGAGTTATCGAGTTCAATTACACCAAACTTATTCACTAAGATTGTTAGTTTTAGGTTACGAATTCATTTCTCAACTTATTATTATGAATATTCAAGAACTATCTCACTAACTCTAGCACCTATATTCTATAGTTGCGGGAGAAAAGTGAAACGCTGATTATAGATACCTGACTCAACTAAGTAGGGTTGCAGGGTATATTCCTATCTATAACAACAAATCCAATTTCCTTTGTTATTGACAAGGAATCGAAACCTACTCTATACTTTTTTTTACCCTCATTTGTTTCCTCTTTTGAGTTCAACATATGATTCAATAGTTATTACTCGAAAAGTAATCAGACTAATGAACAATCATTAAATCAGGAACGTATAAATAATCTTAAAAGGAGATTTAAATGTCTAGAATAAATGAACTTTAAACTACAACCGCCATGTTTATTGCCAAAGCATAGATTAAGATTATTAGCCACACATATTCACATGGAAAACCACAATAATCATCATTCTCATACAAGAAAATAGTGAGGTAAAGTAAAGAAGAAAACCTAAAAGATGGAACTCTTGTCTCTACGCTCTTCCCAAAACTCGTCGATATCTTTTATAGATGCCTCGTGATGTATTTATAATCATAAGAAAAAATTTCCATTTTGTCCCCAAGTAATTCAGCTTTTGGACTTAGAAAAAAAATCTTCCTCGAAATAGCCTTGGCGCGCTACTCCAGGCACAGCACCAACTTGTGCTTGGACTTCCTCTGATGTTTGGGTCATGGTATGCCACGTCATTTATCTTGCCAAGATGTTGGACAAAATTCTCTATATTTTATGATATGGCGCGCCATGCCTCCCATTTTGCCAAGTAGCTAACTACTTTTCTCTGAAGTTCAAGGGGCACCTAGGTGTTAGATAATTTTCGGCCATTTTTCTCCCCTGGCGTGCCACTCCAGGCATATCGCCACTTTGTGCAAAAAATTCCTCTAAAGTTTATGGTCTGGCGTGCCACATCAGCCATCTCACCAGGCCGATTTTCTTTGAATTCTTCTTTCGTCACACCTTGCAACTTTAACTTTCCTTGGTTGCTCCTTTTTTGGGTATTTTTTCATTTGTTTCCTGTAAACATCATCCACACTAATCTGTTAGCTCTTTTTAACAACACTTTCATTAAAAAATTAAATTTCATAAGGATATTCTTCTTGAAACATAGTAAAATATGGCAAGCGGCGTATAAAAATACGCGCAATATTACCACCCCACACGTAAATGATTATTCGTCCTCGAACAACTCCCTACTTTTATTCAACATAACATCATTGTACACCACATATCACCTCTATCAGTTCACACTCAGGCAGCTAGAACAGAGAATCAGGATAGGTAGTTCATCAGTTTAGAAGCAACAATAAGACATACACAATGAAGAGCTTTACATTCGAAACTACATACCCTCATCTTCTTTATCAAAAATAGTTCCAACATGATTAAGTACGAAAAATCTGACACATAGTACACTAATTCTAGCTATCTTGTGCCCTCACTTATTTAGTGATGTCCCTTCTTTCTCTCGTATTAGCATGCAAAACACTTGGGACACAAATCAACAAGGAACACTCACTCTCCTAAATGATATTTTAGACATATGCAACATACCATAGGCTTGCCTTTCATGTATAGTTAGATTAATCAATTAATCAAAAAGAATAAGATCATAAGGACTTTCATGGTTGTAATGTTGGGTAAGGGACAAGTAGGAATTATTTGAAAAATAGTGGCTACCAATCCTAAGAACTTAAAGACAACATTTTCACTTTATTCTTATTTTCCTCCCCTCATCCTTCTTCCTTAACTAATTAATCCTTTTTTTTCATGCCCCCTATTTTTTTAACTACTTGACTACTAGTTTCTGCTTTAAGATCAATCAATACAATCTATTATTAAGAGTTTTTTTTTGTTTTTTTTTCTTTGGTTCCAGCAGCAAGTAAATATTTTATTACATGGACACCCTTATTTCCTTTTCTCTTCTCCAACCCACATTCTCATCTTTCCTCATTAGTGTTACTATTCTAGTGAAACTCTCATCATCATTTTTCAAATCTTAAAGTGCATTAGGACTTCTTTGGATCAAATTCATGTAGGCTCAACAACAAAAAGGAAATAGGCTTCTCATTTGGCTAGACAAAAAATAGGCTTATAAACTCAATGGGGATGACTAGGAAAATTTTCACAGGTTGTGCAAACAATAAGTAACAAAATATGGGTGTTCAAAGAAATGCCTTGATCATGTCTTACCTCTTAGACAATTGGTTAATATACACACACGCTAGGCATGTTCTAGATATTACGCAATGCACGAAATACAACAAATACAAGCTCATCTCTCATGGCATCATGGCTCGAATTGATTTCTATAACCATATACTCACAACAATCATATTGAATGAATCATATTGCATATCAATGTGGTGTTCTTTATAAGTGGGCACCACTTCTCTAGTGCAGTCATCTCCTCAGTAGTCGCAGGTCTGCCCCTATCCTCAGTTGTAGGTAAAACATATCTAACATGCAACCTCTCCAACTATCATCCCAAGCGTGATGATCGGTTGGGGTGAGAGCCGATCCGAACACTGTGCTTGACTCGTTAACATTTGTCACATCTATCAGCTTCCTTGCCAAGTGCCTTGATAGTGGTAGTCAGAGGTCAGCCTTCTCTTCTTCAATGTTATGCTCCCTCAAGTACTAGGTCAACAAGTTGCCATAACAATGTCTTCATCAGCAATTATTCCTGGACTACTGCATGTTGTCTCTAAGCACTGATCCAAAGTTAATCGGCAACCTTTTCATCAGCATGTATACCATTACTACCCTCTCTCAAGTGATCTCTATGGTGTGCTTCCCAAGAAGGAGCACGAAACACACCATCTTGACCCATACTCTAGTCTCCTTAGTCAAGTAGGAGAATGAAAGTGCAGAATGAACACCAGTTTCACCGTGTCCACCTAGATGTTGAATGCTCTGCACTCAATATGTGGTGGATATCTCTATTAGGGGGCGTCTCAAGAAATTGGAAATATATCTCTGGGTCCTCAACTAGTGTGCCAAGAAATTCATTAAATGATTTGCCAGTGAAACGGACTACTTGACCCCTCACTCTGACCTTTGTGCTCTCCCCATAAGTCGTATTCTAGTTGGCATAAAATTCCCTCACGAGAGTGAGGTTATACTCCTCTGGCTCTGCAAACACATATTGTAGCCCCAATCTATGGACAATGTCACGAATGGTTGGGAACTCAATTGCCAATCGTCCTTCTTTAATCCAGTTCTCTAGGTAGTATTTGGCCTCTTTTTGCGCATTAAACCATTTTAGGCCATGATCCTCAATAGCTTGGGCTCAAAACCTCCTAGGAAGGGGTGCTCATGGGGCCAATGAGCTGGGTGCAACTCACTTTCTCAGCCGTTTGGAACCTTTTTCTTGAAGTCGCTACCTCCTTGCCTTTGTTTGCAAATGAAGCCATAACACCTGCCAACCATAAACAACATCATAGAAAAAATTAGCTCATGAACATAATGGCTAGCTAATTAAGTGTATGAGACGCAAAATGATCCCACACTTAATTCACTAGCATGGCGCTGAAATTTTATTAAGTAGGATACTCAGACTTCCTCCGTTATCATGTCACACAAATTTATGAACCCTCACTATATTTTTTGCGCCATTTTAAATTTCCTCCTTACAAGAGTGCTTTAAATTAGCCACTCCCAACAACTTCAACAATTCACAATTCTTCACAACAACTCATGTGTGGAGGATTTTTTCACAATACACCTTAAATAAAATTTTGGTCTTTCTTTTTAATATTCCTCCACAATAAATTCTAGCAATTTCAAATTTCCAATATTCTCAACAATCACAAATAATTTAAGAAATATTTTCTTCCACAATAGTACAACAACCTTGTAAATTTTATGAAAACACTCTACCACCCATTCACCACTTTTCTTCATACCCACAACTCCAAAGATCAACAATAACATCAACCCAAGCAAAAATATAACACTATCATGCTAAACATATGGGTTTGAAGTCATGGCAGGCCTAAATTGTCAAAATTTATGACTTTACCCAACAATGGTGGACATAGGTCTTATTGGGAAAGAAGGGAGAATGGGTGAGCACACTCTCAAGGAAGATAATACTAAAAGAGAGAAGAGATTTACTTACTTGAAGTGGAGAATATTGCTTCACCAAGCTTTGGAGAAGACAACAATGGGGAAATTGGAGTGTGGGAGTTACGGCTTTGGAGAGGGAGAGAGCCGTGTCTTTTTTTCGTTTTTAGAGAAAGAATGAGTGGGAAATAAAAATAATGGCCGGGGGATAGGATTTTAAATCAATTTAGGGTCCTTGGGTCGGGTAGACCCTTGGACCAAAAAAAATTCATCCATATACCCTTGGCGCGACATGCCACCCAATACGCCCAACACTTGAAAAAAATTCGGACCTCTGCGACCTAGCGGGGCGCGCTAGTCATTTCACCATGCTGTCCAAATTTTTTTTTGAAGTTTGACACCTAGTGCGGCACGCCAGGAAATACACCAACTTAAAAGAAAACATTCTGAAGTTTCCGGCTTGGCGCGGTGCATCAGGCACACGCCCCATACTTAGCATTTTTTTTTCATTTTTTTCAGCTTTTTTTTCCACATTCATCCTCCTCAAGCTCCCTATTTGTTTCTGCAAAAACAAAAAATGCATCAAAAAGATGGGTTGCCTCCTACCAAACGCCTTACTTATAGTCGTGGCACAATATTCACGGGTTGCCTCCTGTGTAGCGCCTGATTTAACATCGCGGTACAATGCAAGACTTCTTATTCCTATTTCAAGGAAATTAAAGTATTTCTTCTATCAAACTCGCCTCCATAGTAGTGTTTCACCCTTTGGCTATTAACCCGGAAGGTTCTGTCCAACCCTAAGGGCTTCAACTCCGTTGTGTTATGTGTAGTCATATTCATAATCTCAAAGGGGCCTAACCATTTCAACCTCAGCTTACCCCTAAACAATTTGAACCTTGAGTTTTACAACAACACCATCTGTTCTAGCCTAAACTCACAAGGTTGGATGCTTTTATCATGTAATTTCTTTGTCCGCTCCTTGTATAACTTAGTATTTTCATATGCACTAAAGCGGAACTCATCAAGATTATAGAACTGCAATAACCTTTTCTCTCCCACAACCTTCATATCCATATTCAACCTTTCTGTGGCCCCATCAACGGATGAAATGCTTTTTCAAAGACCAACCTATATGGCGAGGTGTTGATAGGAGTTTTAAAAGCAGTCTTGTATTCCCAAAGCGTGTTATTCATTTTGCTAGATCGGTCTTTCCTGTTTGTTTTCACTGTCCTATCGAGGATTCTTTTGATTTCTAAATTAGAAGCCTCCACCTGCCCGCTGGTTTGTAGATGATAAACTGTAGCTACCTTGTGCATCATATTATACTTAGCCAGTAAGTAATTGAAAAGCCGATTATAAAAATGCGTACCTTTATCATTGATGATAGATGGAGGTGTCCCAAAACGGGTGAACTATTCTTCTTCAGAAATTTGATTACCACCTGAGCATCATTTGTAGGAAACGACACTACCTCCACCTATGTTGACACGTAGTACACGGTCACAAGGATGTACTTGTTACCGTTCGATGAGATGAATGGCCCCATGAAATCAATTCCCTAGCAATCAAAGACTTCTATCTCAATAATTCCTTTTTGAGGCATCTCGTGCCTTCTTGATATGTTCCCTATTCTCTAATAGTTGTCACAAGATTTCACAAGTGCATACTCATCCTTGAACAGGGTAGGCCAATAAAATTTAGACTAAAGGACCTTTGTAGTGGTCCTATCTCCACTATGATTTCCCCTGTAGTGGGTGGAATGAAAACTCTCCAAAATCTATTGTACTTCACCTTCAGGCACACATCTTTTGACCAGCTAGTCTATCCCCACTTTGTACAATAACGGTGATGTTGGGCATATTCTTATGCCCATTTTCCATGTTTATTTAGCCTTTTTTTGAGTTCATAATCCTTATGAAATGTATGAATTAATTTTTTTGTGTGTCTTGTGAACTAATGAATGTTTCTAGATGTTTTGAGCAGGTAACCAAGGAAAAAAGACCCAAAAATGACTCAAGGTATGAAAAAAAAGAGTTCACTAAAGTCGGCCAGGTACCTTAGCTCTGAAGATGAGAATTTAACTAACACCTTGGCGAGATGGATGGAGTAGAGCCCAAAAGCATTTCAAATAGAAAAAATTCTATTTTGGGGCTATGGATGAATTAGGGCGCCAGAAAGGTCTTGAAGCTCAGAAATTTGACTTACATGTTGGTGCTACAAATGGAGTAGGATGCCAAAGGTGTTTAGAAATGCATAAATTTGAATAACTCCTTGGTTCTATGGCGGGAGTGGGGCACCCGGAGCTATTCTTCAGAGGAAATTTGACTAACTCCTTGGGATATACATCGGGCGACGTGCCAAACCCTCCTAGATGAGATTTTTCTGATTTTTAAGTCAAATACTTAAGTGCAAAAGCGTCATTTAAAGGCTCACCTATATATATAACATCTAGGGCATTTATAGAAGAGTTCATTATATCGTTCATTATTTCGAAGGTTATAAACAAAGATTTTGGAGGAGAGACAAGTTCTACTTAGGTTTCTTCTTTTGTTTATTATTTTTCTGAGAATGATGATGTTATCTTTGTTTTTCCGCTTGTCTATGAGTGGCTAAACGCCCTTCTAGGATTTTGACCATAGTTGATGGTTGACGTTTGAAAGATTGATTATTGTTAGTTTTGGTTCTTTCATAAAGGTTGTTTATATTTACTTGTTATAATTGCTTATTCACTAGACTGATCAACTTGTGAGTAAATCTGTTGGCTTTTGGTTGAACTTGAAAAAGGGAACCGAAAGGGTTAAAAGTAAATGTAAAATAGGAATTCAAAGATCCTTTAGCCCATTGGTTGAAGGTTAGAAGTTGTTTTTGAGGATATGGATATACTCTTCAACCCTGTTTAGTTGAAATATAAATAGGGCATAATTGTCATCTCATGTTTCTCCTGTGACCATAGGGATATAGGCGTTAGGGTTCATGAGATAGTTCTTGGATACTCGGGAGAGTGGCAAGAAATGAGATGGTAACTTGTAACTAGCAACCTTAGGAGGAATCGATCTAGCATAATCACGTCTTGAGACCTCAACCTGATAAGACAGTGCCAACTCTCTAGATTTTCATCATCGTTTGAAGTACAAACAAGTTTGCAACAATCTTAGTCTTTACTTAATTTTATATTTCAAGTCTTCAGTAGTTTAATTTTTCAAACCATTTCACATTTATCTATTTTTTTAGAATAGCAAAATAAAGTAATAACCCTAAAATGATTGATTTGACAAGTCTCTAAGGAATCGATAATTGGGACTTTCAGTTCTATATTACTTAACGACCACGTGCACTTATGTGTGATTGAGTGATATCAAAAGGCTCATCCCAGATGTAAAACCTACAATCAAGAAGAATCCTCCTCTTCTTGTCCATAGTTGCACTCAGAGGGTATACTTCACTTACCAGAAAATTCACTATGTTAGCATACTATGGAAGCTCATTTACGTCGACAACAAACAACTGTTCATCAAGGAATGCCTCCACAATTCCCACTTCACAATGAATATGCTTCCATCCTCCAGCCAAGAAAGATGATCTGCTACCTGATTTTTATGCCTTTCTGATTTTTGATCTCAATATCAAACTCATATAGTAACAATATCCACCAGAAAAGCCTTGGGTTAGCATCCTTCTTGGAAAAATAAATATCTGATTGCAGCATGGTCAGTGTACATCACCACCTTTGTACCCACTAGATAGGCTCTAAATTTGTCAAAAACAAACACCACTGCCTATAACTCTTTCTCAATCACTATGTTGTTTTTCTGAGCTACATTTAGCGATTTGCTTGCATAATAGATGGGCTGAAATCTCTTTTCTCTGTTCTTCCCTAAAACAACTCCAATGGAAAAATTATTGATATCACATATTACAATAAATAGTAATGACCAGTCTGGAGCAATAATAATTAGGGACGTTATCAACTTTTTCTTCAAAGCATTGAAGGCCTGCTGATGTTAGACATATTTCTATGCCCATTTCCATGTTTTTACCCATCTTTTATCATGTTTTGAGTTCATAATCCTTAATTAATGCATGAATTCTATGTTTATCTACTTTATATGCTAACAAACATTTTGAGATGATTTGAGTAGGAAACCAGGGAAAAAGGACCCAAAATGACCAAGGATGGAGGTTTGAGAAGCTAAGTGAAGAATTTGGTGAGATAGATGGTACCCCACACCAAGGGCCAAACTTCAGAGAATTATTTCCATCATTTTGGTGAGATGGCTGGCACCCAGCACCAACTCCAAAACTTCAGAAAAAAATCTACTCAACACCTTGGCGAGATGAGAGGCGTGGAGCCCTATCCACAGCACCAAAAAATCTGGTGCTATGGTGCGCATGGAGCCCCATATATAGAACCAAAGCATTACAGACTTAGAAAAATCTCACAAAAATCTAGTGAAATAGAGAGGGTAGCGTACCAGACTCATTCCTCAGCTGAAATTGCTGAAAATTTAACTAACTCTGTTGTGAGATAGGTGGGGCGGCACGCAAGACCTATTCCACGCTGAAATTGCTAATTTTAAGGCCAAGTACTTAAGGGCAAAAACATCATTTGAAGGCTCACCTATATATTTAACATCTAGGGCATTTTTAGCATGTCTTTCATCATATCTTTTGATCGATTGATCAGATTGTAACACAACTTGGGAGGAGAGACAAGTTTTACTTAGGTTTTCTCTTTTCTTTATCGTAATTTTGCATGATGATGACTAAGTTTGAGTTTTTCCACTTGTCTATGAGTGGCTAACTCATAACTCTAGGGTTTTGGACATGTGGATGGTTGAGTATTTGATTGATTGATTAATATTAAATTCGACTATTCTTTTATGGTTGTTTGTATTTATTTGTGTTAATTTACTATTTATGAGATTGATCACCTTGTAAGTAATCTGTTAGCTTTTGATTGAACTTGGTAAAGGAGATCAAAAGGGTTAAAAATAAATATAAAACAAAAATTCAAAGACTCTTGAACCCATTGGTGATAGTATAGAAGTTGTTGTTGAGGATAGGGATACACTCTTAGGCCCCATTTAGTTGAAAACAAGAGGCATAATCATTGTTTCATGATTCTCCTGCGACCATAGGGATATAGGCGTTAAGGTTCATGAGATAGTTCTTGGATGCTAGGAATAGTGGCAAGAAATGAGATAGTAACTTGCAACTAACAACTATAGGAAGAGTTATTCTGGTATAATCATGACTTGAAATCTCAACCTGAAACTAAAAGGTTCCATTGCCCTAGGTTTTCATCATCATCTGAAGTACAACAACTTGCAGCAATCTTTAGTTAATTTTGTATTTAAAGTTTTAATAGTTAATACTCAAAACCAATTCTCCTTTTTAATTGTTTGATAAGAATAGCGAAATAAAGAACAACCTTAAATGATTGAACTAACAAGTCCTTGGGTACGATAATCGGGGCTTCCAGTCCTATATTACTTGAGACCACGTGCACTTGCGTGCGCTTGGGCGACATCAAATTTTTGGCACCATTGCCGGGGACTTGAATATGTTTAATCATTTGCAGGTTAAGATTTTTATTCCGCTATTCTGTATATAATATAGAGATTTTTATTTTTATTTTTTTAAAAAAATATTTTGCCACTCTTTTTAACATGACTTATTGATATATAAATGGTCGAATGATGGGTATTCATATCTAGGTGATCCTTGTTTGAATTATGGAGGACCCTACTTATGGCAACACTGTAATACTTGTGATGTATGTGGTGGTCTGGATGGCTATTGGAGTACTTGCCCAATTTTTATTGCCCTTCCCTAAGCCCCTATTACAATTTTCCTGTTATTTTTTTATGCTTACAGGAATAATGAAGAGGAGGAACATCATGCTCCAATGAGCAATATGGAAAAACTGATCCTGGAGCATATGGAAGTAATGAAGGAATAGCTTACTAAATAGGGAGGAGCTTTAAAAAGGATGAGTTCCAAGATCACAGAGATGATGGTTGAGACTACAACTTGTAATGATCTGCAAGTCACGGTCTTAGCCAATACTCAAGAGGAACATCAAGTGGAAGAGAGAATAGAGCTCGAACAAGAGATAGGCCAATTTGGCTCAAGTATCCATGACCTGCAGGGTCTTTTGAATGAAATAGTTAAGGCATCTAAGCCCAACTACAAAGTGGGTTGGATACCAACCAATGCATGAAATAAGAAGAAGAATCCCAACCACTAGACGATTCTTTGTCGGTAGATGTTGATGTTGAGGAGGTGGACAAAAGTGAAGATGTCAAGCATAATGCAATCTTAGAATTAGGGCATATTGGTCCTCATTCTAAACACTTTTCGACATTGTGTTTGGTTAGCAACCTAGAAATAGACCCTTCAAAGCCTATGGAGAAATGTGAAGATGAGGAACAACACCATTATATTTAAAATTTATTATGCCAAAGATACATTATGGAATCCCTCACTTAAGGGCCAAAAAGGAAAAGATGCAACATTTCTTACTTGGTCCCTTCATGTTTACACCACCGCCCCTTGAGCATAATAGAAAATTGAAAAAGAAACTAGGGGTGAAATTTATAATCTCAAAATGAAACAAAAAGTTGTGAAACTTGATGGTGTCGTGCCGTGATGTTAAATCAGGTGTTTGTTGGGAGACAACCCAATTTGTAATAGTGTAGTTTTTCTTGTTTTTGTATAGTGTCATTTTTTATTGTTTTTCTTTTGTAGAGAAGAGGAAGTCTAAGTACTCGGAATCAAAGCTAAGAAACATGGTATGATCTTAAGTGTGGGGCCATGCGCCCCGTAAATCTAAGAGACTTGCTGCTAGCTAGGCCCTAGAGGGCCTCAGGGAGTAATTTCTCACTCTTATCTGATCTTTAATTTTTAGATGCTCTGAGGACATAGCATGATTTTAAGTGTAGGGTGAGGGTATGTATCCCAAAAGTTTTGAGGTTAAGGGTGAGCATGCCAGCAAGTTTATTTGAAATTTTTTGAAAATGGCATGTCTCATTCACCCTTCAGCTTTTTTTATGGCCTCGGTTCTTTCCGAAGGGGGAGCCCTTTGAACTGGGTAAATTTTTTCTTTTGTGTATCATTGTAGAGTAATGACGTTTCCCTATGATGGATGATGACCGTCTAAGGGAAGTTTCGTCACATTTTTTCTTTTTTCTTTTTTAGGATTAAGTCATAGATCATTCACTTGTGTGCTTGTTGATATTCTACTTAGCTGCTATGCTAGAGTTAGTAATGTGGTCATCTTGAATGCATAAGTGAGGAATCCATGAGACACATATCTCTTTAATTTGATTCAAAATGAATCTAAGGTCTTAATAATGTAAAGGTCATTCAGTGTGATTGTGTGAATATGTAGTTGTAAAAACTGACTAGACTCTTGAATGCCGTGAGAGGTGAGCTAATTTGTATTGTGTGTACATATTGTAGCATCTAGAACTTGCCTTAGTGTATGTAGGATAGCTAGTTGTTAAGGAATTAGGAAGTGATCAAGGCATTTCTTTGAAAAGCCAAGTTTTTCCCATGTTTGTTTACCTTCTTGTACATTCTCCCTAGTTCACCTCCTTTGAGCCTAAAAGCCTTATTCGTTCTTAGCTCTGAAAGTAGCTTAATCCCTCTTTTTGTGAGACCTCAGATTTTTTATCCAAAGTAGTCTTAGGCACTTTGATACTTGGAAGTTAAGGTCCACCAAGATATATTGCAAGAAAAGAAATTGTGGTAAGAAAAGAAAAGTGAGAAGAAGGGGTGCCCATAAAACTTATGTTGTTTACTTGCTGGTAGGGAATTGAAAAAGAGAGCTTTAATAGCAATATTTTTAGATATTCTATGAGTAGGAAACTAGCAGTCAAGTAGTGAAGAATGGGGTATGGAAAGAAAAGACAAGGGTGAGTAGATGAAGAGTGAACAAGCAAAGAAAGAGGTGGTGGAAGGGAAAAGTGAAATATATATATTAAAAGTACTTAGGGTGGTAGCCACTATAAAATGAAATATCAATCTTACCCGTTCCTTAGCCGACATTACAACCAAGAATAGTCCTTGTGATCTTAATCTCTTTAAGCAATTAGGTAATATTAACGTACATGAAGGGCAAGCCTATGGTATGATTACATATGTACATTACATCATTTGTGAGTGTGAGTATGTCTTACTTATTATGTTCCATGTCTTTACATTGATGAATTTGAGAGAGGAACATCACTAAAAGTGAGGGGCATAAGATGTCTAAGTCGGTGTACTACTTGTTGCGTGTGTCACACTTAATCATGTTGATCCTATGTTTTGAAAAGATGAGTCATTTATAGAGGTCGTGTGTTCTTGATTGTGAAATTTTTCTATGTGCTTGATGAGAATTGTTGGATGTTGATAAACCACTTGATGTATACTTCTATGCTAGTTGGTTGAGTATGAATTGATATAGGTGTTAAGTCTGATGATGAAAGATGATTTTATGTACGTATTAAAGATTTTTCGAGGATGAACAATGATTTTAGTGTGGGATGGTGATGTTGGCCATATTTCTATGCCCATTTGCTATGTTTTTACCCATCTTTTATCATATTTTGAGTTTATAATCCTTAATTAATGCATGAATTCATATGTTTGTTTGTTTTATATGCTAACAAACGATTTGAGATGATTTGAACAGGAAACCAGGGGAAAAGGACCCAAAATGACCAAGGTTGGAGGTTTGAGAAGCTAACTGAAGAATCTGGTAAGATAGCCGGCGCCCCACACCAAGTGCCAAACTTCATAGAATTATTTTCTTCACTTTGGTGAGATGGCTGGTGCCCCGCACCAACTCCAAAACTTCATAAGAAAATCTACTCAACACCTTGGCGAGATGAGAGGTGTGGAGCCTCATCCATAGCACCAAAGCATTCCAAACTTAGAAAAATCTCACAAAAATCTGGTGAGATAGAGGTGGCGGCGCGCCAGACCTATTTCGAGCTGAAATTACTAATTTTAAAGCTAAGTACTTGAGGAAAAAAGTGTCATTTGAAGGCTCACCTATATATTTAACATCTAGGGCATTTTCATCATATCTTCAGATCGATTGATCAGATTGTAATACAGCTTGGGAGGAGAGACAAGTTCTACTTAGGTTTTCTCTTTTCTTTATTGTACTTTTGCATGATGATGACTAAGTTTGAGTTCTTCCACTTGTCTATGAGTGGATAGCTCATAACTCTAGGGTTTTGGTCATGTGGATGGTTGAGTATTTGATTGACTGATTAATATTTGATTCGACTACTCTTTTATAGTTTTTTATATTTATTTATGTTAATTTATTATTTATGAGATTGATCACCTTGTAAGTAATCTGTTGGCTTTTGATTGAAGTTGGAAAAGAAAATCGAAAGGGTTAAAAATAAATACAGAACAAAAATTCAAAGACTCTTGAACTCATTGCTGATAGGATAGAAGTTACATTGTTGTTAAGGATAGGGATAAACCCTTCAACCCCATTTAGTTGAAAAACAAGTAGGCATAATTGTCTACGAGCATAGAGATATAGGCATTAGGGTTCATGAGATAGTTCTTGGATGCTAGGGATAGTGGCAAGAAATGGGATAGTAACTTGCAACTAACAACCATAGGAAGAGTCGTTCTAGTGTAATCATGTCTTAAAATCTCAACCTGAAACTAAAAGGTGCCATTGCCCTAGGTTTTCATCATCATCTGAAGTACAACAACTTGCAACAATCTTTAGTTAATTTTGCATTTAAAGTTTTAATAGTTAATACTCAAAAACAATTCTCCTTTTTAACTGTTTGATTAGAATAGAGAAATAAATAACAACCTTAAACTATTGAACTGACAAGTTCAGTGGGTATGATAATTAGGGCTTCCAGTACAATATTACTTGACAACCACGTGCGCTTGTGTGATATCACCTGCACAAACTCTGCATCAAATGAGAACTTGACATCCTTTTCTAACAACTTGCACATAGGACCGACTATCTTTTAGAAGTCTTGAATGAACCACCTGCATAAACCAACATGTCCCAAGAAACTATGCACCCCTTTCATAGACACCGTGGGCGGCAACTTTTCAATGGCTTCGATCTTAGCTCGATCTACCTAGATACCTACCATCGAGATCTTGTGATCCATACCCTTCGCGTACCATAAAATGGAACTTCTCCTAATTCAGAACAAGATTGGTCTCCTCACACCGAGCTAACACAACATCCAAATGCTTTAAACACTCATCAAAGTCGTCCCCATAGACTGAGAAATCATCCATGAACACTTTCATAAATTTTTGCATCATGTCGATGAAAATAGCCATCATACACCTCTGGAATGTCCCTGGAGTGTTACACAATCCAAATGGCATCCTTCTGAATGCAAAGGTACTAAATAGGCAAGTGCAAGTAGTCTTATCTTGGTCCTCCTAGCTATTATGATTTGGTTTTACCCAGTGTACCCATCCAAGAAATAATAATAATCATGTCCAACCAACCTATCCAACATCTGGTTCATGAAGGGTAGTGGAAAGTGATCCTTCTAGGTGACTGTGTTAAGCTTGCAATAATCAATGCAAATCCGCCACCCTATTACTGTTCTTTGTGGAATCAACTCATCTTTCTCATTCACACTACTGTTATCCCACCCTTCTTTGGTACACCCCATATTGGGCTTACCCAATGAATATATGAAATAGGATAGATGATACCTGCATCCAGCCACTTTATCACCTCTTTCTTCACCACCTCCTTCATAATAGGATTCAACCTCCGCTAGTGTTCTATGTTGGGTCTTGCACCCTCTTCTAGCATATTTTGTGAATACAGAATGAACTGCTTATCCCCTTGATATCAATTATGTCCTAGCCGATTGCTGTTACATGGTCCTATATCACCTTTAACAACCTTTCAACCTGTACATCATGACAACAGAGAAGATATTATGACAGGTAGTTTGCTACCACTACCTAAGTAAGCATATTTTAGATGGGATGATAAGGGATTTAAATCAAGAACTAGTGCCTTCTCAATTGAAGGTTTCGGTTTCTCCCAAGTCAATGGTCTATCAAGCGTCTCAAAAGTTGCCCCTCTCCTGATATAGGCGTTGGTGGCGTCCAAGACATCAAGACACTCGACAACCTCTACACTATTTACCTAATCCTTCTCATATACCAGAGCTCTCTCCAATGGATCCTCTTGTGACAAATATTGCTCTAACACCACCTCAGACATCTTGGGCTCAACCACAACTATGGCCTATAGTTCCTCATAATGGGGTGGCAATCATGCTTCCTTGAACATGTCAAATACAGCCTCCTAGCCATTCACTATCATAGACATCTTTCTTGACTTCACCCTTGTGAATGCATCTATTGTGGCTAAGAACCCTCTCTCTAAAATGAATGGGCACTACTTCATTAGCTTCATAATCAAGGATGATAAATTCCACTGGCAAAATGAATGGTCCCACTTTAGTGAGCACATCCTCAATAATACTGTCAGAGTAAGTGATTGACCTATCGACCAACTGTAAAATCACTGTAGTGGGACATGATTCACCTAGCCTTGAACTTCTGAACAAAGACGTCGACATAACATTTATGTTGGCACCCAAATCATATAATATTGAGCCTATCTCTCTGGTTCCAAGGGAATAGTAAAACTCCCAGGATCTTTCAACTTGGGTGGAATCTTATTTCATACTCGGGAACTACACTCCTTTGTGAGAGATATAATCTCAAACTCTACTAGCCTTCTTTTGTTGGTCACAATATCCTTGAGATATTTGACGTATTTCAGAACATCCTTCAACAACTCCACTAATGGTATATTTACGTCCACTTGCTTTAAAATATCTAGAAAGTTCTTGCACATTAAGTCATTCTTATGCTTCTGAAACCTCTGAGGAAATGGAGGAGGTAGCCTGGTTTCTACCGCTTTTGGTTGTGCATCAATTGACTCACCAGCCTAATGCTTTGAATCTGTAGCCTGTTCTGGCTCCTTTTCAACCTCTGCTCTTTTTCCTCTGGGTATCACTTCACCTAATTCCTTCCCATTGCATAGAGAAATTGTGCTCATATTCTCCTTGGGATTCTTCTCTGTATTGCTTGGAAGTGCCCCCTAAAGTCTAGTTTTCTGCTGAATTGCTAGCTAGCCCATTTGTCACTCCAACTCATGAATAGATTTCAGCATCTCATCAATAATCTGGATTTGCTAACCCATCAATTGATCTATATCCTCTAGTGAGTTGCTAGGCTGTTTGCCCTGATTTCTCTGAAAGTCGTTGTGGGGCCTCTGAAAGTTCTGATTTTCTCCCCATAGAGGATTTGCTGCATTCATGTACCCCTGGTTGTAATTATTCACTTGGAATCCTTCGTTGCGGCCCTATTGACCCACATAATAAATAGATTCTGGGTTTAACAAACAACCTGAATAGACATGATTTTCTCCACAAGCCTCACATGTTGGTGGTGGAGTATGAACTTGATGAACCTGATTCACAGCTGGTGCGGTCACTAACTTGCTGATAACATTCACCAACTAACTAATATCTGATTGAATATTAGCCACACCATCAACTTCTAGCTTTCTTGGAATCTTGGGTGCTGCAAACCCTTTGCCTGAATTCTGGTAATCTTGACTTCCAACTGACATGAGATTCAGAAGATCTTTTATCTCATCATAACTTTTGGATAGTATCTGCTCCTATGTTGTATCATCAATCAAAATCTTTGACTCTGGCTTCAATCCCTCTATGAAATTATGTCCAACGATCTCCTTCGGCTACATGTGATGAGGGAAATATCGCAGATTACCCTTGTATCTCTCCCATGCCTGAGCTAAGGTTTCACCATCCTTCTGAATGAGCCCTGAGATCTTTCCTCTTAACTCCTTTGTTCTCCTTAAAGAGAAAAAACTATTTATGAACTTGCTGAAAAGAGCTTTCCAAGTGGTAATGGACCTTGCTGGTTCATTATGTAGCCATTCTTTTGCCTCTCCAATCAATGAAAATGGGGACAGAGTGAGCTTAACATACTCATCAGAGACGTTTTGGTAGTGAAAATTCTCATTCAGTTCAATAAATGTCATCAAATGCCTGTGAGGATCCTCGAGCGGCTTGCCCTAATACTGACATGTGTTTTGAACCAAAAGTACCATTCCCTCCTTCAATTCAAAGTTTCCATTAATTGAAGGCTTGACGATTTCTTTAGAGGAATTTTCCAAGTTTGGCCTAGCAAAGTTCAGTACTAGGACCCGTTCTTGGTCGTTGGCACAATTCTATCCATTATTGTCATCCATTACTACCAACCGATGAAATATCCTCTCTATTTCAGGATCAAATGAGGCCAAGGGTTGTTCCTGAATCTGAGTAAATGGAATACACTGAACAAACAATACCTGCAGTGTACAGCAACCAACAACAAAGTAAAATACTGAACAGTGGAATAAAAATTCCAACCAAAAATAATTAATCGATATTCAAGTCCCTGGCAATGATGCCAAAAACTTGATTCAGCCAAGCACACACGCAAGTGTACTTGGCCGTCAAGTAATACAGGACAGAAGTCCAGATATCATGCCACAGAGACTTATCAGATTAATTGTCTCAATTTGAATCATTATTTCACTATTTGCAAGAGAAATAAAATTGGTTTGCAAGAGTTAAAGTAAATTCTACTAACTGTTGCAATGTAAATTAAATATTTTGGAAATTCGTTTTCAGGAAGATTGTATTTCAAATGATGAGTAAAATCCAGGGTTTTGGCAATTTCGCTTTCATGTTGAGTTGTTGAGTCCAATTACACCAAACTTAGTCTCCAAGATTGTTAGTTTTAAGTCATGAATTCATTTTTCAACTTATTCTTCTGAATATTTAAGAATTATTTCACTAACCCTAGCACCTATATTCCTATGGTTGTAGGAGAAAAGTGAAACCCCGATTATAGATACCTGATTCAGCTAAGTAGGTTTACAGGGTATATCCCTATCCACAACAACAAATCCAATTTTCTTTGTTCTTGACAAGAATCAAAACCTACTCTATAATTCTTTTTACCCTTATTTGTACCCTCTTTTGAGTTCAACACATGAATCAATAGATATTATTCAAAAGGTGATCAGACTAACGAACAATCATTAAACCAAGAAAGTATAAATAATCTTAAAAGGAGATTTAAATGTCTAGCATAAATGAACTTTAAACTTCAACCATCATGCTTGTAGCCAAAATCCTAGATTAAGACTATTAACCACTCATGTTCAAGTTCAAAACCACAATAATCATCATTCTAACACAAGAAAATAGTAAAGTAAAGAAGAACACCTAAAAGATGGAACTCTTGTCTCTATGTTCTTTTGAAAAATCATCGATATCTTTTACAGCCCTAGTAATGTATTTATAATAATAAAAAATTCCCATTGTGCTCTTAGTAATTCAACTTTTGGACTTAGAAAAAAATATCTTCCCCGTAACAATCCTAACGCACCACGCCAGGTATAGCACCAACTTGTGCTTGGACTTTGTCTGAAGTTCGGGTCTTGGCATGCCACGCCTCTCATCTCGACAAGTTGTTGGAAGAAATTCTCTAGAGTTTATGAGATGGCGTTCACACCTCCCATTTCGCCGAGTAGCTGAACACTTTCCTTTGAAGTTCAAGGGGTAGCGTACCACGCCATCCACTGTGCATAGGTGTTACATAATCTTCGGCCATTTTTCTTCCCTGGCGTGCCACAGCAAGCATCTCGCCACCTTGTGCGAAAATTCCTCTAAAGTTCGTGGTCTGGCATGCCACGCCAGCTATTTCACCGGGCCTATTTTCTTTGAATTCTTCTTTTGTTACACCTTGCAACTCAAACTTTCCTTAGTTGATCCTTTTTTGGGTAGTCTTCCATTTTTTTCTACAAACATCATCTAAACACATCTATTAGCTCTTTTCAGCAACACTTTCATGAAAATATTGAATTTTTTAAGGATATTCTTCTCAAAACACTGTAAAATATGGGTAAAATATGACAAGCGTGTGTATAAATACACCCAAAATCATACTCCTAAAAATGCAGTGAAGACACTCATCTTTGAAAGTTAATGAGAACCTTTGCACTGCTTTAGGAAGTTGGTTGTATGTCATTGAACCAGCTTCAAAGACAATTTGACCGGCCTAAAATAAATTAACTCTTACGTAGCATCCAGCCTATTTTATTAACAACAAAAGAGAACAGATGAAGCAAAGAGCGTTTATTTTAAAATTCTAGATGACACAAAATGAAGATAGAAATTACTAGTCGAAAATAGTAGTTAAGTATAATATTTTTTATTAAACTTCGGTAAAGAGTGAACGAGTTTTAATAAATTTAAAGTTAAGAATCTCAATAGTTGAAAGTTTATCTAAAGTCAGGAATCTAAGTCTTTTGAGTGATTTAATTCAGAGTCAACAATCCTGCACGAATTTCAACTCAGTCAATGTGACACGTCGATTTTGGCCCAATTATGAAAAATTTAAAAGGGCTGAGATTTGGGCTAAGAAAAATGGCTGATTTATATATATGCATATATAGAGAGGTATATGGATGCTAAAGATGCATTGATGATATGACCACAAATGCGTTAAAGATAAGGCCACTTCATTGAAATAAAAGCCAAATGTAAGTAAATCATAGTCAAATTGCTCAAAATAGATAAAATTGACATAGTTGAAATAAAATTCAAGGTAAATTATTTATCTTAATTAATTAATCAAGTTTCTTAACTTAACAGAATAAAATAATTATTTCAAAACAGTCTAAATATAATTATAAGTTACCTTCTTGGACTTGATTTTCAAAAGGAATAAAATATATTTAAAATAATATACAAACATTATTAAAATATATATTAGTGTATTTTTCCAAATGAAACGACAAAATTCTCTTTAAACCAATTTTGAAAATATTTTTGATTTTAATAAATAATTATTCTACTCTATTTGCATTTGAAGAAGCTTAAAAAGTATTTAAAATTGTGGAGAGCAAAAATTGGGTATCAATAACTGCCTCTTTATTTGTCCAGGGTTGATGATAAGAAGGTCTGGGCAAAGAAAATTGACAAATCCCATTTTGTCCGACCACCAAATTGACCTCTAAAATTGGCACGATTTAAAAGAGTTATTGCCGGACTTCGGTATCAGGTTTCCTACATATCTAATGTTACATGAGAATTCAGGCCATATGTAGGTTCAAAATGCTTGATTTACGCACGATGTTAAAAGACATCAAAAGTTGTTCTAGTGCCGAACTTATGGAGAGACGGGAAAACTTAAGAATGCGATGAGTAAGGAATCCTTGGAATACAGTCAAGATTTCAACATTGAGCTCGCCTACATATCCCCGTAAATGAAAATTATGCTTATTGTATTTCAACTCAATCGATTGAAAAGGTATCACTTATGTCGAGGTAACCTTTGTGGCTCAAGATGAATGACAAAAATAAATCAAGTATGAATTAAAGAGGCTTGCAACCTCTAGATCATGAATGTAACACGCTTCACACCCATAAGTAAGAATTTACATGGACATAATTTTTAAAACTCTAGGTGCATTATCACCCAAATTTGTAAAATAAAGGATAGTGTTCCAATGTGATTTCAAAATTACCCTGGATGATAAACTGAAAAATCAAAACAAAGGGAGAAACTCACATGCCTTCTTACAAGAGTTTGGTTTGAATGTGGTGAAAGTCAATTCTCAATCTGTGTCCAAAGAGTTTTATATTTCTCTTTGGAACTATGCCCTAGTTTGTTGCTAAGAAAGAGTTCTACGTTGCTCCATATACACCTGGATCCTCATATAATATAATATCCGACGGTTTTGCTAGATATCAGCATCTTGTATTCTTTTAAACATTCCGGGTATACCATCCGAGAATGAATGTTGATAGCCTTTATGGATGACAAAATTTGTTCCCTACACGACCTTAACTTTTTTAGAAAAATAAATGCATATTCAATGTTAGGCCAAATAATGAGTCTTTCAGCAATAAACGTTATCCTCTTTCGGTATTCGGCGTGAGAAATAAATATGAACATCATCCTCCATCGATATTCAATATGAATGAATGCATGAACGTCATCCTCCACCGGTATTCGACATGAATGAATGCATGAATGTTGTCCTCCACCGGTATTCGACGTGAATGAATGTATGAACATCGTCCTTTATCGATATTCGATGTGATGGTCCATCGACAGGATATTGATAAAATTCGACCTCCACCAATATTCAACATGATTTTAGGTACCTTTGGCCTTTTTGGCAATAACATTTTCCTCTATCAATATTCAATGTGATAAATTGATTGTCATCCTCTATCGGTATTCGATGCTTATAAATATGATCATCATCATCCATCAGTATTCAATGTGAAGAATGCATGAATATCTTCTTCCATCGATATTTGACATGAATGAATGCATGAATATCGTCCTCTATCGGTATTCGATGTGATGGTCCATTGACAGGACATTGATAAAAATCAGTCTCTACGAATATTTGACATGATTTTAAGTACCTTTAATCTTTTCGGTAATGGGCATTGTCCTCTATCGGTATTCAACATGATAAATTAATCATCATCCTCCATCAGTATTCGATATTATAAATATGATCGTCGTCCTCCACTAGTATTCGATATTATAAATATGATAGTCATTCTCCACGGGTATTGACGCGATGAATGCATGAACATCATCCTCGATCGATATTCGATGTAGATTTGCATGAATGTTGTTCTTTACCGGTATCCGACATGATGGTCCAGTGATAGGATATTGATGAATGTCGGCCTGCATCGGTATTGACATGATGGTCCATTAGTAGGACATTGAGAATGTCAGCCTCTATCGATATTTGACATAATAGTCTATCGACGGGACAATGTTAAACGTTAGCCTCTACCGGTATTCGATGTGATAGAAGAACGTCGTCCTCCATGGATATTCAACGTTAAATAAATATGATCTTTGTTCATGATAACATCTGGTTCCTTGACTAATCTTTAAAAACTTATATACCATCATTTGCTTGAAAATATTGTTGTTTGATGACTTTCGTGAGCAAGTGTGGCCCATACCCAAATTTTGAAATAATCTCTTAAATAGAGAAATAAGATAGAGCTACTAAATGATTCTTGGACATCCTGCATCCATAATTATTAGTTTTGCGACACTCATCCATGTCAGCTTTCAAATTGCCTTATTCTTCGCTTTGTCTACTTAGAGTGTATGCTCATCTTGATTCTTTTAAATAAAGGGATGAAACAAATGATATATAAAACTCTCTCAATGATTTTACGTCAACCTAAATCCAAAGAAAAATTGTTAGTTTCGTGAAACTGGTCTGTGTTGATGTCTCTTGATCACCTTATTCCTTGTCTTGTCAAATTCAGGTATTTACTTGATCCTCCGAATCTCGATAGATGGAAGACAAAATCATATACGTATAAAATACTTTTATGAACTTATATGAAAATATTTTTTTCAAAAATATCTGTCAATTATCATGACACATGCGACTCAAATGAACATCTATCAGTTCACGACTCGACAGACGACTTTGTTGGAAAATTCTGAGGGTCTTCAAAGACTGTTGTATATGATGAGTACTATCTTCTAGCACGTGGTGGAATTTTTAAGGCTTTCCTCAAAAGTTCTGTCATAGTTACAAGCTTCAAATTAAATCTCATTTTGTTGACGGAAGAAACGGATATCTTATAGAATTTTTGAGATCCTTCTTAAAAATTCTGCCCTAGTTGCACATTCCAAAATAACCTTCAAACTCTTCTTCAAAATAATAATTTGTTTTGTAGAATTTTTTAGGTCCTCTCAAAAATTCTGCCTTCAATTTCCATTATAAAGAAAAATAGAAAACTTACAGGAAATATAATCAAGCAGGTATGGCGGCTACGTATCCCATTGAGGCAGGAATAAAGTCAAACATAGTTCCAAAAAATAAAAACATATTAAATATTGATAAAGATGTGACTGAAACTGAAATTAGTTGCCTACATATCCCACCTTGGGAATTCAAGTCATCACGTAGTTCATGTTACAAAGAAAATGCTTCTTAGCTATTACAAAGTATAATAACACTTACAAACAAATGTGTGGTTATAAGGAAAGAAGTGAAAAAAATAGTTTTCAGATATAATATCTCTTGACATCATCTAAGTTGATAGTTCTTGGCTACACTGGGCCATCCATCTCAGCTAAAACCAAAGCACCTCATGATGGTACTTTCTGGACGAAGTAAGATCCTTTAAATTAGAAACATTTTTTAAATCTTCTTAGCACCTCATCTTTAATTCTCAAGATCAAATCTAGTTTGAAACTATACGTCTTTGTTTGGCCATTTGTGGGAAACAGTATCAGTGCTCTACCCTGGCATGTCTTTGAACTATCTCAAGTCTTCTGTGAGTTGTCCAGGTGCCGAAAACTCTTCATCATACTCCTCGAGTTCGTCACTGTCAAGTTCACTTTGTTCACTGAGCTCGTGACGTGTCATGACTTTGGTAGATTTTAAAAATAACTTTTTAACTTAAATAAGCAAATCCAATCATCATAGTTCAAAGTGTAAATAAATTAATTTTCGAATAGGTCGTAGAGGTTGTCTTTGAACATTAAAATCATACAAACTTTGACTATGACTCAGATCAACACAAGTTTTTTTTGAAATATTACGAAGGAAAATAAATACATAACGAGGAAAGTAAAAAGCATAAAGGGTGGGTCTCGAGCCTTATCCGAGCCACACTGCTTTTGAAAGCTTATAGAAATATTATCTTTTTCTATCAAGATATTCAGCGGACTAAGCATGGAGAGGATATCCAGTTCTGTAATGCTTTATCAGGTTCGGCATCCTGTATGATTGACATCTCAGCATATTCTTCCAAGATCACAGAATCATCAATGAAGCCTCTTATCCCTTCCTTTAGACTGTCGCCCTCAACTCTGATCAACGCCTTGCTTCTGTACTCCTGACTTCAATCATCTTAATGGTCTCTCCCCCATGATTTGTCAAAGGATTGTTATTGACATTAGGAGCAACGGTTTGCAAAGTGATAACTTTCTTATCAATCAAGTCTTGAATTTTATGCTTCATATTAATACAATTCTCAGTGCCATGCCCAGCTCCTCCAATGTGATAAGCACAATGTTGTTCAGGCTTGTAGAACCTTGAAGTCATGTTGATGGATTTTGGATCTACAACTTGTATTAGTCTAGCATCCTTTAATCTTTCATACAATTGCATTCAGCTTTCGGCTAGTGGGGTAAAGGTCCGGGGAGATTTCCTTTCTAGATTTGGACGGGGTAAATTATAGGTGTTTGGTCAATTCTGAGGGATATGTTAATAGGCGAGAGTGGGTGTATGGTTATATGCAGGAGGGTTCTGGTGGATAAGTATTGGTAATTGAAAATATATTAGCAAGGAGTTTTGATAGACTAGGGGTGCTTGGTAATTTGGTTGGGCATAAAAAATAGAGTAAGGAATATATGGAGCTAACGGGTAGCCTTTTGATGGGGAAAGCGGTGAAAGGTCCTTGGTAGAGGGACCAGAGTCGAAATACCTTCTTGCTCTTGTGCTGGAATTATACGAGACAACAGATAAATCTTCTTCATTTTTTCCACAAAAATCCTGCGGCACCAGCTGATGTTGCGTTGCTTGCAATTCTTCCTATTTTTAGGCCATCTTCAATTGCCTCGCCTATCTTTACAAGTTGGACAAAAATTTTCCCCATCATGGGCAACATCCTTTCATAGTATTCAAGTTCTTGAATTCTAATAAAGATGTTGATTTCATTTTCCATTATTAGAGGTCAAACTCTAGCTGCTAAGATTTTTTCCGGCGATATGCATACTCCTAATAACTTTCGGTATGCGTAATTTTCTCCAAATAGTAATGCTCTAGGATGACTTCAATATTGTATGCGAACTAAAAACTCCTTAGCCAATGCTCTTTAGTTTGGCCATTGTCGCAATTCCTGAGAGATGAACATTTCAAAGTCTCCCCACTCAAGCTTCGGCTAAAGAGTCTCATGACCAGTAATCTCATTATTTTTCTACTCCGACGAGCTTGTCACAGTAAGCTCGTAGATGTGCTAGAGGGTTCCCCGCTCCATTGAAGATGTCAAACTTTGGCACCTTATACCTTTTCGACGGGTCCAGGTCAGGTGCATGCACAAATCATCGTAATCTAGGCCAATTGTGTCGTGAGAGATGTAAAGCTCTTTCGTGACTTTTTCAAAAGTTTCCTTCATAACCTTCATATCCCGGTCTCTCTCATTCTCCTTACTTCTCCATTCTCTCTCCACCTTATCAAAATGATCAATTTTTGGCTGCCCAGGAGGAGTTGGATATGATTTAGGATTCCTTGAACTTGGAAAATCCTGACTGGTGGCACAGTTTGGCTAGGAATGATAGTAATTTTTGGGAGATCAGGCGGTGAATTTTGAAGGTTAGGTGCAGTATGCAGGGAGTATATGGCAGTTGGCGCTTTGTTTTGATATTATGGGGTCGGAGTTTGATATGAGGAGCTTCCGTAAAACGGATCTGCTAATGGTTTAGGAACGGGAGCATCAAAGTAGACGGGGAAGGGGCACGGGAAGATTGGATGATTGAAAATAGGATGGAGGCCTTCTTGCACCAGGAGTAGGAGTGCTTGCAGCGCTAGCTAGTTTGGTTAAGTTCTAGTTCGTTGCATTTCTTCCTGCATTTCGGCAACTTACTGCACCAGTTGTGCAATCAACTCATTCTGTTCAGCAATTTGACTGTCTCACACAGTTATTTCAGTCAAACTTGCTTTTTCAGTAGTTACTTTTTCTTTTCCTTTATTGAGATTTCAGTTAGGAAGGGATCGCTTTTGATCTAGTGAAATAAGGATGCTCCGCCAATTTTCAACACAGATCAATTTTTATTACCTGATAAAGAAAAATAACTCAAAAGGTAGCTATGTTAGATTTTGTTCGTAACAAGTTGTGAAAAATATCTTACAGTAACTAAACATACAACTATGCAAAGACAATAATATCAAGTAGCACGAAAAAAATATATAGGGTGTCCTACATCTGTGACCCTTTTATGCCAAAGTAGGCCTAACGAATTTTTACACTCCGTAAGTATCTATCGTTTAAGTCGGCGTATTCGTACGTTAGTCAAGAATTTTATAGTACGACGCATACGAGAAAGGGCCCGGGGAAATGTCAAACGAGCGCGGAATTGAGGTTGCAAGGGAGAAGGCCAGAAAAGCTGGCAAAATGGGCAACGTGTCACGAACCCTCACCCTCTGCGATGGGCTCCGTGACACGCCCGTAATACGACGCGATAGGGTCCGTGTCACAAACCCCCTATCCGCTGCCCAAAGTTATATATATATATATAAGTCTCTTTCATTTGAATTCATTTGATATAAAAAAGACCCTCGTCCAAAGAAAGAATATACGCAATTTCCATCCAAATTTCCTTCGATTATGCTGCTAAATGCGGTACAAATTCAAATTAACTTCAGGTATTGAGTTCTAAGCCTGCAGGGAGCATTACTACAGAGTTATTTTCTTGAAATTCGTCCGGCAAATCGTAACCCCGCCAAGCATAAGTTGTCAGAATTGCTCCAAACTGATTCCTAAATGATTGCAGGCATCAAGTAAGTATTTCTCCCTTCTGAACCTCGAAAAATTGTACGTTTATGGACTTATTTTGTGAAGTTGAAGTATAGTTGCTATTAGTATTAAAAGTTATCATTTCTGCCAAATTTAGTACTGAAATTAATCTCATTCTCCCAGTAATACAGTTACAGTTGGAAAAAGTTGTTGAATATGAATTGAAACTCACCAGTTAATCAGGAAACAACGATCGAGATATGTTAAGGCTAATTCCTTCGGCAAGTTAGTTTTCATAGTATTGTAATACAGATTGAATCCCAGTAAGAGAGCCAGAAGTATGTCTATTGTGATTAGTTGTTGCTATTAGCTGAAACCAGTACTCTATGTTTAGTTTGGGGTTGACTCTGCCCTGTATAGCCTTCCACAATCAATCCCAGGGTTACTAGATGTGTCGACGCCCGCCAGGGGCTAGATGACGTCGCTCCAAGGAGCGGTATGTCGTCCGCGAGGGACGGAGATGAGGTCTGAGGGCCCATATAATCCATTCCATGGCTGGACTATTTTATGTCGTATCGGCACCACACCCCCGTCGAGCCTGGTGCCCAGGGTGCAGTATCAGGAGTCCACTAGACTCAGACACAGCTACAGTTCAGGGACTGAGCAGGCTCAGTTGTAGACCCAGGGGACTGGTAGGGTGGCTATAGTTATTAGTTGACTTATTTTGACCTTGTTAGGGATATATAGATTGAAGTGTACTCGCCGGGGCTTATGGGGGCCCCGAGTGGGTTATTCTGTGATGTTTGTACCTTCCGGCTTATCGGGGCCAGGTAAGGTTCTTGTTTGCACTATTTAATCTTATATTAGACAGCAGGAAGTTAAGTTATTTAGGTTATACCTCTATCTCTTTCATTAAGTTGCTTTCAGTTTTATTTCAAGTTTATTCAGTTATTTCCAATTATTGCTTTACATATTGTACTAACACCCTTTTTTTGGCACTGCATTACTTGCTTGCAGGTGCGGATCAGGACCTTTTCAGTTTTCATCCAGAGTTAGCAGTGCAGTCGGCTCCTTTCCTCCGGAGCTAACAGTTAAAAGGTTTACTCTTTTGATTGTACAGTATATGGGTAGGTCGGGGCCCTGTCTCGACCATTATTCCACTCCTAGAGGCTTGCAGATTTTACAGTTTCCCTGTGGTTAGTTTGTTGTTGGCCGTATGGGGCCTATATAAGTTTTATTTCGTGTGATGGCCGTGTGGGGCCTTGTTTAGCTGTTAGATAGTGTCTTGTCGGCCTTAGCATAGATTAGTGCCCGATTTACATTTCAGCTATAACTAGACATCATGGTGGTCTTGTCGGCCCGCATAGGATTTCCTTTATTTGCATGTTGCTGGTTAGCTGTTTTTTTTATAAGTGGCTATAAGGCCTTGTTGGCCGGGGTTGTGTTTACAGCCGAGATATAGTCTGTTGTTTTCTTGAGTTAAGTTGCAGGCTTGCGCCAGACATGCATATGCCTAGCCAGATCAGTCAAATTTCAGTATGGCACTAGGTGTCAGTCATGCCTCCCAAGGTAGGGCGTGACACGAATGAAGGATATATGTGTCATTTGTCAGACATTCCATTTCTCCAAAAAATATATTATATACAAATTTATAAATGAATTGAATGGGGATAAACAATAAGGGAAATCGGTATACAAATAAATGTAAGCCCAGACATTTGTGTACAACCCTAAACTAATCTGCCATCATCGGTCCTTAAATCTTGAACTTCTTG
>JACEIK010000974.1:230291-250441 GCA_018107945.1 Datura stramonium | reverse complement strand
GTTTGTACAACTCAGCATATGTATTCTTCAAATATCAAATAGTTGGATGAATGTCCTTGGGTCGTAGACCATTAGACAATATGATGGTCTAGTAATGGATTTAATATGCCAAGGATATTAAATCGTCTAAGCAAATGCGCTTAAAAAGGTTTTGTTTTCATTCTACTCTAAGTTGACTAGATTTGGCTTTTGAAAATACTTAATACTTAAGCGGACAACTAGTAGTGGGACAATTGATTATTGTTTGGCCGCCCTGCGAACAAACTACCAGTCAGGGTGTTTCAAAAAATTTAAATTTTTGTACAAGATAATTGCTACCCACATAACCGCTTTGTGTTCATGTGGTTTGCATGTTGTGCCAATTAGCGAAATTTATGCCATGAAATACAATGTCAGATATAATTTAATAAATAATTACATAATTGAACAATTAAATTATTTTTTATTATTAATTTTTAGCTGGAGAAAACCTAGAAGGGGGACTGTCATCCTGCTGGCGCAACCTAGACTTGAGTTACTGGATTCCGACGACCATGGCCAATATGGCCACTGATCAACAATCCATGGCAATGGTTGCTCAGACACAACTAGCCGCACAACCCAAATTTCCCAATCCAATTGACAACAAGGAGTATTTCGGGTTGGATTTCTCCAAACTGTTGAAACCAAATTTTCCCAATAAAACGCCATCACAGCCTAATTTGCCTAAGATTTCGATGAAACCAATTACTATGTTGCATGGGGAGCCATATCTGAAATGGTCAGAAGAAGAGGTGAAGACCATAAATCTAATTGAAAATTTACAACATGCTGTAGTGGGTAAGTTCTCATATGGGTGGCCGGAATTAGATGAACTTCGTAAAGCGATCCCAACGCAATGTAATATAAAAGGAGATTCTCAAATAGGTTTTTTCCAAAATAGGAATATTTTGATTAGGTAATCCTTAAAAGAGGATTTCATCAATTTGACTTCAAAAGATGCATTTTACATCAAATCAAAGGATGGGTCATCATACCAGATAAGACCATTAATTTATGATGCTAAATTCACTTTGGAGGAAGACACAAAGATGGCTATGGCGTGGATCTCTTTCCCTAATCTTCTGCTTACATACATTGTGAAAGAATCATTATTCTCGTTGGCGTCGGTATTTGGAACTCCGATTCATTTAGACATGGCTACAATTAATAACCGAGTTGTGCTAAGGTCAAGGTGCTAGTTGATCTAATGGTTAACTTACCGGATCATGTGAGGATGGACATTGAAGATGAGGCAACAAGAGCTATAAGGACCATTCGGGTCAATAGTCAATATGATTATTTGCCAAAATATTATAAGGAGTGCAGGTTACAAGGTCATAGCATAAATGAATGTTGGAGGTTACAGCCACAGACGATGGGGATCAAAGAAGAGTTATTACAGGAAAATCCCAAAAAGGCAGAGGGTAGGAGGAATAATGCAAGGGAGATGGTAGAGGGTAACTTGACAAGTGGAAATATTCCAAGGGTGTTAACAAGTGGGAAAGTGGTTGGAAATTTGGGGGAATGGAAGGAGGTGAGTAGGCGGGGCAAGGGTAGGGAGAAGGCACCAGGGAGTTTACCTAGCACAAAAGGGAAGGAGGAAGAATTACCAGCCAAAAATCAATATGCACTGTTGGAAAACAAATTAGAGAGTGAGGGGAATGACACAGGTGGGAATTGGATAAATAAAAAAGATCTAAAATATGGTATGTAAGGAAGGTCAACACATATCTGAGAATGAGGATATAGAAGAATTTAATAATAAGGAGAAAGGAACAATGTAACAAAGAGGAATTTCAGCAAAAAGTGATGGGATCAGGGCAGTAAAATAGGTGACATTGCACAGTAATGGGAATATTATGGAATAACGGCAGTCGGACATGGAAAGCAAATTTGATCGGGGTCATACACAAGAAGAGAAACTTCCAACAAATCAGAAAGATATTGAAGGAGGAGGAAGGCAAAAGGAGCATGATAAAGAGGGAAGTCATATAGAGGTGGAGAGTCCAGAACAATATGATGATCAGGCCAAAAATGAAGAAACGACAGTGCATCCTATAGAGCACAGGTCAGAGACATCATATGACAGTGGAAATAAAACTAAGGATAATTTTGGACATAATAAAGCAGATGGTCGTATTATTCCTCCGTATTTAATGGTTGACGTAGGTGATAGGGATAAGAACAGGGGATCGGAGAGTTTACAGGGAGATAGTATTAGCAGCACCAGTCCTAATAGAGTGCTGCATAATATTGTATCACATTAGATTCCGGAAGATGAAAATGGAAGGCATAAGGATGAGGAGGAGATAGTCAATTCAGATGACGAGAATGAATAAGAGAATCGGGGAGGAAATTCTAATAATGAGGTGGATTCATCTCCTAAATCTATTGCTAAAGGGAAGAAGGGAAAAAGCAAAGGGGAGAAGGTCAAATACCTTCAAGAACAATTCCAAAGAGGAGGGGTACCAAAGCTTTGATCAAATGATAATCAAAATTTTATTTTGAACCATTAGGTCTGTGAGAACTCATCAGGCTTTTCATAGAGTCCAAACATTGCATAAACATCATAAATTTACTATCATTGCTTTGATGAAACCATTTCAAGATTCAAGACATATTCAAAAGTACAAGAGAAGACTGGGGATGCACTATGAAAATTACAATCGGAATAGGAAGATTTGGTTTTTTTTGTCAGGAGAATGTAAAGGTGGAGATTGTATCTGATACTTTTCAACAGATAACTGTGAAGTTAAACATCCAAGAATCTGGAAAAATTTTGATTGCTACCATTGGTTATGCAAAGTGTAGTGCTCTTGAGAGGTTGGAGTTATGGGATGACATTTACAATGTGGAAGCTAATGTGAGTTTACCATGGTTGGTGGGTGGTGACTTTAATGTGATTATGAATGAGGAGGAAAAGATTGGGGGTTGCCCGTATACCCCAAAGAATATGAAGATTTTGCCTTTTTCATTAATTCATGTGAGTTGTTTGACATCAATTTCAAGGGCAGTCCGTTTACTTGGTGGAATGGTAGAACAGATGAAGACTGTATTTTCAAGAGATTAGATAAAATGGTATTAATAAAGCTTTTTTGAACTTCTTTGGGAGAACAGAGATGGACCATTTATCTAGAACTGGATCTGACCATGCTCCTATGTTACTAACTGCTGGAGCTCTTGTCCCACACTTCATCAGGCCTTTTAAATTTTTGAATTTCTGGACAGAAAAGCAGGAATTCATGGATGTAGTAAAGTGTAGTAAAGAGGAGTTGGAGTACTGATCATGAGGGAGATATTTTTATAGTTTTAAAGCATAAACTAAAGAATACTAAAGCTGCTTTATCAAGGTGGAGTAGAAACAGTTTTGGTGATATTTTCAAACAGCTCATAATCAAGGAAGAAATATTGAGGATAAAGGAAAAGTTATTTGAAGAATTACCAACTGCTAACAATAGGAGGGTTCTATAGAAAGCTCAGGCAGAGAAGAAGTTGTATCTTCATTGTGAGGAAGAGTATTGGAGACAAAAAGCGGGAGTTGATTGGTTCACAGAAGGATATAGGAATACTAGATTTTTTCATAATCTAGTAAATGGGAGAAGGAAAAGGTTGGCACTGAACAAGATTCAAAATCATAACGGGGATTGGATTGAGGATATTGAGGTAATAGCTAATGAAGCAATACGGTTCTTTCAGGAACAGTTTACAGGGGAGATGAATATGTTAGACAGGTCTTTAATACGCTTTATTCCTGAGGTCATATCAGAGGAGGATAACATAAGATTAAATGATACATCCACAATTGAAGAAGTTAAGAAGAGTGTAATGAAATTAAAAGGTGATTCTGCTTATGGACCTGATGGTTTTACATGGCACTTTTATCGGACATGTTGGGATATTATTCGGGAAGATGTTTTTGGAGTGGTGAAGGCTTTTTTCAGGCGTCAGTCTCTATCAAGATCCATCACCCATACTCACTTGGTCCTCCTTCCCAAAAAGGAGATTATTCAGAATTTCTCAGATTTGAGACCTATCAGTTTGAGTAATTTTTTGAATAAGGTCATATCCCCGCTGATACATGACAGAATGGAAGAATTACTTCCCAAAATTATCTCCCAGAATCAGTCTGGTTTTGTAAAGGGTCGTAGTATCACAGAGAATGTTTTATTAGCTCAGGAGATTATTGTTGATATGGGGAAGAGAGGTAAACCAACAAATGTTGTCATAAAGCTTGATATGGCTAAAGATTATGATAGAGTTTCATGGCATTTTCTCATAAACGTGCTTCAGAAGATGGGTTTCAATCATTTTTTTGTGGATAAAATCTGGAGATTATTAGCTAATAACTAGTACTCAGTCTTAGTAAATGGACAGGCTCATGGTTTTTTTCATTCCACTAGAGGAGTGAAACAAGGAGATCCACTTTCCCCATCCTTGTTTATTATGGAAGCAGAGGTGTTAACTAGGTAACTAAATGCTCTATTTCAATGCAGCAATTTCAAAGGATATGGGATGCCTAAATGGAGTTCTGATATTAATCACCTTACTTATGCTGATGATACTATTATTTTTGTCTCTGCGGATAAAGATTCACTGGAGATGCTGATGCAAACCTTGAGTGATTATGAAAATCAATCAGGACAGCTGATTAATAAACAAAAGAGCCTTTTTTATGTTCATCAGAAGACTGCACTTGATTTGATAAGGCAGGTGGAGGAGATAACAGGTTTTGCAAAAGGAACTCTGCCTCTTACATATCTGGGATGCCCCAGTAGTCATGCAAGGAAGAGGAAAAGTCATTTCACAAAGCTGATTAAAAAGGTTAAGGGAAAGCTACAGGCTTGGAAAGGGAAGCTATTGTCAGTAGGGGGTAAAGTTGTGTTGATAAATAATGTATTACAAAGTGTACCTATTTATATTTTATCAGTTGTGACTCCTCCAAAATGTATTATTCATGATCTTCATAGGTTATTTGCAAGGTTTTTCTATAATAATAATGAGGAAAGGAAAAATAAACATTGGGTATCTTGGGCTAACATGTGCTTGCCTGAGGAAAGCTCTGTCTACTAAGCTTTGGTGGTCATTCAGAACTAAAAAATCTTTGTGGGAAAATTACATATGGAATAAATATTGTAAAAGATACAAACCTCAGGTAGTTAAATGGAAAGGAGGATCTCATACATGAAAACATATGTTAGAAGCTAGAGAGTGCTTTGATCAGATGATATGGTGGGAGCCAAGATGTGGCAATTCCAGTGTATAGTTTGGCAACTGGACTAAGATGGGAGCACTACAGTATGTTCTTCCCAGAATCCAAGATGCAGAGATGGATGTGAATCAGTAAATGATGGATGAAGATTGGGATAAAGTAAAATTGCAACAGCTTTTTCCAGAAGAAATTACAGAACACATTATTGCAAATATCAGATGTGATGAGAGGGTTGAAGAATGGGATAAACTATGGTGGCATGCTTACTAACTCAGGAAAATTCACAATTAAGAGTGCTTGGTAGGAGGTGAGAGAAAAGGGAGAATACCAGACAGAACTATCCATCATGTGGCCAAAGGGTGTACCCTTCAAGGTATCCTTTTTTGGTTGGAGACTGTTAAAGCAAAGATTACCTATTGGAGAAGTTCTTGATATGATGGGGGTGACTGATAACACACAATGTGTCTACTGTTCTATACCATGCTCAGAAACAATTAGCCATATTTTTTTGAAATCTGAGGTATCAAAACAGGTTTGGAAAGTTTTTGCTGATGCATCTGGAGTTCATGGTCCTTTTACACAGTTTAAACCTACTTTGTTGAAATGGTGGGGTACAAAGAATAATAATAAAGTTACTCCTTTGCTTAAGTCATTGCCTCTTTTCATTTTATGGCAGTTATGGAAAAGAAGAAATGCCTTTAAGCATGGGAGTAAAATGTCTATGTACTTTATAGTGGATGAGATAAATAGACAGATTTGTAATTTGACAAAAGTCCTATATCCTTGGATGAATGCAGTGCCTACTCAATGGTCTATGGTAGTGAAATGTCTAGAAGAGTATACCGCATCTGTTTTGACAAAGGTAGTGAGGTGGAAAAAATTGGAGGAGGGGATTTTCATTTGTAATTCAGATAGGGTGTCAAAGGGTAATCCAGGCCCAAGCTCATGTGCTTTTTGTGTGAGAGATCATAATGGAGACCTGGTGTATGTTGAGGTTAGGAAGATACCTGATGATACCAGCCTAGTAGCTGAAGCTAGAGCTATTACTTTGGGGTTAGAATATTGCATATCTAACCAGTTGCTTCCTGTGGTGATGCAAATTGATCCCCTAACTGTTCAGAAAGTGTTGGGAGGGGAATGGGAAGCACCTTGGAGAATAGACATGGAAATGAGGAAGTTTAACAAAATAAGGAGAAATAAAGGGGTGGTGGTGGAGCACATATACAAGGAAGGAAATTCATTGGCGGATTTTTTTGCTAACCTAGTTGTTCATTTTGCAGGTATAATCAAATTTAAATCATTTCAGGAAGTTCCAGCAGAAGGAAGGAGAATCATTAATATGAAAAAGCAGCATATCCAACTCTTAGAATATGAAGACGCAACAACAACATACATACAGACATAATATCATATACGGATACAATTGTAAGAACATCAGACACGGCAATTCATACAGCAGGCTTCATCACAGGGAGAGGAATTACATTAATACAGCAGTGAGTGGTGAAATTAATACACACGTTTACATAAGCAGTGAGGATTTAATCAAGGTATTGCGGGAAGTGTAAACTCAATAAAATAAGGTTCAAGTTGGGATATCTGGAAATTAGAATGGCGGAGTAACTCAATCAACTTCTCTAACAATGGTATTAGCTCAGTATGAGCTCAATCTGTTGAGAGGAAAGTTGATATGCAAAGCCTGATCGACATTTCTAGAGAATCGCAAGTGTAAGGCTGAATGTAATACCTTCCCCGCGTCTTTGTTTGGGAAAACACTACGGAGTTGAAGAAGTCTTCCATGGCTTCGATTTCATGGCATCTGTGAGACTTGAGGGTGTCCTAGATGAAATCGAGCCAAACCCAGTGGTGTAGATCTCTCAGACGATGCTGCGAAGGAAGGTAAAATCATTCAAGACAGGAGAAAGCATCATTCCCAGATGAAATTGCAAGGAAAGTATTAGAAAATAGGAAAAATCACTTACCATTGATGCCAATAGCTGAGATTCATGAAGAGGACAGTCGCTCAGACAGACCTGGTTTGTATAGAAATATCTGGAAGATGTCTGGGGATCCTTTCTTTGTTATTCAGCTGAGTCGGGTTAGGCCTATTTTGGGCTCAACTTTGGATCAATGTTTTTTACTTTTATACTTGTTTGGTTCTTTTTGTGTTGTTTTGTTTTGTATATAAATAAAAACTTCCCCTTTTGGCCAAATAAAAAAATCAAACAAAGTAAATTAGCCAAATAACAACCCCTTTTTTATTAGAACATAGATGAATTTTTTCAACAAAGTCGTATTTTCTGTTACGCGTTGATTTTGGCCCAATTATGGGCAATTTAAAAGGACTGAGATTTGAGCTAATAAAAATGAATGATGCATATATATAGAGATGTATTGGATGACAAAAAATGTATTGATGATATGGCCACAAAGGTGTTAAAGATAAGGTCATTTATTGAAATTAAAGCCAAATTATTCCAAATAGATAAACTTGACATTGTTGAAATAAAAATCGAGGTAAATTATTTGTCAATCAAGTTTTTTAACTTAACAGAGTAAAAATATTTATTTCAAAATAGACTAAAATAATATAACTTATTTGTTTTGATTTGATTTTCGAAATGAATAAAATATTAAAAATAATATACCATGATTATTAATATATATATATATATATTACATATTTTGCAAATGAAATGGCAAAATTCACTTAAAATTAGTTTTGAAAATACTTTTGGTTTTTGAAGAATTATTCTACTCTATTTGCGATTGAAGAAGCTTAAAAATTATTTAAGATTGTGGAGGGCCACCGATCAGAATATGTAGAGCATTCATTTATTGCTGAACGAGCACCAACAAATCAAACCAAAAATATTAAAATACAAACTCATTGAAAGATCAACGAGGCTGGAGCAAATATTTTTTAAAAACAACCGCCCATAACGAGGCCCAATGTAGTGTTCAAGAATTTTTACCTCGCTTATGCACCAATGAGGTCCAAAGGAATTTTAAAAATGTATAACATCAACCCATTCACAACGAGGTAAAAATAAAATATTTTTTTAAAAAAGTAGTACTCCTGGAAGTGCATGAGATCTAGCTTTATATATATATATATATATATACATATATAAAAAGTTTAACATATCGTAACACCTCATTCAACGTCAACAAGGTGTCCCAATTCATTAATATGAATTTTAAATGTCCGATTTGAAAATTTTCAATTATTTTGTTCAAATTTGACTCATTTTATATATATCAATCATTTATTTCCGTATGTAAAAAATTGTTGGTATTATTACTCTTACCAACTATTATGATATGGGATTAATACGTTTAATAATTTGTCACGCCCGCCCTGTGGTAATGACCCGCACCCTAAGTGCCCTAAGCAGGGACCCTGGACCGCACCGCGGGCCCAGGCACATCTCTAATGCTCCGGCTACTTATCTCGTGTTTCGGAAACAGGTGCTATATAATCCAGCCAGAACACAGCTTCTCCTACTAACTCAGTTTATAAACACCGTGCCTGTAATAACAAACCAACCTGAACATACTCATAACAAGGAACTCATGCTGCCAACAAGGCCACCATGTCAGTTTCAGTCATCCGAAACTCAACAAACGAACACAAAGTGCCACGTGACCGAGAAGGTCACCACTACTATCACACTATGGCCCCACACTCGCCAACATAAAATAGAAATACTAAACAATTATAACAAACCGCACTGGCCACACGACGGCCAACCGACCATGTGAGATAAATCAACAATCAGCAAGCCTCTATGAGTAATAATAGAAATGACTGACAAAATTCCGACCTATCCATACTGCATAACAAAAGGAAAAGAGCTACACCTCCAAAAATCGACTCCCATTTAATGTGAGCCGATGACTCTATACCGGCTGGAATCACGAGGATCGCCTCCTCTGGGCGAGTACTGCAGGTAATGCGCCGCCCACGGCCGGCACTGGTCAGATCAGAGACAAGAAAAGAATCGAATAATACAACCGAATATAAATAACAATACACTGGGCACTTCAGATAAACAGAGATAATCAATCTCAAGAGCCGATATAAACCGAATCGACTTTCGTACCGATAAAGTGCAAGCCGCACCGTGCACGCGACGGCTCGTCGCCTATTAACTAGTATATACAAATACATAAATAGATATACAAGCAAGAGCAATAACTTCCCATGTTTCCATGGCGCCAAGTAAGCAAACAATCTATACCCCTACCCTGGTCAAAACCAAATCAAAAATAGTCACTCCACTCATCTCGCTCACCAGAGCACCCTATCGCTGGTTCCCGCCGGCCATAGCCTCCGATATAAATAATCGGTGTTCCGAGTCCCGAGGACTCCTATATCAGATTCGTAATCAAACCGCATTGTTCTCAAGCGCTGCGCCAATGTGGCTATTCAGATCAGAAGGCTGGGACGACTGAGCATGTGGAAAGCTTCATCCCATCTTCATCCAAACTGGACGCATGCCACTCCGAGTGACGTAAACCCACCCGCCAGCCGCGACACGATTACAATCTGCACTTGCGAGACGCTCAATAAGATGCCCTCACGCCACATCAAGTCTCAACAACAAATAACACATATAAATAGCAAGCATGTTTAACTCAAAAAGACTAACCGAAATCCGATTTCTTATTCTCGATCTCTTTCTGTATTATATCGATTCTTTACCGATTATACCGATTCCTTCGTAATTTTTATTCAACTGCTTGGGCTAATCTCGTGTCGTGATACTATCTCGTCCGACAGCTAATCTCAGAGCCAAGATATCATCCGGGCCCGAATGGCTAGTCTCAGAGCCAAGATATCATCCGTCCTAATGGCAATCGTAGCCAAATACCGTCCGTCTATCCGATTTTATTTTACTAACTTTATTCCTCGAAATAGATCTTTTATTCTACAACATGCTTGCTAATCATACAATAGGCGTTACCGAACTGAAAGCTAACTCTCGCCCTTTGGCGCATGTTTTCTTTACTAATTTCGGACCGAGTACGATATGGCAACGCAAACCGTATTTACTAAACTTACTCAACACTCAACATTCAACTCCGAGAACTCCACTGCGAGTCTACTATGATTCACAAGGCTAAGATCGCTATCTTGCCGGCTAAACTACTTCACATACCTTAACCTCGAGTTATCCGACTGGTCGGATTGCGCCCCACAAGACTACCTATTTCTCCCAACTCGCATTCATATACACGCTAATTAGTACTAAATACAATACTATTCCGAAAAGACAACGTCACTTTCGATATAATTATAGCCTTAAACTTAGGCTTATTTGAAAGATCACTAAAATCTTTCATTTTTCAAGTCCAAAAGTGGAGAAGTATTCACTTTACTATTGGGGAGCACATCGACACTAGTTTGGAGCAATTTACTTACCTTAGTCCCATAGCCTCGACGATTCGTCGCCGCATTTCGCAAACAAAACTGCAGAATGCTCACGCTAAATACCTCTATTCGAGGTTAATTTAGATTCGACTACGTTTGGCAAAGATAATTGACGATATTATATTATCTCCTTCGCTCGCTCTCTCGTCTCTTACGAATTTTATGGAAATTATAAGGATAATGACCACTTAAAACCGGCTCGGCTTTATATACTTGGGCCTCAACAGGCCCAACGTGTCACGCAGCCAACGCTTGGCCCCGCCTCCGACACCCGCGGCCATCGCGTGGCGGGCTCGCCCGCTCCTTCCGCGACGGTTCGACAGTTTCACAGTCCGATCTTTCCCTGCCTTTTCTGGCCAAGCACGTATGGCTTTCAAGTATGCTTAACCAAGGCGCGAATAGGCCATCTAAGTGTCGAATCTTGATGGTGTAACACAATTGTCATAACTTGTGTAGTGTTACATAATTTTTTGCTAGAATACCCAAAAAGTGATGAAATATTCATGGAATATGAACATGACGATATAGTTACTAATGATATTAACCAACAATGGCTCAAAGTAATAATTTTGGTTCATTTTCCTACTATCCGATCGAGAAATGCATGCTCAAGCGTGGAGAAAATTATTTCAGATTTCATATGTAGTTAATTATATTAAAGAAAGAAGATACTACAACTCATGCTCACTTTATTTTTATTAACTAAAGTTCATTCAATAAATATTGTATTTTTTTTAGAATGACTTTGTAATAGTATATTATAGTTTGTTATGAACTTTACTTATTTGGTAAGATTATATAAAAAAATTAAAAATATTTTTAAAAAAAAAGTTTCAATATTTGTTAATTTTGGTTTTTTTTAAAAAAATACAACTTAAGAATTTCAAATTGCATGTCCAAACAAAACTAAACTTCAACTTCATCTCATACGATTTCATATCATACGCCAAATGGGCTCTTAATATGAATTCATTATACTTCCCAAACTATATGTTCAATATTAACATAATTTTAATAATTTTTAATAGATGTACCTATGTTCCTATCAAAAATATTGAAATTAATTGAATTCATTGACTATATGCTATATTAGTGGTGTTCACGATTCGATTTGGATTGATTTTTGATCAAAATTAAAACCAAACCAATTTAGTCGTTTAAATTTCTAAAACCAAATAAAATAAAAAAATCGATTCTACTAAGTAGTTTCGGTTCGATTTTCTGGCTCATAACTAAAATAATAAATTAATAATAAGAAACAACAAGTATGAGATAACTATTTCAATGAACATTATAAATTAACAAATACCTCTCTAAAATCACAAAATTAATGTATTTGAATTTTCTATTATTTTTTCAACACTATTCAAAGTTTTAGCATGTTTTAGTTGCATAATCAGTAGATGCTTCTTTCACTTCACACGTTTAATATTTACGCGGAGATAATATATAACTTTAAATAGAATGGTCAAAACCCTTTAAAATCAAAGGGGTAAACACCAAAGAGTAGATGGATGTCTTAGCAAAGAAATTAAAAATCGGCAATAGGGCACAATATATATAGATAATTAGACTTAGAGTGTTGAGTTTGAAGATATATTATAAGAAATATAATTAAAAAGTATTGTAGTTCATGTGAAATAAGTATACTAAACCAAATTAATTACTAAAAGTATAAAATATTTATAATTATTTATGAAAAACTAATATCATATATTCAAATAACTATAAAATTTATGTATACACTTATCGATTCAATTTGATTATTTCTTGGTTTTTTTAGTAGAACCAAACTTAACCAAATATTATCGCTTTTAAAATTTAAAAATCAACCAGTAAACCAATCCAAACCAAATATCGATTTTTTTAATCGCTTGGTTTGATTGCGATTTGGTTTAGTTTTTTTACCAAACCTTGAACACCCCATGCTATATCATTCAATCTATCGATCTTAATATAGGCATTTGATTTAAGAAGATAATTACATAAATATACACTCTATAACACTATACCGCAACTATATAGCCAAATTTTTAAGTTTTAGGTCACACATATTATTAATTTTTTAAAAGTGCTGATTAAAAATTCTAAGATAATAAAGATTATATAAAAACTTCATATATTTTTCCTTTTACAAAAATATCTAAAAACTCAATATACAATATTATACACCCAAGATAGAAATATTTATACAAAAATTCTTAAAACACTATAAGCACACGCATATACACTATTATACACTAATATATAAAAAACCGACATCGCCCTTTCTTTGATTACAAGCACTAAATCCATCCAAAACACCTCAAAATCTTCTAAAATTTATATTTAGGCTCCTCACATCAAGACTCCACTCTAAGAGGAGCTATTTACAAAAATTTAATTTTCAAACTAAACTTCGAGCTTCAACAAATTGACGCCACAGTTTCCAAGTACAACAATATCAAAAGAAAAAAAAAAGAAATCCAGAAGGAAAAACGAGAATGCATAGTGTAAGAAAAAAATGAGAAAGAAGGAAGAGATCGGTGTTTTTGGGTTGTCACTAGCCGATAAAACGTAGTGCTTCAATTTATATGTACATAGGCTAAATTAGGTAAAAAGTTAAAATATAAACTAAATTTAATAACATTATTGCCGTACATGATATACAACGAATTATTTTTAATTTAGCTCATACAAAATTTAACGACGATGAACGAAAGAGAATTAAAATTTCAATGAGTAAGACTTAGGGGTTTCAAAAAAACTAAAATAATAATTTTAAAAAATACTTAATTAAAAACGCAAGAGAGGACATTCATGACTGAAACCAATTCTAGAAAAAGAATGAAAATACAACATGATGTACGAATGATTTGAACCTCAAGGGTTCAATACTTTTTTAAAAAAAAAAAACTAAGATAGATGTGAGATTTGAAAATCCGATTTAACTTAATTGGCAATTTTTATTGTTGCTATGACCACAAGCAACTTTTGGACTTATATAAAAGAGTAAATGGGACAAAATTTCAATCAATTAATTATAGATGATGAATGCCTTTGAGAAAAATCATATCTCCACCGCTATCTGATAATAATGTATGCCATTGCTACAAAGATTAGGCCTCCTGCTTTTACAGCTGAGATACATGAATATACAAGTTCGGGCGAGCTTCAACGCTTAAACATTTACTGCATACATCTATAATACCACATGAAGTTGCACAAGCTCCCTACAAATTTATATGTCCATATTTGATTCATCCTGTCTGGGGGGAAAAGAAGACCAGAAATCTTTTAAACAAAGAAGATTAAAAAAAAAAAGGAAAGATAAAATATGTAATTATGGAAACGATGGACAAGCAGACCCCAGAGAAACAAAAATGTCATCCAAGAATTTGAATATAGACAATAGATTAGTCAGCCAAAACCAGAAAAGCCCACGATCAACCTGACGACACTACCCAATACAGCCTCAAATTTCAATTGCGTCGAATGAAAGTTGAGCAAGGCATATCTCGAAACCAATTTTCCACGTAAAAATATCTGCAGCACCTCGATTGTCACCTTCCTACATGAAAATCAGCCCATGAAACCTTCTGTAAGGAGCTAAAAATTACATGATCTTGCAAGAACAAGTTCTTTCATTCCCATTCTCAAACTCATCATCTGATTCACCCTCATCGCTGCAATTGCAAGTACATGAAAGTAAGCACAAAAGACTTGCATGCTTCGCAGTTGGCACAACAAAAGAATCAGTAAAAAAGGTCACTTGACTGATGTAAAGTAAAATGCAGAACTGAAGAAGCTGACCACCTGAATATAGGAAAACAAGTGACTTTTCACCAGACAAGGGATCGACATATAACAAACACAAAATATTTCAGGGAAAATTACACATGCATGCTTGTACAAAGATGTAAAGTGTTCGTTATGAAAATGGCAGGCCTCAGACCAATGTTTCTACTCTTTATGAATTTAGGCACATATGAACACATTGAATATAAGCAAATTCAGATGATCCCCATATCTATAAACTAATATTCTCCTTAGCTTTACCTTGTTTTGAAAATTTATAAACTAATATCCTCTGTAGCTTTACCTTGTCTTGAAAATTTATAAACTAATATTCTCTTTAGTTTTACCTTGTCTTGAAAATTTGCAAGTAATTCTACTGATCAAAAGAATAAAAAGTTGAAATCAATTTAGATGTCCTAAAAGAGCTTCAAGATGCTAGGGGAGAATCAAACAATACTCTAATTCACGAAATATTTTAGTTAAACTGATTATACCATATGGTGCCCCTAATATGTTTTCAGGCAATTAATAAACCACTTTTGACTTTTGACGTGTAATTAAAACACCAAGAGCCAAGCCCGTTGGAGTTGTTTCACACTGCATATTTGAGAGCATCATAGCTCTTAATTGCGACAAAACCACCAGAGGTAAGCCGCAATTGTGAGGATAATGAGGAAAAGTAATCTTCAGCCACAATCAAAGAAGATATAAAATACCTAAAAATCTGATAAACCCACATAGTAGGAGTTTGAGATACTATAATATATAGTACAAATCAACAACTCTGATCTTATGCTTGCAAATGAAGAAATCCAGCTTGAAACTTCTTTCCTAACCACCTCACCTTCTGTTGAATACATCCTAGCTTTTTTTACTGTTCCAACTGAAAACTACATGCTTACCTCTTTCAGCATCTCCCCTTAATCTCAGGCCTTTCTCATAGTTGTCAACTGGATACAATTTTTTATTTCTCTAGCAAAAATCTCTTCAGTACCATCCTTGCTTTGGAAGGAAATTGAGCATCTATGGAATTAAAAGAAACCAAGTTGATATCAACGAGGAATCTGTTCCCTTCTCCAGAAGTTCATTGCACGTATAAAATCTTAGATGACTACAGAGCAGCTTCCTAACTCAATCAATCAACAACACCTCAATCTCAAATCAGGAACTCCTAACTAATAATATATATTACAAATATAATACTTATAAAAAATGTCTTGCGGAAAAAAAAAAAAAGGAAGAAAAAAAGAACTGATTCATGTGCTATCCTAAGCATTGATATGTTACATCCTAGCCTAGGGAAACATTGCACGCCTGAGACTTTTAGGATACTAGCGTGAAAAGATGCAACAATCACGATGGGCAAAGGATATGGAAATTGCAGAAAAGCAATTTTGAGTTGCTAAACTGTAGATATGGCATCTAGATATTTAAGAGCATATAGTCTGCAAGTCCACATAAAAATTATTATCACTAGCACCTTATGTTTCTACCACAAACTGAATACTGGAAATTATAAGCATGGCAGTAGATAACGTACAGAAGTCCAAGAAGGAGACTTCTTGGAAATGATAAGCAGTATGGGCTGTTATACTTCATAATGCTACAAATGGAAGGACCTACCAACAGTCTTATCAAATGTATCTTGGGCCTTGAACCTGTGGTTCACAAGAACAATAGAAAGACATGTTGCCATCTGCCGAAGATGCCAGAGACATGAACGAAAACCTTTTGATTCTACCATCAAATAACATGCCTTTCAGTCGAGGCACACAGCATTAAGTTGAATAACCATGGAATTAAGCATGTAATTCTTAATGCCGACATTTCAAGAATTTTTGAGGGAAGCAATTTGTTTCAGGATATGTCTAATCCCAATCTGACATGAAAAGTCCAATTTCTTTAACAGCCATGACAATATATTTTGCACTAAAACCATTTAAAGTTGGAATATCATTAGTAGTTAGATCATTTTCTAAGGAAGCTGCTGACTTAAGGTATCCCCTGATCCAAGGGTGAGGTATAACTTCGTATGGTGAAGAGGAAAGGATGTTGGGCACTTCTCCCGCTTTCAAAGCGAAGACTATTAGAAAGAAGGGGCTCTTTTGAGTTGAGGTTTGAAGGAAAAATCCAATAAGGTTAGGGCACCTTTAATTGGAATTTCTTTACCATTGGCATCCCAGCAATCTAAAAAATAGAACATGGTTGACCTTGCTATTGGGACTTAGCACATACAGGCTAAACCTATCACCCCACTGGCATAGAAGAGAATTGAGGGACAAATCGACTGTTATAGAAGAAAAAGCTGCACATTCGATTCATCTTCCTCGATAAATGACTTGTGTGAGCGGACATCTGAGATACATTTTAAAGCTAAAGGCACTTATGACTAAAAAAAAAACAGGAAGTAAGACCCGGTCTGGTACCCACAGCAAAGAGATCAGAAGAATGCACGAAAGAGATTAGACCCGCCTTTATGAAGTAATAATTTTTCTTTGTTGGTTCATTTTAAAATGTAAAGTATCCTTTTTCTTGTAAGGATTAAAAAAGTTTACAATGCCTAGAAAGCGAAACAGCAAGTAACAAACATCAGATTAAAGATGAAGATATGGAGCTCATACCTAGGCTCAAATTCCCTTATCTTAAAAAGCTCTCCTCCGGATGTGTCTGTCCACTGCACTTTCCTTTTCTCCATAGGATTGGGGGCATCATCAACCTTTTCAGAAATTGTGTCATGTTCATTACCATTGCCACCGGAAATGGGAACACTATTCACTGGTTTTTTTAAGCTACTCTTAAGAGCAACCTTTGTTGAAATATAACTGTCTTCAATAATATTAACACATTGCGGCTGATCATTGCCCTTGTCTGAAGCAGGACAGTTGGGCAAGACTTCTGGCTGTTGGGTAGGACCGACTTTAAGGGGAGATGGGCTCTCAAGTCCAGCGGCAGCACGACCAAAGCATACAAAGGAGCCGCACCCGCGGACAAGCCTGTTCTTCCCGGAAGCCAGCTGGAGATCAGAATCAGTTTCTTGGTCCACCAACTGGTACTGGTTCCACGGTGCAACTCTCATGGGCTTCTCTTCGTTCTTCTGACCCAAGAGTAGAAGGGTCAGGCCCTTACTATATCCAGAAGCTGAAGACGAGAAGAAACCTCCTCCTTCTACTGCAAATAACATCAGTTCTGCTCATCTGGTCAACATGCAAATGCTTTTGTCTAGAGCTACTTTGACCTTTAGGGGAACTGCAAGCACCTGCCTCACACTGCCGATAACTGCTTGTCAGACAGGCAGCATATGAAATATTAGAAACATTGGAAAAAAGGAACAAAATGAACACAATAATTTACAGAAAAACTCATTTCTCCAACACATAAGAATCTAGTACTCCTCGCTGTTCAGTGTATTTGACACTAGTTCCAATTTTGCAGCGTCTCAAAATGTTTGACATCATTCCATTTCTATACAACTTCCAGAGCCTTCAAGAATTCGTTTTTTATTGACCAAGAAATCCATCCGAGGGCAACCCTTAGGGACAACCAAAGACTTTGAAACTCGGGATAAAGGGCCCACCCATCTATCCTTTTCCACATAAATACCAGCGTTGGTTCACATGGTGCGGAGCTCGAACTTGCAAACTACTCACAAGTCCCTCAACCTTTGCTACTTGAACAGCCCTGGGGCAAGAATTCATATCCATTTAACTCTTTTATGCTTTGAGGTGATATTTGACTTTTAAGCTATCTTTTTTAACCATTACTCTAATATTTCTTCCAGACTCACTAATACCATATAGAAGTCAAATTAACTTCTTAAGCTCCCTACTCATTAAAATGCAGTCATATAAAAGAAACAGGGCAGTAATTTTTTCCACAAAATCGCCTAAGAAAAAATATATGCACATATAGAAAAAAGGCTCTTGAGACTAGAATGAGTGCTCCTGGTTGTACTACTTCTCTTTTTTGACTAGTTTTCTTAAATAATTGTTCCAGGCTTCCAGCCCCCATTCCACGCAGTAAGAATGCAGAATACTAGATAACTGTCAAAAGGATAATACTTAACTATTTTCAATCAGGTTAAGTAATATACAATTCTTCAACATATGCTACAAAGCAGTTAAATGATATGTCAAATCGAAGTCAAACTAGGTGGACGCTAAAGTCAACACTGCTGACACTACAGATCGACGGCAGAACAGTCTGAAAAAGATCAAAATTAAAAAAGTAAAAGGATTAATAAAACACGAAGCTAAACTCTGACCAAATGAAAACAGATTCGGACAGTCAATGAACCACCTATTTGTGCTTCAACATGAAAAAAAAAATCGACCGGTGCTTTAACAAAACTCTTCAATGCAAAACAAATCCACACAAAAAGAATTAACAATGAATCGAGCACTATAAACCTCTCGGTCACACAGTCAAAGATCTAAAAACACCGAAATCACCAAAAAGCAAAGCAAATTCAACATTAACACTAGAAATCAACTAAACGAAATCCAAACCCGAATACAAAAATCGCACCACAGCATAGGAAAAGATAGAAATACTCACAGATCTGAGAGCAAATTCTAGGCAACGAACACTTCACCGGACAGGCGAATGCATCGGAGATCACTACAAACAGAGTATACAAGGGTGTAAATACACTACGGGGAGGGAAGAACGTCGGAATCGGGTGCCTGAGCAGAAAATCGCCGAGGAAATGAAGAGCTGAAAGAGGAAGAAATAGCTTTATGCAGATATATATATATATATATATANGTACTCGCTATTGAAGATTACTGAATAGTACTTGATGTATATTAGGAAAATGGTCCACTATATACCAAAATAAAATTGCTACTGCTAGTGTTTTAAGTGAATAAAAACTCAATGGTAAATAAGAAAGTGAAAATAAATATAAAAAAAAAAAAAAAAGGGAGATTGGGGATAGTGACTCTGTGGCGCATGATAGCGATGGGTCCCTTTTTGATTGCCTTCTATTTTAAATTTTATTTTTTAATATAAAGTTAAGAAACAATATTTTGTGGATTTTTGTGTACTTATACCTCCTCTTCCATTTTAGCTTTTAGGAAAGCCAGTGAATGAAGAGTAACTAGAGTGGAAACCTTTTTCAAAATTGTTTTGTTTTTTCAACAGCTTTTTGCCTTTTTATTCTTTGTTGTTTCAATCATCTACTCAAATTAACTTCTATTATTTTTTTATGCAGTAAAAGTAAAATTTCTGTATGTTTCACTCTCGTTGAATTACACTTTTAAAATTATACTGAGTTTTATTATTAACTAAAGGGGTATTCACACAAATAGCAATGCATAAATTCAGTGACACAAGTTATACCTCAAGAAAAAAGAAATTATATCTAAAGCTTAAGTTATGCCCTAACGCATAAGTGCATAACACAAGTTATGATTCAAGGCAAAAAAAATTAAGCCCAAGACATAAATTATGCCCCAAAGCATAAGTTCAATAGAATAAGTTGTGCCACCCTGGGAATCAGATACAACAAAATTTATGCCCAAGACAATTATTTTCTAAAGAACTTTTCCTTGCTAGTTTTGTCAAATGAAATTAGGTCATAATTAAGGATATTTTGGCCCACAAATTTTCATTAAATAAGTACTCCCTCTGTTATTATAAGATAAGATTTACACACTCATTAAGAAAAAATTAATAGGGATGGTAGTTTGACTAATATAACCCTAT
>JACEIK010000974.1:207093-217419 GCA_018107945.1 Datura stramonium | reverse complement strand
CCTTAAAAAACGTGTGAATATACAAGGAAAGTAGGAATCCTATGTGTTTTGAGATTAGGGTTTTATACCCTAAAAACGTGATTATAAATAAGGTTTTTTCCTCCTTGAAAGATTCACTTTTCTGAGAAGCAGTACTTGCCCGCACAAGTATTCCCTACTCGGAGATTATTGAGGCTATAGTAGAAGACTGCAGACCTGGAGAGCGAGTTAGACACTTTGTGTGAAAGCTTCAAGAGGTTAGTATTTCGTAATCTAATTTGTTGTTGTTATCTAGTGATTCATGTAAGATAGTTGATCCAATTTATTCTTGCTTCCACTGCGCATGTTCTAAAATGATTTGCCTGAAATAATTTTCTGCTAACCTCTATTTATTCTCCACATCTATCATAAAAACCTATATTCCATATAATAGAAACTAATAAACTCAAACAATTCTGTAAAATTTTAGTAATAACTTTTAATATCAATTCCTTTTATAAACTAGATATAGTTTTCAATTTTAAGAAAACCAAGTAAATGTTTGGCCATATATACATTTTTATTGATCACAGGAAGATGAGTACTATACGAATTAGGAAAAAAAAATGACTCGAAGGACATATCTATTTTCTAGTGATAAAGAAGATTTTGATAAACTTCATTTCACTTCAGAGATTAAGTGTTGCGTTTCTTTTAGAATTTGCAAATTTAGTTTGACTTTTTGTTTAAAAAAAATTACACAAAAAGAAAAATATCGACTTCTTTTCTTTACAAATTACAGTTTTCCATTTTAAGAAAACTAAGGTCTCATTTATTTGCACCTAATGAAGACCTGAATCTACATAGTTTAGACTTCAGGTTATTAAGTTCATTTATTTACATTAAGATCTAAGCACTTATTTGGTTTGAATATATCATGATCCGAGTTTGCACCCTGGATGATACACGGTACCCAGAGTCACAAGTAACCCCAAGCGAACCCATGATCTATCATCACACTGGTAACTAAGTAGGCATATGCGGAAGCTGGGAAAAGATAATATCCAAATAAAACTGTTTTGAAAATAGTAAATATAACTATAAAGAATGCTGGACATCTGTGTCTGAAAGACAACTACTAACTGATGAGTTGCTGGGACAAGTCCCCAGCTAACTCAGAAATCTGACTAAATAAGAACTAACTGAGAAGCAAACATCGTCCTCGGAAGATGAGGACTCACCAAATAATGTTGCTGCTAAAATCGTCGGGGGGGACTATTGAGGATGCTGAGGCTGAGATCTTGCGCTTGTATCATAATATGATACAACATGGAAAGTATGTGTCAATACTTTAAATATACAGAGTAAGTGAGATATACGTAAAGCATGAAAAAATAAGCATTAAACTGAAATAACATGAAATGACCAACTGATACTGAATACTGATAAAAGTTGAGCTATAACTATGATATGGTCAATAATGACCCTGACTGACGGTCATAAACATGTCCTGAAACTGGGTGACTGAACTGAGCAAAACTGAGATTGAGCTGAACTGAACTGAATTGTACTGACAAGTGGGAGAGTCTATAAACGACATATAACCACGTGAGCTAGATGTGGAGTTCGATGTATACACCCCATCGGAGAAAGCCCACTGTACCTTGCCCAGGTATATTAGCTGAGCTGAGTGATCATAAGCCTGGGCCCTTTCGGGCTAAAACCTACGATGGCAACCTAGTTTTGAGAACCTGGGTGCGATGGAACCCCGGTTCGCTCGGTGTTAAGTAGTAATCCCACTGGATAGTCTTAACTTGGCTATTAAACTGATACCTCGAAGCTGGGGTCCTGGAGTAAGTCAGGAATACTTATCTGGAAGTAACCTGAGAGTCTGTAGGACTAGATAACTGAAATTGGTGTTCTAAGATAGGCTAGAGTTTCTTATCTAGAAGCGTCGTAACAGTCTAGAGAACTAACCGATAACTGAAACTAGGGAGTATTATTGAACTGAACACCTCAAGATCTGACTATTATCAAACTTATCAGCTGACTTACTGAAAGATACTGAAAATGCTAACTTCTGACTGATACTGAATTAGCATGCAAATTGACTATGAATTCACATGATGGCAATGACATGGAAATTCAGGAACTAATAGAGTCAAGAAACAATTGTATCTAGTCAATCATACAAGACCCAAATTTACTACATTTCATAGAACTAGGGCTAACACAATATTTGATGAAGAGAGTAACAACATGATTGATAAATAGTGAAAACATTGCAAGAATTCAGAAGAATTTCAATCCCCAAGAATATTCATAATCTGACTGAAGCTAACCCTATTTCTGATATTTAGGGCTGAGACTGTTAAGAAATTACAGAAGGATTTTGGGGCACAAGGGAAGGGAAATTCCCTTGTTGAATTCCTACATACCTAGTGAAGAATCCTTGAGAAGAAATTTGGAGAATCTTGAAGAACACTGAAAGCCCTAGCTTAACTCTGCACTAACTGTTTGGAACTTTTACGTTCTGAAAAATCGAGAGTTGAGAGAAATGAGAGGTATTAAGTCAATCACCCTTTTAATTCTCTCCAAAACGTGCCCAAAATAACATAGTTTAGGGATTAAAAAGGTTAGAAGTTACGAAAATACCCCTGAAAGAAAGTCTGAAAAAACTATTATCGAGATCCAACGGGTCACACAATGAGTCGTTGGTTAACACCACGACTCGTCGGGACTAGTCGTTGGTCCTGGGTCAAAAATCTATGCTCATTGGAAATTTGCAACGGGAAGGAACAACAACTCATTGGATGAACCAATGGGTCGTTGGTTCCTCTCGTGGCCACTGGAGGGGTTGGAATAAAAATCTGAAACCACTACCAACGGATGACCCAATGACTCATTGGTTAAACCAATGGATTGTTGTTTCTCGTTGCCTCTACTAATCTGACCTAAAGGATTTCTAGATCTGACGACTGGTGGAAACGACGACTCATCAGAGGTGACAACGAGTCATGAGTTCCACTTGTGGCTTCTGAGAGATGTCCGACAGATTTCTATACTGAGCAACAACGACTCGATAGCATGACTCGTTACTCTTCATAACAGGTCGTTGCATGACTCATTGGTTCCCGAATGAAAACTTACAGATCAAACAATGACTCATACAACGGTCCATTGGTGCTGACAAGGACTCGTTGTCTGAGTCGTCCTGAGATAAAATTTTTACTGGTTCTTTCTGATTTTTCATGCAAAGTCTGAGTTTAGTCTAGCAAAGCTTCAGAGTGTAACAATAACTCCCCTTGGGATCATTCGTCCTCGAATGAAGGCTAAAACTGCTGGAAAATTGGGAAAAAAGCTACAATTTCCATGCTAAACTATAAACTGATTTTTTGAAGGAGTGACTTACTCCGAACTGGAACATTCATACTAACTGAGTTGATGCAACTAGTGTGCACAATGAAAACATGAATAGAGCTAATGAGTATGGAACTGAATAGAGTATTTATAACACCCAAAAAAAAATTTGGTGATTAATTGATGTTTCTATGCTAGGTTAAGAAAAGTACGGGTTGTATATTGGTCGTAGATGATAAGGGAAATGTGTACGATCAAAAAACCAAAGAGTACGTGAAGTTCATAAGTAAGGGTCAACTTTAAATAATCATATCTCCCAATATATAATGAATTAGAAACCCCACGACCTATCAAATTAAAGTTTTTTGAGTCTAGTTTTCAGAATATCAAACCGCTTGTCAATCGGAGTTCGGAGTAAGAAGTTGTGGGAATTTTACCGAAGCATCACGAGAGGCGACGCAGGCATGACGCCCTAGCGCCTCCACCGCCCTATTTACTTAAAATCTAATTTTTCACTTGTAGAAAACATTTTCAGCTAAATCTAAATCGAGTAGCTTGCTAAAGATTCCATTTATCTCTCAATTCCAGAAGCTTGGACAAAGAAAATCAAGGAGGAACATCAAGCAAAGTTCAAGAAAATCACAAGATAAGTTGAGATTACCTTGCCAAGTATGTTAGGGGCTGTTTTGGAGCTCGTTTTGGCAAGGTTTGAAAGAAGTTTTTCTACGTTTCAAAATCTAGTTGGGCTGCCTATATATCCATATTTGAGTAGGTGTTTAAATCAGGAGAAAAGGTAAAGATTTCTCCCCTTTTAAACCTCTCAAATTGCAAAGCGAAAATCTAAAAATTTGGCAGCTAACTGAGCTGCCGATGGACTAGTTATTAGTTGAGTTTTGCTCGTCTTCCTTAGGCTTTTTGGCTGTTTCTTTTGCTGGAATTATACTTCATATTGAGGGGTAGAATAACAGAAAAACTAAGGTAAAATTTCCCTCTTGTTTCTCCCTCAAAAGTTAGTGAAAACTAGTTGAGAAAATGGCTAAATGTTGTTGATGTTTCCGTGTGTTGTTGTTGCTATTGTGACTGCCTCTGGTTAGTTATTTTGGCTGCATTTTTTTGCTATAGATTAATCTTGTCGTTGGCCTATAAAACCACTGGATTAAAGAGGTTGAAGGCAGACCATTGAGATAGGAAATCGGCTAGAGAAAAGTTCATTGGAGAAAGGTATGTAAGACGCCCCGTCTATCATTCTTTTAAGCACTATTCGTGTGTTGTGAATTGAATGAGACAACAACCTATTTAAAAGTCTTGAGGCAGTATGTTAAGCTTCATTTAAGCTTTAAATTTCCATGTTTTATTGAGGATAAATGTTAAGATTATGCCTAGCCTAAGGTCTAAATAGTTCACTCAACTTGTCCATCTTTCTGAGGGTGAAAAACTGTGTTGAGCTTGACCTGAGTACCGAGTCCTTTCTTAAATGACTTCTAGAAATGCGAGCTGAACTGGGTACCTATATCTGAAATGATGGACAAGGGAACCCCATGCAGTCTGACTAACTCCCCGATGTACAGCCTTACATAATCCTCAATTGAGTCTGTAGTTTTAATTGGGAGGAAATGTGTTGCTTGGTCATCTAATCTACTATCACCTAAATTGAATCATGTTGCCAACGAGTACGAGGTAGACCTATAATGAAGTCTATATTCACTTCTTCCCACTTCCGCATGGGTATCCTGATATCTTGAGTCATACCCCCAGGTCTCTGATATTCAACTTTAACCTGCTGGCAGTTCGGGCACTTAGCCACAAATTCTGTAATATCCCTCTTCAGGTCGTTCCACCAGTAGATTTCCTGTAAGTCACGGTACATCTTAGTGTAACCTGGATGGATAGAATATCTAGAGTTATGTGCTTCTTCCAGTATTCTCTGTCTCAAGTCATCTACGTTAGGAACGCATAGTCTGTCTTGGTAACGAAGCACACCATCTCCCCCTTTGGAGAAAGCCTCCACTTCTTTTCTTAGAACTGATTATTTAATCTTAAGAAGTATGGGATATTCATCCTGCTTTGACTTAACCTCACCAACTAACGAGGATTCTGACCCACTCTGTAGTACTACTCCACCCTCAGTTGAATCCACCAACTACACTCCTAATCAGGCTAACATGTGAATATCCTTTGCCAGCTCTTTTCTACCCTCTTCAATATGAGCAACACTCCCTATGAACATCCTACTTAAGGCATCTGCCATCACATTTAAATTTCTCGGGTGGTACAACACACTCATGTAGTAATCCTTCAAGAACTCCAACCACCTTCTCTGACGAAGGTTCAAATTCTTCTAACTGAACACGTACTGAAGGCTCTTGTGGTTGGTGAAAACATCCACGTGAACCCCATAAAGGTAATGCCTCCATATTTTTAAGGCAAACACCACTGCCGCCAATTCAAGATTATGAGTCAGATAATTCTTCTCATGAACTTTGAGTTGTCTGGAGGCATAAGATATCACCTTATCCCACTGCATCAGAGCGCAACCGAGGCCAACTCTGGAAGCATCACAATAGACTATGAACCCATATGTTCCTTCTGGTAAGGTCAAAACTAAAGTTGTATTGATTCAAGTCTTCATCTCTTGGAAACTCTTCTCACATGCATCTGACCACTAAAACTTCACCTTTTTTCTGAGTTAGCTTAGTCAGAGAAGATGCAATATAAGAAAACCCCTCTACAAACCGTCGGTAATAACCGGCTAGACCCAGGAAACTCCTGATATCTATTGGGGAAGTGGGTCGCGGCCAATCTTTCATCGCTGTTATCTTTTGAGGATCTACCTGAATACCCTCACCTGAAACTACATGACCAAGGAAGGTCACTGACTTCAGCCAAAATTCACATTTGCTGAATTTGGCGAACAACTGGCGGTCTCTGAGAGCCTGCAACACTATCCTCAGATGGTTAGCATGATCCTCCTCATTTCTGGAGTATACCAAAATGTCTTCTATGAACATGATGACGAACATTTCCAGATATTATTTGAATACCTTGTCCATCAGATCCATAAAAGCTACAGGGACATTGGTTAATCCAAACGACATAACCACAAAGTCATAGTGACCATACCGAGTTCTAAAAGTTATTTTCGGTATGTCACATTCCCTGACCCTAAGCTGATGATATCCCGACCTAAGATCTACCTTGGAAAAACAACTGGCTCCCTGAAGCTGATCGAACAAGTCGTCAATCCTAGGTAGGGGATACCTATTCTTAACTATAACTTTGTTCAGTTGATGGTAGTTAATACACATTTTGAGAGTATCGTCTTTCTTTCGCATAAGCAACACTAGAGCACCCCATGGAGAGATGTTGGGTCTGATGAAACCCTTATCTAGAAGGTCCTTCAGCTGTTCCTTCAACCCCTTAAGCTCATCTGGAGTCATTCTATAAGGAGGAATAGAGATGGGCTGAGTTTCAGGAGGAAGGTCTATGTCGAAGTCGATTTCCCGCTTGGGAGGGATTCCGAGAATATCTTCGGGAAACACGTCAGGAAATTCGCTGACAATTGGAACTGACTGAATTATTGAGGTCTCGAAGCTAAAATCTTTGACCTGAACTAGGTGATAGATGCACCCTTTTGAAATGATCTTCCTTTCCTTAAGGTAGGAAATAAACCAACCCTTAGGCACTGAAACACTACCCATCCATTCTAAGACTGGCTCATTGGGAAACTGAAACCTGACGACTCTACTTCTGCATTCGACTGAGGCATAATCGGAATGTAACCAATCCATGCCAAGAATGAGGTCAAAATCGACCATGTCTAGCTCTACTAGATCAGCTGGAATAACTTTCCTCAACACTGAGACTAGGTAGTTTCTATATACTCGGCTGGATCTAATTGACTCGCCAATTGGGGTAGAGACTGAGAACGGTTCTAAGAGGACTTCTGGACTGATTTCAAACTGAAAAACTACATAAGGAGTCATGAACGATAATGTGGCTCCTGGATCTAGTAGGGAATATAAATCTAGATGGAAAAGACGCAACATACCCGCGATCACATCAGGTGAGCTCTTCTGATCCTGATGAGTGGACAAAATATAAAAATGATTTTGGCGCTGACCGCCATCCGTACCTGAAGTAGTCCCCTGCTGAGTTGGACGACCTGCTGGGGCTGTTGAAGTAGACTGAGTTCTCCCCGGTCCTGCTGATGGACACTCCTTTAACTTGTGACCTAACTACCACATCCAAATCAACCCTCTTTGCCCATGCGGCATTCACCTGAATAGTTCTTGCCACACTTAGGACAAGCTGGGTAACGATTGCTGGCACTGTAACTCTAGGAAAGAGAGCCAGATACTCCACCCTTCCGATCCTTACGGGATCGAAAAGAAGGGACGCTGGCAGATGTGGGTGCTGGAGTTCTCTGTTACTGCTGCTGTGGGCGACTATTGTCGAACTACTGTCGTCGGACCTCTGGTGGCCATAATCCGACTGACCTGTTCTAGCCCGCTCATTCTCCCGCTCAATATCCTTCAACTTCTCTGCCTCAATCTGTTGTGGGTGAATGATGAGGCTATAGAGGTCGATGTCCTTGATGAGCATTGCAGTTCTACACTCCTTAAGTACCAAATTGGACACTCCATTGATGAATTTGAGCATGCGAGCTCTTGGCTCAGCAACCATCTCTGGAGCGTACCTTGAAAACTGAGTGAACTCCAACACATATTCCTCCACTGTCCCATTATCCTATCTCGGGTTCATAAATTCAGCAACCTTGGCCTCCCTCAATTCCCTAGGAAAGAATCTATTTAAAAATGATGTAGCGAACTCATCCCACTCTAGTGATCCTACTTCTGTTGGCCTCACTTCCTTCCACTGATTGTACCAAATTTGAGCCACCCCTTTCAACTGGTAGGAAGCCAGATCAACACTCTCCACGGAACTAACACCTATAATCCAGGTGATCTTCCATACCTCATCCATAAATTCCTGCGGGTCCTCTCCCACCTTGGATCCAAGAAAAACTGGAGGGTTCATTCGGGTGAAATCTCAAACCCTAGCAGCTGCTGCTGACCCATTTGCATTCACTAGAACCACCTGCTGGTTTACTTGGTTGGTCATAGTCTACACCAATAGCTGGATCGCTGCCCGAAATTCTGCCGAGGACACTTGATCATCCTGAGGGGCTACTGGAGCTGGTGGGGCAGGTCGGTTGGAATTGCCAGCCCTCCTTCCATTTCCTCGTTTTGGAGGCATATTTTCATTGAAACGAATAGAGCACGAGTTAGGAAGACAGTTTTGGGATTCAAATTTAATGCACGATAAGGAGTATTCCTAATAACATCTTGTAGCCTCCCGTCATAAGTGTGGCATGCTTCACACCCATAAAAAAGACTCTACTTGATGCGGCTTTCAGACATCCTAGGATACTCTTAACCTAGGGCTCTGATATCTAGTTTGTCACGGCCCGAGTCTACACTCTGGACGGGGCATGATACTCGGAGTTACAAGTAATCCCAAGCGAACCCATGGTCTATCATCACACTAGTATTTAAGTAGGCATACGTGGAAGCTGGGCAAAAAATAAATATCCAAATAAAACTGTTTTGAAAATAGTAAATATAACTATAAAGAATGCCGGACATCTATGTCCAAAAGCCAACTACTAACTGATGAATTACTGGGACAAGCCCTCAGCTATCTCTAAAATCTGACTAAATAAGAACTAATTGAGAAGCAAACATCGTCCTCGGAAGATAAGGACTCACCAAATAATGCTGCTGCTGAAATCGTCGGAGGGAACTATTGATGATGTTGAGGCTGAGATTCAACGCATGTATCATAATACGATACTACATGAAAAGTATGCGTCAGTACTTTGAATGTACTGAGTAAGTGAGATATACATAAAGCATGAAAAAATAAGCATTAAATTGAAATAACATGAAATGACCAACTGATACTGAATACTGATAAAAGTTGAGCTATAACTGTGATATGTTCAATAATGACCCTGACTGACAGTCATAAACATGTCTTGAAACTGATTGACTGAACTGAGCTAAACTGAGATTGAGTTGAACTGAACTGTACTGACAAGTGGGAGAGTCTATAACCGGCATATAACCACGTAAGTGATGAAGGGCGTACTTACACACTTCATAGACGTATTTTGCCCACACTTTACTATATTTTGAGAACAAATTATGTGTGTTTTCATGTGTTTATGTTACATATTTGTGAAAATGGATAACACACGTGATGAGATGTTTTTAGGGCTTAAAATGATGAATTAGGTATTTAAGGCTTATTGATCAAATGTGAAGACGTGGGATCGAAAGATGCAACAATTGAAGTCCGCACGATGTTGGCACTGCCATGCGCGAGGCAGCCGAACACTGGCGCTATAGGCCATGTGACGCACAGGCAGATTCAGTGCAAGGGCAAGCGCGAGGCAGCCCTCCTTCAGCGTAAGGGCAGGCGCGCAGCAGCCCTCTCTTGGCGCTAGGCCAGGTGCGGGGAACCAACCTCCTCGACGCTACAACAGGCGCGCAACAACTTCCTTCCCCATGCGGCATGGCAGGCGACGCGGCTGAAGCTAGGAGCGACGCAGCAAGGGTGATAAAACGGGCAAGAATGGTTTCCTACATCAATTAGGAAAAGGAAATTTACATATCCCAAGCTAAATTCATCAAGAAACAAGGAAGACATCAAACTACTATAAATACCTTTCTATTATCAAGTTTTAAATCAAGCTTTTAGGATTAAGCATTTAGAATCAAGTTTTTTTAGTATCAAACTTTACATCAAGTTTCAAATCTTACAATGTAGTTTTGAGAGTTAGTTTTATTTTGAGATACGATTGTAAAGTTGTTCTTCCGAATTTTGCATTAATCAAGTGAAGGTTCTTCGATCATTGTTGTAAGTATTATTTTAAGCTTTTGTCTATGAATGCTATTAAATTACTTATGAACATGATAGGCTAAAACTACCACAACTAGGATTGTG
>JACEIK010000974.1:163423-199548 GCA_018107945.1 Datura stramonium | reverse complement strand
CACTCAAATAGCTTCCGTCCCGTCCCACTGCCATCCCAATACAAGAGCAAGATAGACTAGTAGTTCCATACTAAGTTTGGGCATGTCCAACTTGGTATTTGAGATTTCTGTACAGATTGTGCTTTTGGTAAATAAAATACTTTAGTTATCCAAACCAAAAAAAAAAAACTCCTATCTGAAACTTGAAAAGCATCAACTGTCGGACAGTTGCCACTCGCCGACGAAAACGGCGATTAAATTTTTTTGCAACGACGTCGTTACTATTAGGAAGCGCGTGTAAACACACCCGCGAATGAGAATTGAATATTTATTTTTTCTCACGCAGCTTAAGTATCACCCAATAAAAGAAAATATCCCGTCGCGCAAACAAAGGAAGAAGGGGGAAGATGAAGAAGTTCCAAGGAAGTCAATTCTTCGAAGTTTCTTCTTCAACTTCATTCAACTAAAAACAAATCCAACAAAATATAACTTGAAAAAATTAATTAGTGCCCAGAAAGAGGAATCTATCGCCGGCGAGTTATTTTTCTCCGGTCTGGCGAGATCGACTAGAACTTTCTAGAAGAGAAGAATGGGCGGAGGATGGAGAGGATCTGGATCGGCAGCTAGTACAAGTAGACCGCCGATGCTTAATCGTATTTCATCTTCTCGAAGCATTCGTCTTGGTAAAGTACAACCTCAAGCACCAGGTCATCGAACTGTCTTTGTTAATGATCGTGATGCTAATGCCCTTGCCAAATTCAAGGTAACTTATTTCCAGCTTTCTTACTTCTTGTCAAAACGATGAATGATGAATTTCTCTCAGTGGATAATGAGTAGTACTGAATGGATAGATATTAAGTGTGTGTGAGGGGGAGCAGCCACCATTTGAAATCTATGAGTTCTGAACTATCACTAAACGCATAGCTCTTTTAGTTATTTACACATATTTGATGTATTTTCTTATATAAATATAGGGTCTAAGCAAAAGCTAGTTAGTCCAACCTGTAAATAATACTCTTATCTCGCCCCTGGTGTTTGTCTATATATATATAGATCGTCTTTTATGACTTCAAATGCAACAAGTGGATACTGAGGATTCATATAGTCTAATTCTAGCTACCTCGAGATTGAGGCATAGTAGCTGTTATTCTTTCATGTTCTTATAATTGAAAGGGAAAACATGGGGTGTCGGATCAAACTACCGCACATTTCATCTGGTTGTTGTATGTGTTATTTCCACCGAGCGGATTTGGTTATTCCAAGATTTTAAGTCAGGTGGATACGGAGTAGTACTGAATGGGTAGTATTATGTTATTATATTTAAAAATGTTGTCTTTACGACTTCAAATGGAGCAAAATGGATAGTGATGAATTAACTTGAGATTGAAGTCTAATAGCTTTTGTTGTTGTATGGGCACATAATTCAAGGAGAAAGAAGTGGGTGTCTGTGTGCTTATTTCCACACTCAAACAATACAAAAAGAAGAAAAATATTCCTGATTTTCATATAATTTCCATAAACCCCTATTCCTGTGGAGCTGATACAGCTGATTGTTAAAAGTGCAAGAGGGGGGTGGGGGTGGGGGTGAATTGAACTCATTTTTTCTTTTTCTGGTCAACTGACTATATCCAGTAGTTGACTACTAATATCTGCAGTAATTAGACTCAAGTAATGCAGAAAGTAATTGCTGAAGATAAAATGACACCAGGTGTTTCTTTTACTGGTTGGGATTCAATGTGGATCTTAGTCCAGTCCTCTTGGGTTGCAAGGGTGTTCTCCGTAAGCTCTTTTTAAGTGTTTCTACGTACAGTGAGGATGGAGTGTAACTCCTATGTGTACACTCAATCCATCTTCTTGTACTTTTAATACAATACCTCACCGATAATATTTTTCTCTCCTCTTTTTGTAGTACATAGTAAATCACTCAAAAATACAATGCTTATTAAAAGTAGAGAAAAGAACTTGAGAATGGTTAAGATGAAAGTATATTTTGCTTTTGTTTGCAGTGAGCCTTAATGTAGTCTTGAATTGGATCATTGGGCTCTTTGACAGAGATGACAAACTAATAGATTTGATTCTTAGAAAGAGGAGTAAACATATCCTTTTCCAAGAATAAAGTTGAGTTTTCAAATCTTCGCATAGATTGGTTTACTTCTAAACTTGAGTCACTTTAATGATGAATCTAGCATAATATATTTCATTTGAGTTGGTGCCAATCCGACATTAACTGTATCCTTCTTGGTAGTTGCTTTCCTTTTTGAAATATTCTTTAATCACCCTTTGTACTTGTTTCCTTCTTGAATTGTTCTTTCATTCAGGCTTGATACTTATTTCCTTGTTGAATTATTCTTAAAAAAGCTTGGTACTTGTTTCCTTCTTAGAGCAGTCCTCAAAGATGCATGCATAAGATACTCATTAAGCCACTCAATGTTCCTTCTTGATTGACGAAATTTTCCTTTAGTATCCCATAACTTTGCTTGCTGAAGACTTGCATTCTTGTTTACTTCCTTTTAAAGTGCTGCGCACTTGGATTTTTTCATTTGAACTTGTGTGGTAATATTTCTTGAATATTTCCTGCACAATTAAAATTGTCATCATAAAAATCTTAACCTTAATTGTCACACCCCAGCCTCAGGGGATGTGACTGACACCGGTCCCTCTTTCCCCGAGTGATTTACATACAACACCTGTAAACAATCTGCAGTATAAATGGGCCGATAAGGCCACCTCACGACATCAAATAAATAACATAACAACCTTCTGGGCAAACACATAACTAACACATTTATATACAACAAAAGGCTGACAAGGCCATACATTAACAACACTATCAACAGGGTCAGCAAGGCCACACAACGTACATGCAAAATTCACTGTTTGAGACTAACAAGCTTCTACAAGAGTATAACTAATAACTGGGTGAGACAGGGTCCCACCTTGTCCAAAACATCAAAATAAAAAAGGAATACTCGAACATCAGCTCTGAAAGACATGGAGCTTACCAATTGCAATCTGGGTTGAATGTACTACTGAGAGGGTCTGTCAGAAGCTCTTTTTGAACCCGTAGGCATGAATGCAACGCCCCTAGGCAACGAGGTGTCAATACGAGATAATGTATCGAGTATGTAAGGCAGGAAATAACAACAGGAAAGAACAATAATAAGAATAATAATAACTGAGCGAGAAGAGCCATCTCTATACTTCGGAAGCCACTATGGGTGTACCATAACAAGTAAGACTTACTTGAAATTGACTTCTATGCTTGACATGAATGCTATATGTATATATGTATATGTATGTCAAATGTCTATCACCCGCCCGGATCTATCATGGGGGTATAAATCTGTACATCGCCCAGCTAGTGGCGAGTATAAATCTATCGACTGACAGCTAGTGGCGGGTATTAATCTATGCGTCACCCAGAAGGTGGTGAACAAAATAATGCATGTCATGAATGCAAATGCTTGACTTAGCCTTTGAGTCATATCTCTGATGACTCTATATACATTTATCAATAAAGACATACCTCATGACTTACTAATGATCTGAGCTTAGCCCATTCCTTGCTGACCGACACTGAAAATTATGCAGCGTGCCTGACAAGCTTACTGTTGGCTAATACCGAGGACTAATTCTTAGCTTATAACAGTATAAAGAGGATGCTAATATGATAGCAAGAAAGGATTGAACCATAAAGAAACACCCTGTGACAGAACCCATTAACATATACCTTTAATTTGACATATAAAACCTTTCAATATTTGTTTTCTTGCCTCGTATAAACGAAAGTCATTTTAGGACTCATTCTAGGCTTCCTTAACCACAAGTAATTAGAACTATCTTCTGAATTCATTTAGACTATAAGGCTGCTCAAGATGAGCTCATTCCTACAACTATTAACAACATAGCCTAGTCGATGAGGAAACTTTTAACAATCGTCGAAGGAATATTTATCGAGTGCAACGTTCTCAAATTATAAGTTCTTATGAATAAGGAGTCATGCCTAAAACGTATATAAAGCCTTAACATACCTTAAATACACGATTCATGAAGTTGTAGGAAGAACATGAAGCTCAACCATACTATTGTATTCACGCGAAAAACATTCTAGCGAGGCTGCAATAAAACGTATAATAGCCAAATGATAAAACGTCAGTATCGTTCCTAAACAATGAGACACGACTATGTACGTATAATGACACCAAACTAGACCTATTATATCAGCTACATCCAATCAATCAACAATAATATACATCTCGAAAGAGCGACGAGCTCTTGAGGTATCTTTTCAAGGTGTACTTCACACTGTCTCAATCTACAACTTCCATACGTGTCTCTGAAGAGTGGCATACCTACCTCCCATGACCCAACCTCCATATTTACATCAACATATAATAGAACAACTATAACTGGGAACCACGACTTCCTATCACCGTCTTGCTGTTCGAAAAATGATAAAAATCGATATAATTTGATTTGTAGATATAGAGAACGTCGTGTGGGAAACTTACCTTACATTACCCACTTCTCCTTCCTCGTTCTACAAGATACTACAACACCTCAACACTTCAACCACGACGAAAACCTTTGAAATTAACTTCACCATGAAGCTCACGTAAAAAAAAAACACTTTTCAAACTTGGAGGATAATGAAATTTTGGCCGTATTATGGGATTTCTTACCTTTAAGCCATGGATTTCCATGGAGGAAGAAGGGAGAGAGAAGAAATTTGGATTGAATTATAACAATTTTTGGGCTGAGATTTGCCTTACAAAAGGCTGCCGACCCGACCCGACCCGACCCTATCTGGTTGGGGCCTGCGACCCCTTATCTTCTCAGATAATCCGTGGTAAAATGATCATAACTTTTTACTCCGACGTAGGACTGACGACGGTTTGATATTCTGGTAACTAGACTCAAACACCTTTGATTTGATAGGTAATAGGCCCTCTAACTCTTTATAGATCGTGAGATATGCTTGTCTCAACTCAGACCACATACGAGATTATTTGAAATACTTTTCCATAGTAAAACTGTCAACTAGAATTTTGTTACCAGGCTCCCTTTAGCCTCTAACTTTGGTTTAATTCTTCAACCACCTTCATATATCAATTTCTTGATATGACCATCAATTTGCAACCTTTTCTACATACATCTCATTGCTGGACAATCTAAAGCGAGAAAAGGAAAAAAAATAGACTCGTATGTCTTCAACTTAGCGGGTTAGCTGTTTTAAAATATGCGGGATATTACTTCCTTCCCCTCTTAGGATCATTCATCCTTGAATGAGAGTAATGCCTATAAATTGAGTCTTTAGTATTTTCTCAAAATTTTGACAGGGTTCCCTCTGCAAATTGGACCATCCAAAAACTTGAAACTAATCAAACACCAACCTATACGCCTCACAAGGTGATACAAATATAATACCTAGATAATTTAATCAAACTGAAATAGTATAACTCGTCATTTATGCAAATGAAATGCATAACTTAAAAATGATAATTCACCTCAATTCTCCTATTTCTGAACTATTCGGCTTTCATTCCAACAAACACTAATTTTTTAGCTTTAAAATAAGTGGGGGTATCTAACTCTCATTTTTTTGACTTTCCACGTCACTTCTTTGATGCCTGTGCTCTTCAAAGTACTTCTATCAGTGCTATCTCTTTAGTTCTCAACTTCCCTACCTTTTCATGTGGTATATTTTTTGTAATTTGAGCATTCTTTACTGACAGCATACTAGAGGAATCTCTCATACCTTCTGGTAATGTATTTTGGGTGGATTGATCGTAATTCTAAGAGCAATTCAAGCATGCGGTCTTCCTTGGAAGAATTCTGTACGGCCTGATATATTTGAACTAAGCTTGCTTTTCATTATCAAATCTCGTAACAACCTCAATTGGCGATATTTATGAAAAGTCAAATTCCCTTAATATTAAACTCTAATCCTCAATGTCCTATATCTGAGTGTGACCTCTGCTTGCTCTAATATGTTAATAATCATTCTTGTATAACCTTTATTTTCTTTTAACTTGCTGAACCAAGTCAGATTTAATAGGTTAGACTCCCGACGTTCAAACCCGTCAATTGAAGGTCGGCTTCTTCATTCCTACAAGCTTTATAATGAGCTATCGTAGTGCTCAACCTAGTAGTTATCATCGTATACAAACTTAATAAGGGATGAATAATCCTTCCCACTGCTTTCAAAGTCTAGTACTTAGACTTGTAACATCTTTAATACCCGAATAGTGTACTTCAGAGTGGTTGTCTGGTTGCGGACGGCACGCTATATTGAGGTTTATTGGAGTACTCAAACCTTGCTAGTAACTCTTCCGGAACCTCGTAAGCTTGGGGTATCCATATCTGAGTAATGGAAACTGGTACGTTGTAAAAATCGGTCCAACTTCTTTGTATACATATCTGGAAAAGTTTTTTAGCTGCATATGTAGTACATAATCCTATCAACAACTTCTTTCATGAAACCACATCTTCAAGATATAAGGGAAAAACCTGTATTGTAATGTATCGTGCTTACTTTCCATTTCTTTATTACAACTCCAATGTTTTGGCTTTAATCCTTTGGGCTCCTGGTGCCCTATCTTTACTTACTGATAATTTGAACATTGAGTCACAATTTCTGTGACATCTCTTTTCAGTTTATTCTGCCACTGGACTTTCATCAGGTTGGTATACTTCTGCTATTTCTAGGTAGGTTAAATGTCATAAACTTTGAAGTCTTATTGATGTTCCTTTCTGATATCTCCCGGTTTCTGATTCACATGATTAGGCTTAACATCCGGACACTTTTATCTTTTCTATGCCTTAAACTAGGGTTATTTCGTTACGGAACTTCCTTTAATTTACTAACTCAGGATCATTATATTGATGCTCTTTCACTTCTGATTAGGTAATATCTCTGTCGTATCCTGAATGAAAATTTCTATGACACTTAAGTCTAGCTACCAAGCCTCTTTATCTTGCATCTTCATACCTACTTCAAACGTCCCATGGATTTGGGACAAAAGAGTCTGCGATAACCTTAGCTCTACTGTAATAACATGCGATATCAACATTCTAACCTTTCAATAACTCAGTCCATCTTCCTTGCCTTGACTCGATTTTTTTTCATTGCTCGAACATATACTAAAGATCTGTGATCCATGAATAGGTAAGCTTGAACTTCATGTGACTGTTAATACTATGTCTTTCAGATGAATGCTATAACTGTTGACTCAAGCAACTGAGTCGGATAATTCTGCTTATACTCCCTTAGCTCTCCCGAGACATGAGTGATAATCTTGTTGGGTTGTGTTAGAGGACTTCCTAGACCATTCTTCGAAACATACTTGGCATTCTATAGCTGATTCAAAGAGATCATAATTTCTCGGAAATGAACACACATTCCTGAATGTAACTTTATTTAGCTGCTGATAGTCAATACACATTCGCAACCAGTTGTCCTTCTCATGGACAAATAATACTGGTACGTCTCATAGGGAATTCTAGGCATAATGAAGCCCCTTTTTCTAATAATTCTTTCGACTCGATAGGAGCCATTCTGTGAAAGAGTAAATATCGGTCATCCTTTATCATAAAGTTTATCGATAACAAATCCAATCTTCTTTCTAAAAGAAAGTCTTGAAGCTCATCTTGGAATATGTGAGGGAATTCATTAACGGTTAGGACTTAGGACTAATTGTAGAGTCGCTAGTTCTTCTTCTACGCTTCCAATATGAATTAAATGGCAGATATACCTTTTGGAAATCATCCCTCTACCTTAAAGTAGGAAATAAACTTGTCCTTGGGCGTTATTGGGTTGCCTTTCCATCCTAGGGTCAACTTACCCAGAAAAATGAACTCATTCATACTCATAATAACGTTCAAATTATCCATGTTTGATGTCTTTAGATCAGCCAAAGTATTATGGCTAATAATCATCAGTGTACACTCTTGGTAGACTTATTTGGCTGCAGTTGGTTCGCCAACCGACATAATATAGAAATTAGCTTTAAGAAGTAACTCTGGTTCTGTTTCAAGTTACTAGCAATGAACAACATACTTGCAACAATGTCGGATGACAATCCCAAGTCCTAGTGACCGAATAAAGCGTGTATATATATACATATTTTAATTTTACCAGAACTGAATGCTTTGCCTCTTCTGCCGTTGCCTTGACCTATTGAGGTCTGTAAACTTGTCCCCTAGGGATGAATAGAGGCTACTATTGATTTTGGTAGCTGTACCATATTGCTCTTATCTTTACTTGGATAATGTTTCCATAATATGGATGGAAAGTCCACACTGATAGCATACTTCCATATCCCAATGTCATAGTTCGGGATACACCATTCATAACACAATACGACCTTATCCTTCTTGAGTTTAGTGTTTCTGGAATTCTTGGCTGGTTTGAACTAAACATAATGGTTAAAACTAAGCTCTTGGAGCCAAGGTAAAACATTATTAATCAGAATAATCTGGTTGTCTGGGAAACTACAGCTTAAAGCCATCCTGGAATATTTCCTATACTTGTGTAAACCTGACTTTTTGGTCCTGCTCCTTTTCTCTGTTTTGGTTATTCTGAGATATTTCACTGTGGTGATTAACAAACGCCTGAGAATATTAAATTGGACTAAATCCTTTGAACTGGGAAAATTTGTTAACAATTCCTTGAGATCTGCAGGAGCCATTTTGTATGGAGGAATAGATATTGACTGCGTGCTTGACAACAAATTAATAGCAAACTCAATCTCTCTTTCGAGAGGAATACTTGGCAAGTCATCAACACAAATAGGAGCTTATTAACCACTGGAACTAACTAGAGAACTAATGGTTCTTCATCTGTGTCCTTGACTCGAATAAGGTGATATAAACACACTTTCTTTATCATATTCCATGCCTTAAGGTAGGAAATAAATCTTCCCTTTGGCGTTGTTGAATTGCCTGAATTATCAGAGGGTCTTGCCCTCATCTGTTGCTGCTGCAATACTACTACCTGATATCTTGGTCTGATGAGACAGATGGCTGAACTGGGGGTACTAATCCCCTTTGAACCGCTCCCTCGGGAATTGGTAAAATACGACGGGCTGAAATTTCTAGGAACCTTCTAGCCTCTTTAATCACTTGGGAAAACGTGCCAAAAAATAGTAACTCATTCTAAGCTTCACGCCTAACTTCCTGACTAGGCAGGGTACAACTAGTGCCTTCTCCTGCATCTGTATTGGCTTGCTCACTAGCAATATCCGATCTGGTTTAAGACATTACTGTGGACATCTATGAGGCATAAGTAGGACTAGAATTCTTATGACTCAGCTCTACTTGCACAATCTATTATATGAAAGAAGTGTACCCATTCCTAAATGCTCTATAGCCTCTTGATTATAAGTGTGTTGCATAACACACCCATAAGCAAGACTTTACTATACACAACTTGTAGACTCCTTAAGAAACGACTTATTATGATACGAAGTTTGTCACGCCTTAGCCTCAGGGGACGTGGTCAGCACCTGGTGCCTGTTGGTCTGAGCGAACCACATACAACATATGTAAACAATTTGTAATATAAATGGACTGACAAGGTCACCTCATGACATCAAATAAATAACATGATAGCCTTTTAGGCGAACACATGGCTAACACATTTATATACAACAAAAGTCCGACAAGGTCATACACTGACAACAACATCAACAAGGCCAGCAAGGCCACATAATGTACATACAAAACCCGTTGTCTGAGTCTAACAAGCCTCTATAAGAGTATAACTAATAATTGGATGAGGCAGGGCCCCACCCTGCCTAAAACATCAAAACAAAAAAAGGAATACTCAAACATTAGCTTCAAAAGACATGGAGCTTACTAGCTGCAATCTGAGCTAAATGTACTCCTACTGAGAGGGTCAGTCAGAAGGTCTTTCTGAACTTGCAGGCATGAATGCAGCTTCCCCAGGCAACGGGGCGTCAGTATGAAATAATATGCCGAGTATGTAAGGGAGGTAATACCAATAAAAAAGAACAATAATGAGAATAATAAGAAGCCAATGTGGGTGTACAATAATAAGTAAGACTTAGTTGAAACTGACTTTTAGATTCGACATGAATGCTATATGTATATGCATGTCAAATGTCCATCACCCGCGAGGATTTGTCACGAGGAACAAACTGCTAGTGGCGAGTATAAATCTGTCAACCGCTAGCTAGTGGGGGGTATTAATCTGTGCATCGCCAGCCGGTGGCGAATGAAATAATGCATGTCATGAATGCAAATGCTTGATTTAGCCTCTGAGCCATATCTCTGATGACTTTATATACACTTATCATGAAAACATACCTCCTGACTTACTAATGATCTGAGCTTAGACAACTCCTTGCCGACTAACACTAAACAATTATGCGGCTTGCCTGGCCGAATTACTGTCGACTGACACTGAAGACTATAGATTCTTAGCCTATAACAGTATAAAGAGGATGCTAATATGATAGCAAGAAAGGAAGGAACCATAAAGGCACGACTTGTGACGGAATCCATTAACATATACCTTTACTTTGACATATAAAACTTTTCAATATATGCTTGCTTGCCTCGTATAAATGATTGTCATTTTAGGACTCATGTTAGGCTTCCTTAACCTTAAGTAATTAGAACTATCTTCTTAATTCATGTAGACTATGAAGCTTCCCAAGATGCGCTCATAAGGATAACATACAACTATTAACAACAGCCTAGTCGACGAGGAAACTTTTGACTATCGTCGATGGAATATGTATTCTGATGCAACATTCTCAAACTATAAGTTCCTATGAACAAGGAATCATGCCTAAAACATATATAAAGCCTTATCATACCTTCAATACAGGTTCGTTCCGTTGAAGTTGTAGGAAGAACATGAAGCTCAACCGTATTATTGTATTCACGTGAAAAACGTTCTAGCGAGGCTGCAATGAAACTTATCATAGCCAAATGATAAGGCGTCAATGTCATTCCTAAACGCCCATCCACAATTATATACGTATAATGAAACCAAACTCGACCTATTACAACAGCTACATCCAACCAATCAATCAATAATATACATCTCGAAAGAGTGATGGGCTCCCGAGGTATCTTTTCAAGGTGTATGTCACACCGTCTCAATCTGCAACTTCCATATGCGTCTCTGAAGAGTGCCGTACCTACCTCACACGACTTAACCTCCATTTTCACATCAACATATAATAAAACAACTATAACCCAGAACCACGGCTTCCTATCACCGTCTCGTGGTTCGTAAAACGATAAAAATCGATATAATTTGATTTGTATATGAAGAGAGCGTCGTGTAGGAAACTTACCACACGTTACCTACTTCTCCTTCCTCATTCTACAAGCTGCTACAACACCTCAACACTTCAACCACGATGAAAACCTTCGAAAATTAACTTCATCATGAAGCTCATGGCAAAAGAAACACTTTCCGAACTTGGAGAATAATGAAATTTTGGCCGGATTATGGGATTTTTTAACCTTTAAACCATGAATTTCCAGGGAGGAAGAAGGGAGAGAGAACAAATTTGGTTCTGGAAATTTGGATTGATAAATTGAATTTTAATGATTTTTGGGCTGAAGTTTGCCTTATAAAGGCTGCCGACCTGACTCGACACCGCGGGGTCCGCGACCGTTTTCTTCCGGACAGTCTGTGGTAGAACGATCATAACTTTTTACTCCAACGTCGGACTGATGAACGGTTTGATATTTTGAAAACTAGATTCAAAGACCTTTGATTTGATAGATAGTAGGCTCTCTAACTCTTTATGGTTAGCTGCTAGNCTTTGATTTGATAGATAGTAGGCTCTCTAACTCTTTATAGATCGGGGAATATGTTCGTTCCAAGTTAGACCACATATGAGATTATCTGAATATTTTCCCGTAATAAAATTGTCAACTCCCTTTGGCCTCTTACTTTGGTTTAATTCTTCAACCATATTCATATATCAATTCCTTGGTATGATCATCCATTTGCAGCCTTATTTTACAGACATTTCATTGCCGGAGGATGTAAAGCAAGAAAAGAAAAAATTCGACTCGTATGTCTTCAACTTAACGGGTTGGCTGTTTTAAAATATGTAGGGTGTTACATTAACAATCTTCCCCATTTTGATAATGACAATTTAAGGGCTACAAATGTAGTCAACTTTCCTGAATTTGTGTCATGTTGACAAGGTGCAGGTAAATAATTTATTTAGGAAAATATCAAATGGTAGCTTATAGTCCCTTCTATATAAATTGTGTTCCTCACCAAAGTTTCAAAAAAAAAAAAAAATTTCCGTTTCAAAAGATTTGTGTTCCTCACCAAGTCTTTGTACACATATTTTAGCTTTGATCTCATTAGTTGCAATAATTTTCTTTTCAGGGAAATTCTGTTTCAACGACAAAGTATGATGTCCTAACATTCCTGCCAAAGGGGTTATTTGAACAGGTAAATTGGCTTTGCTCTTATCCTGTGTCCTTTTAAGCTTCTTACTTTTGCTGAATTAAGCTTTATGTATTTATTCAGACTTAAACAGTAAATTTTGTTCTTCCATTGGAAAGCTACATAGTGTTGGCGTATAATTTAGAGGACACATACACAAGGCCTTAGTTTCCTACAATCCTGTTGTGCCAAGAACATATCTTGCAGACAACTTTGAAGAGTGTGACATAGATAAAGTCCCTAGCCTGTTAATGGGGAATGTAGAGAGAGAAGTTCATTAAGTAACTAGTGAACCTCTTTGAGTGTGTTTTTTTCAACATGCTATTGGTTGATAAGAAGTTCATCAAATAGTTTCCTAACTTTCTTCTCAAATTTATCTTTCTTTGAATAGAAGCTTAATGTACTGTCTAATGGTTTCCCTCCTTCATGTTAATCCTTGTAACTTGTGAAATGGATTTGGACTAAGTTTATAATTTTTACTGTTTCTGCTCGGTAGGAAGGGGGCCACAAGTGTTAGCTTTTATATCTTTTTTCTTTTTGAAAAGGTTAATAAGAGCTTTACTGTGTCAATAGATACCAGCGCTAACAAGTCTGTACAGAAGTAGTGATTCAATTTACGAGATCAAATTCAAGTTGATAAGTGATAATACATTCTTTATAATATATATGTTACCTTTCTCAAAAAAAATTATTTTACCTTATTGCAGAACAAAATGAGTTGTAGTTTATTAGTGTTTTAGGCTGTTAAAAGATTATTATTTCAACAAATCATTTTACATATAGCAAGTTCATTCAGCTTGAAAATGGGTGCCATGCAGCCAATTGTCCAATCCTTGTTTTTCCATAACCCTCATCTTGTTTCTGTGTCCTTATTCTGACAGTTCAGGCGGGTGGCTAATCTGTACTTCCTTATGATCTCAATTTTGTCATGCACTCCAATCAGGTATTTCAATTTCTACTATCTAATGTATTATGTTGCTCATCCTTATTATCCCTCCCCCAGTGCATTATTTGTGCTGAAATCCAGTGTATAGTATTTTATTGTGTTAAGCATCTAGAATAGATTAGAGTTCACTCTTGCGTGATGCTATTGGAGGTTGTTTGTCTTTGTCATTAAATAACAAAATTTCCCTTTTTTTGTTTTTGGTTTATAAGTCATTTGCAAACTATTTCAAGAAATTAATTTATATTTTGAACCTGTACTATGTTTTCTCATGATTTGCACCTGAAAAAGAATTTTGTTTGAATGCAGTCCTGTAAGTCCAATAACAAATGTGCTTCCGTTGAGCTTGGTTCTTCTCGTTTCTCTTATTAAGGAGGCTTGGGAGGACTGGGTGAGTACTATTTTCTTCATTGCCTTCTTTCTCCGTTGGTTCTTAAACTGACTGTTATATATATGATATTCTTTAAATAGAGTAATATGCTATTGACACCTTTATCCTTTTACCTCTTGTTTCGAAACTATATGCTTATGCTTTCTTTTTTTGTTCCTTCTTTCATTATTCATTACAGAAGCGTTTTCAGAACGACAAGTCTATTAATAATTCCTCAGTAGACATGTTGCAAGACCAGAAATGGGTAAATGTCACTTGGAAGAAGCTGCAGGCTGGAGATATTGTGAGAGTAAGTATAAGTGTGTAATGCTGTTTGTACTTTGTTTCATCTTTTGCATTGTGTCTTGTAAAGTAGACGATCAAGATATGATTTTACTATTTCATGTTGTTTTGGTGCTCATTATCAACATTCATTTATACCAGCTTTATAACTTTCCTAGGATCTTTATTTATCTTGTTATGTCAATTTCTTTGTTATATGGACAAGGATGTGAGTATAAGATACATGTGTTTTACCAGCGTGGACACGTTGAATTCTAGAAGGGATTTTGAGGAATTCATATGAAGTATGCCATTGTCCTCCCCTGCTAACACGGTTCCGCTAGGCAGTCTTGGTAACCTAGGTAAAATGGAACCATAGATTGCATCAGAGCACAAGAAGTTTAGCTCATAGTTGAAAGTTGAAACTGCCTATTGTGGATAATTAGCAAACGAATAAAGATACAAATTCTGGTTTGCTTCTTCTAAATTTATGTAGAAGTCAAACTTTGCCACGGTGTTTTAGAAGCTGAATATCTGGTCATGACATCAGTTAGTGTGATTATATCCTTTCAAATGTAGGTTTTGAGCCAACAACAGTTGGGATGGGGAAGATGATCTATGATAACTTACTAAAATGTAAAGAAGTCATTTAACCTTACATTTCCCACCTTGGTGGAATTAAGTGCATTTTGTAGATGATGAGATACAACTAATTTCAGTTTCAATTATGCGTAAGTGCTGGATTATTTATTTTTGCTATTCCATTCATTGGACATCTCTAGCATATTACTGCTTGGTGCAGTTCTGTGCGCAGACCATCCGTTCATTTTGTAGAAAAATTCTATAGCTGTGTTTAATAAGAGAATATTTGTTCATGAAGTCCATCCCAATTATAAAGCAGATGCTGGGGCTCCTCTTGATATCAAATTGGTAGCAACAACTCAATAAAGCTGTCTTTCTTATTATCTTATCACAATTTTTTTAAAATTATAACAAAAAGGGATAAGCCTCGGCTGTTTTATTCATTTGCGAACTATGGTTAAGCTCTAGATTTGAGGAGCGTGGACCTCCAGTTATTTAGAATGTTACAACTTTTGAACATGAGGAGCATGGACCTAATACCAGAAGTAGTATCGGTAGTATCCCTGTAGTTTCTTGTCTTTCGTTCTTTGTTACTACCTATTATTTCTTGTGCTTCAGTTATCGCACTATTTCTCTACTGTTACTGTTCCTTTGCATTAAATGCTATATAATGCTTTCTCTATTATTTGCTGTGTCTTCTTTACTGTTGTATGTTCTTTTTCTTCCTGCTCTGGTATGCGATACTTGACCCGAGGGTCTTTCAAAAACAATCTCTCTACCTCCACGAGGTAGGGATAAGGTCTGCATACACTCTATCCTCTCCCGACCCTACCGTGGGATTTCACTGGGTTTGTTGTTGTTGTTGGACCTAATGATCTAAAAAAATTAGGAGCATGGACCTCCAGTTATTTAGAATGTTACAGCTATCAATATGGTTGAATCTGAAGAGTTCTAAGAAAATACAGTCTGCTTATTCAGTTTAGTCGTCGTCCTTTCTTCACGGGGATTGGCCATCACAGATATGTGGTTGACATTCAGGATGTGCACTTCACAAATGGAAAATGCTCTTCACCCACTCCTCCCTAAATATTTGATTCAGGAAGGAATTCATTTATGTTCCTCAAATGTAGTTTTAGCTCTCTGATTTTTTTAACATACAAGTTCTGAAGACCAATGAGAGGCAATTCTTTTCATTATTTGAAAAATGTAAGTTTGTACAAGTTGGCCTTTTTGTTGCCAGGTTAAACAGGATGAGTTCTTTCCGGCAGATCTTGTCTTTCTTGCCAGCACAAACCCAGATGGGGTCTGCTACATTGAGGTTGTACTTCATCCACATCTAATTTCTTTTTTATTTGTGAGAAAAGATTGGTCTAAATTATTTGGAGAAGAGGTATTCGGATAATGTCACAAATAAATGTATTGGTTTTCATCTTTTTCATCATGTTCTTTCCTAACCGGTACATGGTTTTCCTCAGACGGCAAATTTGGATGGTGAAACTAATTTAAAGATCAGAAAAGCACTGGAGAAGACCTGGGATTATGTGACTCCTGAGAAAGTATCTGCATTCAGAGGTTTGATTTCTCTGCTGCTGTTGACCAATTAAATCTTTCTGCAATCTGCATGATAATGCCTGTAACATTGACATTTTGTTGTACTAGCACAATGATAGTCCTGTGGAAGATCCGCTGGTAGCATATAGCCTTTGAAATAGGCATGCGGAATTCCTTCTTTCCAGATTTTCCAATGCTGCTGCTTGATATCTTTCGAAGTGCTAGATTTGTTTTTAGTCCATGAAAAGTTAAACGAGATAATTTTATACCTGATTTCTTTCTTAAAATGTAATTTCTAACACCAATGCTCGCTGTTTTGTTACAACTAGTTCACCTCTAAGTTCATATTTAGTGAATAAATCTTCAAATCTCAGCATGATGTGCACAAGTCAAGCCATTGTGCATGGGACTATACATGAGATGAGCATGTAGGTTCACATATCTATCTGCTATGTATGTCTATCTATACCTATCTTCTATACTATTATAAAAGTGGGATGCCCTAAACTAAAGTTGAAAGACCAAAATACCTTTTTAATAACATATATTTATATTTAACAACAACAACAACAACAACAACCCAGTGTAATCCCACCAAGTGGGGTCTGGGGAGGGTAGAATGTACGCAGACCTTACCACTTTGAGAAGTCGTTTCCGGTAGACCCTCGACTTTAAGAAAGACAGACCCAACAACAAAATAGCAACACAGGGAACATATAATAACAAAACAACTAGTACCCCCACCAAAATCCACCACAACAATACACTAAATAGTAAACAAGTTACAACAGGTAAAAACAAACAATGAAGGACAAGGAACTATAAGAACAATACTAAACCTCCCCCTGAGAACGAGAAAGTAGTGTCACACAGCTCCCTACTACCCTTCTACCCTAATCCGTGTACCCCATACCTTCCTATCTAAGGTCAAGTCCTCGGTAAGCTGCAAATGAGCCATATCCTTTCTAATCACCTCTTCCATTGCTTCTTCGGTCTACCCCTACCTCTTCTAAAATCATCCAAAGACAACCGCTCACACCTCCGCACTGGGGCACTCGGGCACCTCCTTTTCACATGCCCGAACCACCTCAGTCTTGCCTCACGCATCTTGTCCTCCACCTCAACCACTCCCACCTAGGCCCGGATATCGGCATTTCTAATCCTATTACTCCTAGTATGCCCGTACATCCACGGTAACATTCGCATTTCTGGAACCTTTATCTTCTGCACATGGGAGTTCTTGACTGACCAACACTCCGCCCCGTACAACATAGTCGGTTTAACCACCATTCTGTAAAATTTGCCTTTAAGTTTTGTCGGCACCTTCTTATCACATAAAACTCCAGAAGCGAGCCTCCATTTCATCCAACCAGCACCAATACGGCGAGCAACATACTCGTCTATCTCTCCACTCCCTTGGATAATAGACCTAAGGTACTTGAAACTTTCTTTCTTTTGGATGGCTTGCATACCCAACATCACTTCCCCATCCTCCCCGTGCATCGCACCACTAAATTTATACTCTAAATACTCTGTCTTGGTCCTGCTCAACCTAAAGCCTTTAAACTCCAGGGCTTGCCGCCACACCTCCAACTTAGCATTTATGCCTCCACGAGTCTCGTTATTCAGAACTATGTCATCCTCAAATAACATACACCAAGGCACCTCACCTTGAATCCCTCGCGTCAATGTATCCATCACCAATGCAAATAAAAATGGGCTAAGTGCTGAACCCTGGTGCAACCCATCACAACTGGAAAGTGCTCTAGATCTCCTCCCACCGTCCTCACCCGAGTCTTAACTCCATCATACATATCATTGATCGTCCTAATGTACGCCACTGACACCCCTCTAGCGTCCAAGCATCTCCATAGAACCTCCCTCGGGACCTTGTCGTAGGCCTTTTCTAGGTCGATGAATACCATGTGAAGATCCTTCTTCCTCTCCCTATACTGCTCCACCAATCTCCTTATGAGATGGATAACTTTTGTAGTCGAGCATCCCTGCATGAATCCGAACTGATTTTCAAAAATTGCCATGCCCCTCCTTACCCTACTCTCTACCACTCTCTCCCAAACCTTCATCGTGTCGCTTAGTAACTTGATACCCCTATAGTTGTTGCAATTCTGAATGTCGCCCTTGTTTTTGTACAATGGAACCATCGTACTCCATCTCCATTCATCAGGCATCTTCGCCGTCTTGAAAATGACATTAAACAACTTGGTCAACCATACCATACCTACCATGTCTGCGCTCTTCCAAAATTCTACTGGGATCTCATCAGGTCTGGTCGCTCTACCCCTACGCATTCTAAGCATGGCCCCCTTAACTTCCTCAACCCTTACCTGTCTACAATACCCATAGTCGCGTTGCCCCTCCGAGTGCTCCAGCTCCCCCAGCACAATGTCTCTGTCCCCTCCTTCGTTTAAAAGTTTATGGAAGTATGCCTGCCATCTACGCCTAATAAGTGACTCTTCCACCAGCACCTTGCCGACCTCATCCTTGATATACTTGGTCCAGATCGCGCGCCCTCATCTCTCTCGTCTTGGCTAGCTTGTACAATTTTTTATCCCCTCCCTTGCCTTCTAATTCGACATACAAACATTCAAAAGTTGCCGCTTTCGCCATTGTAACCGCTAGCTTCGCCTCCTTTCGTGTCGTCTTATACTCCTCCCCATTCTATCTCCTCTCCTGACTCCTCCTCATCCTTACTCTCCACCAATTTCACGTACGCCACCTTCTTTGCCTCCACCTTCTGTTGGACTTCTTCAGTCCACCACCAGCCCCCACGCTGCCCACCCAAACGACCCTTAGAGACCCCCAACACCTCTCTAGCCACTTCCTTGATGCAGCTAGCAGTCCTATCCCACATACTGTTCTCCTCCCCGCCGCTATCCCAAGCCCCCATATCAATCAGCTTCGCCCCCATCTCCCCAGCACTATCCATAGTTAGGCCACCCCATTTGATCTGTAGCCTAACATCCACCACCCTCTTCCCTCTCCCCTCGTGATCTCCAAATCCATCACTAGAAGTTTATGCTGGGTTGTAAGATTCTCACTCGGGATAACCTTACAGTCCTTACATATTCTTCTATCACTCTTCCTAAAAAGCAAATAGTCTATCTGAGTCCTAGCCACTGTGCTTTGGAAAGTAACCAAGTGCTCATCCTTCTTGGGAAAACTCAAATTGGCAACTACTAACCCAAAAGCTCTAGCGAAATCCAAGATCGAGACTCCTCCTTCATTCCTGTCCCCGAAACCAAACCCACCATGCACATCATCGTACCCCCTAGGGGTTGACCTAATGTAACCATTGAAATCTCCCCTATGAATAGCTTCTCAGTTTGGGGTACACCATGCACCACCTCATCCAATGCCTCCCAAAAACTCTTCTTGTCTTCCTCGCTCAGGACCGCTTGCGGCGCGTAAGCACTAATAAAGTTCAAGTAAGACCCCCCAATGACTAGCTTAATTCACATCAATCTATCATTAACCCTCCTCACGTCCACCACGTGCTCCCTAAGTTCACTATCTACTAAGATTCCTACTCCATTCCTATTCTTTGGGGGTCCCGAGTACCACAACTTATACCCGTCCACGTCCCTAGCCTCCCATCTGGTCTCCTGAACACAAGCTACATTGATCTTCCTCTTCTTGAGTATCTTCACTAATTCAATAGACTTCCTCGTCAAAGTCCTTATGTTCCAAGATCCAACTCTCAACCTAGCGACTTCCTTAGCACCCTTGTTGCCCCTGACCCCCCCTCTCGCTTCCACCCCCAATCGAGGACCCGACCTCAAACCATCACCACAACCCGATGCCACTAACGAATGAAATAGAAACAACAGCTACAAACAGAAGATACACTATAGAAAGAATTCAGGGCTAAACACGGAATCCAAAGGCAAGCAAAAATACTTTACTGAACTAAAAGTAACTTAATTAAGAGTACGTATAAACAAGTAAGTAATGTGTTTTAACTAAAGAGACTGGAGGTACCAACTCCCGATTGATAGAACATGGATTGTAGAAGTTCCTCTACCCGTCGCTTGCCGCCTTGCTCTCTACTGTTCAGATAGAGTGGCGATGTACTCAAATCCCCATAAACAACCCCCAAACTTTGATAATCCAATGTCAAACTGAACTAAAAAGTTGAAAGACCACAGTTGAAAGACCACTATACCCTTTTAGTAATAAATAACTACATTTAATAATAATAATTAAATAAAACTGAACAATATTGATTTATCTCGTGTCTTGTCTAAAAAGTTTTATTCTTTCATTAGTAACTTATTTTCTAAGAGTCTATTTGGTCGTCAGGGAAGAACTTTTCAAAGGTTGTATCATTTATTTGAAAGGACAGAACTCATTGTGAGAAAAAAGATGCATCTCTTTGTTTATTTTATAATATTATTATATATAGTTATTCAATGTGGTTTTAAATGGTTGGTGTTCTGAACTAATTAATTAATATTGATTTATGAAGGAATAATTTATTTTTTGTCCACTAATTGTACTAAGTACTAAAAAAATTAAACATCAAGGGAGAATGAAATTAAAACCGTCTATTTTTTCATGTCAAATAATGTAAAACAAGTGGATGATGAGAAATGAATGAAAATAGTCAATAAGCACTATTGAGCCATGTTTATTTACAAAATATGTAAATATTCAAACTCAAATTGCCAAAGATACATTTTCAAATTCCTGAAAATTATGTCTTCTAGAAATGGTAGTTTTTGTGACCCTTAGTTATTTACAACAACATACCAGAATAATCCTACAAGGTGGGGTTTGGATAGGGTAGAGTATACACAGGTCTTATCCTACTTTGTAAGGGTAGGGAGGCTGATTCCAATAGACCCTCGGCTTAAGGAGAGATGAAAAGAAGCAGTAACAACAAGATAATAAGATAAACGAAGTGAAAAAAATAAACAAAGTGAAAGAAACAATCAGGTAATACTGGAGATCAAAGAATAAACAAACATAAAAATAATTCTAATACTCCTGATACAGTTAAGATATACGCTGGGCAACCTACTAGACCTTTACCCTTATACTAGACCTCCATATCCTCTTATCAAGTGTCATGTCTTCAGTAACCTGAAGCTACGCAATATCCTGTCTAGTCACCTCTCCTCAAGACTTCTTAGGCCTACTTCTCCTTCTCCTCAGGCCCACTACGACCAGCCTCTCACACCTCCTCACCGGGGCATCTGTACTTCTCCTCTTCACATGTCCGAACCATCTCAGCCTTCCTTCCAATATTGTCCACCACAAAGGCTACTCCCACCTTGTATTGACTCTCTTTGTTCCTAATCTTATGTCTTCTGGTATGTCCACACATCCATCTCAGCATCCTCATTTTTGCTACTTTCATCTTTTGGATATGAGAACACTCTGCCCCATACAACATAGTTGGTCTAACCACTATTCCGTAGAACTTACTTTTAAGTCTTGGTGACACATTCTTATCACACAAAACACCAAATGTGACCCTTAGTTATTTATTAAGAAGTTATCAAGTTAGGTTTGATCATTCTTTAATCAGTATTCTAGCTTACTGCATCTTAAGTTCAAACAACCAAATTTCTGAGCACATGAAGAATATTATGTTGAATTAACATCAACTAAAAAGAGCCAATGTATGTATATATAAATTAATATTAAAAAGAAAAGGATAGAAACTTGATGCATTAGATGCTCTAGTCACCGTTTTTATTATATGTTTGTGTATATTATTTCATCGTTCCTTGAATGTGTATACATATTGTTTCATTTTTTTTTGTGCGTGTAGTGTAAGCATCAATTAGGTAGAAGACTTGCTTAGTATATAAAGTTGTCTAACTACGAGCTCTTTCTCATCTTTTATTAACTTTATTGCCTAGTAATCTCAATTAACAAGGTAATAGATATTCATTTGAAGCTGGATAAAAGAAGTATTAACTTTTTCGTTAAATTTGAATAAATTATTTGGATTTGATATTTCGATTTCTGGGAATGTGCTCAAACATTTATCTTTTGTCATTATTGTAAAGTTTTATCGCAAAATGATGAATTAACTACGTATATGTTTAAAAATATTTGAGTTATAAAAATAGGAATAAAACTATTTCTTTAAAGCATTGCGACAAGGAAGATGCTTTTGGCCTTCTGGTAAAAAATGAAGGCGTGTAGGTGCGCTATTCCGTGATAGGGATTGTAACTTTATATAAATTTCCCATTTGTCACCTAATTCATCTCTACTTTACATTCATGACAATCGTGTTGAGATTCCTATTTAACTCCAATTAAATGTTTAGGCCTCATTGTTTTCATTAAGGTTAAGACGTCTGAATCTGAATGCACATTTGAATGATTAAGATGATGTCTCTAGATCTGAATACTGAATGATTGAGACTGTTTGTTTTTCAACATTTGAATATGTACATGTTATTTATTTGTAAATATATNTTTGTAAATATATTATATATGCAATTCAAATAAAAAATAATTACATATTAAAAAATATCAATTTAATAAAATAAATTTATTATCTGATGAAAAAATAAAATATTTTTGTTCGCTAGTGATGGTGGAGATGGTTTGTAGTGGTGGCCGTGGTAATGCTTGGTTTTAGTGGCTAGTAACGGTGGTGATAGCTGCTAAGGTGATAGTTATGTTGACGAGGGTGGTTGGTGTTGTAATGACTGATGTAATGATGACAGTTGGTAGTGGTGGTTGTGATGGTAAAGTTGGTTGATGTTAGGAGTTGGTGTTGTTGATGGTGGTGGATGAAGAATGTGTGGTGGTTGACGATGTGGTGGTAGTAGTTGGCGGCGGGCTAGTTGTGATGGTGAAGGTGGTTGGTAGTAGAGATCAGTCGTAGTGGTGGTAGTGAGTGATAGTGGTGGTAGAGGTGGTGATGGCAGTGCTGGTGGCGGCGATAGTGAATATAATTATAATAATGAAGTGATATGTGTAGTAACGACTAACAGTAGTGGTGGTGGTTGCTAGTGGATGTTGTGATGTCCGGGGTGGTTGGCGATTGTAATGATAGTCGATAATGGTGGCAGAGGTAGTTGGTGGTGGTGGCGGCTGCTGGTGGTTGTGATGATAGAGGTGGTTAATAGTGGTAGCGGGTGGCTGTGGAAAGAGTAATGGTGAAAACTATCCACACAAACATACCTCTATTCCAGATCTTAATGATTAAAACTTATTCAGACCAAATAAGTGCTTAAATCTTGATGAAAACAAATGCACTTAATGATCTAAGGTCTACACCATTCAGATTCAGACCTCCATTAAGTGCAAATAAATGTGGCCTTAGTCATCTTAAAGATTAATATTCTTTTTTCATTTACAAAAGTTAAATTTTATGTTGTTCATATGTGTGTCATTCGTGTTTAGTATCAGATTTTACAACATTTGTGTTACTTTTAAATATCTTAATTGTATTGAGAGTATAAGTTAGTTAAATAAATTATAAATTTAAGCAAAATTAACTTCCAATCTGAGAAACAATCTTCAATGTGAGATGCATGAAATATTTTCCTGCCCTTCAATTTTATTATAGTTCTAATGAATGCCTACCTTTATTGTGTTGTATTTATCTTAAGTATCTTTGTGGAGCAAAAGATGTCTAACTGATTTCTTAATTAGAGTATCTCTCAAAACGGTTTATTGGGTTGTAGTGAAAAAGGAAAAGGAAACAGACATCAACGAAATACATTAATAACATGTTTCTGAAATTGGTAAAAAATAAAATTTTAGCTCAAAGAGAAACATATCAACATATATTATGTAATAAAATTATCATCATCATCATCATCATCATTTGCCAGACAATTCCTATATTTTCCGGACAAATTTTTGGACGTTCATGATAATGTAAATTAGTCAAAAGTAGGATACTATAGTTAGTTAACTTTAAGGTCCTAAATATTAGAAAAAATAACATGGAAGGTATTAAAGTTATGTTATATAGTATTTGTTCAATATTGACGTAAAGAACATTTTAATTGTGTAGTTTGATGGTATCTGATGTACGTCAGATCCTTAGAAAAATACTTTTGCATGCAGATCTAATAATAACTAACACGGGATACAACATGCAATGCACATTTCAGGAAACTAGTCTGTATATGTCAATCAAAGATGTTTTTTGAAAACATTTAAGATGTGCAACCATGTAATCATGATCTCCTGCAGATGCTTCCCAGCAGAAATGTTATTGCTTATGGTATATCAGTGTTATGATGACAAATATCAGTTTTGTTTCTTCTATAGTGAAAGCCTGATCAACCTGTTTCCAACTTTAGGAATATTTTGCCCTTATAGAATAACATGTTTGATGTGTTCTCTTGCATTTTTCTTTTACCAGGTGAATTACAATGTGAGCAACCTAATAACTCATTGTACACATTTACTGGAAATCTGATAATTCAAAAGCAAACCTTGTCACTCAGTCCAAATCAACTTCTTTTACGGGTATGCACTCTTTTTCTTATGTTGTTTCCCAATTTGTTTTATTTTATGGCTCTGGTTTTAAATATTGTATGGCATACACTTATGAGAAGCAAATACTGCATAAGTTGTGCCTTAGTTATAGTTCATGGTGAATGCATCTTCAAGCAGATTTCCTAGATGACCATGGTCTATTCTTGTCAATTCCCTTTTATGACTTATCTTTGAGCTTTTGTCTGCTAAATTGTGATATTTCTTCTCTAATTCATATTTCATTGTACATTTAGTGAATTTTGATTTCATGTTTTCTTCTTGATATCGCTGAATTTCTTCCAGGGTTGCAGTCTGAGAAACACTCAGTACATTGTTGGGGCTGTCATTTTCACCGGGCATGAAACAAAGGTATTAAATCTGAATTGAAGTTATAGTTTACCCTTTTCTCTTCCCTTTCCTTTGTGCTGTTGTTCTCTTTTTGAGGGTGTATCATACCTTTTTATAGCATTATTGTCAAGAAGTTTCAAAGAAGTAGGTTTAATGTCATCGTCTATTCAGTAATGATGTTTTCTCATACTATTTTACTGCATTTGTGGTATAAAGTTATAGTGGCAACCTTTTTCTAGTTGATATTTATGTTGTGGTTTCTGCATCTCTTTGCTTTGTGGCTTTTGCTGCTTGGCTGTTCACCTTGGTTCTTATTCTCAGTTGCTTCTGCCAAATGAGTTTAACTACAGGTTATGATGAATTCTATGAAAATTCCTTCCAAGAGAAGCACTTTGGAGAAGAAACTTGACAAACTTATTATCGCTCTTTTTAGCACTCTCTTGTGCATGTGTCTCTTGGGAGCCATAGGCAGGTTTGATCAATTGCTATACCCATTCTTCCATGTTAGAACTTCTGTTGCATTCTCTTCCATGCTGAAAATTTTGGATTTGCTTGGAATTTTGCAGTGGTATCTTTATAAATAAGAAGTATTATTATTTGCGGTTTGAAAGTGGCAAAAATTCAGATCCACAGTCCGACCCAGACAATAGATTTGTGGTAATCGTATAGATTCTGATGTGATTATTTTTTTCACTTGTCTGTGCAGTAGTTCTTCTATTTCTGTCTCCAATTACTCTTTTGCTGTCTGCTCAGGTTGCAGTTTTGACCATGTTCACCTTGATCACTTTGTATTCACCCATTATTCCAATCTCTCTATATGTCTCCGTTGAGGTAGATTAATGTCAGTTTCTTTTGTTTTTTGTTTTGGTGCTTTGCAGAATTTTGATCTAATATTCCGTCCTCTTTGGTTTTCTTTTTCTGTTATTCACTTTCAGATGATTAAATTTATACAATCCAATAAATTCATCAATAACGACTTGCACATGTACCATGCTGAGAGTAATACCCCTGCTCAGGCTAGGACATCTAATTTGAACGAGGAACTTGGGCAGGTAAATGTGTAATGCTGTTACGAAGTGGTTGTTGAAATTAGTTTGTTTAGACAATCTCTGTGTGTACTAACATTAACAGTGGTTGTGCACAAGAAGGAAAGAACAGTATTTGCTTCACCTTTTTCCCTCAGCACTAATGTATGTAGTGTGTTCCTAGCAAATGAGTTACTGAGCCACTGACTCCTACTTTATGGACAGGTGGAATACATATTCTCTGACAAAACTGGAACTCTTACAAGGAACTTGATGGAGTTTTTCAAGTGTTCAATTGGTGGAGAGATATATGGTACAGGTGTTAGTGAAATTGAGATGGGAACTGCTCAACGAAATGGGCTGAAAGTTGAGGTAAATATATTCTTGGGCAAGATATGACAGATTCATGGCTCTGTCTTGTGTTGATCTAGAGAATTGTTACAGGTTAAGAAATCATCAACAGAAGCACGAGAGAAAGGTTTCAATTTTGATGATGCTCGGCTGATGCGAGGTGCCTGGAGGAATGAACCTAATCCTGATTCATGCAGGGTAAATATTTGATTATCGTACGTGGAAGAAAAGGGAAACATGAGTTTCTTTTATAGTAATAATTGTTACGTATGAACAATCAAATATCATATATTTGCTTTTGAAAAGGTTTAAAAAAAAGGAAAAAAGAAAATAACTGGCTTTAAACTATCTTGTTTTCTTATTTGAATCTTAAGAGTTTCCCCTTCTTACTTATGAAGTTTGTGGTATCAAATTCACCCAAATCTTAGGCAACATTAGATTAGTGGTGAAAATCTTTTATTTCTTTATCGTCTTGCTTTGTTCTCTGTCGTTCTTCTTTTTGTGGTTAGTTATCGTGTAGACTTAAGAAGAAGAATAAAGTATCCTTTAACAATGTAAGCCTTTTTGGAGAGGCAGATCACACAATTCAATGTGATACCAGAGCAATCACAGGTTCTGGGTGGAGTCTTACCACTATTCATTAACAAAATATTTCCACATGCTTGGGACAAGAAAAAAGAATTAAACCATCACATGAGGTGGTGTGCGCAGATTAAAAGTGTCACCTTGCTACTTTTTAGCTGAAGTGGTTCCACAATTGTAATCTAAGGCTTCAATTAATAGTATAGCACTTTGTGGTTTGAACTTCCATTGTTTTCCTAATTCAATGTCCATGTTTGACTTGATATGTGGGCTCATAATTGTGTTTTTGATTGTTTATATCAGAATAGGTAACATTACGAGGGTGTGAGTTCGATGTAACTTCTTCTATCATATATTTATCATAGAACTTACTTTCTTAGGAAAGTGAAATTTATTTTAAGATGATGGAAAAGGAACGGTGAAGATTTTATGTAGGGAATAAGGGACTAGGGAGTTTAAACTTGCAGGGTATCTTCTTGTGTTTGAACTTTCGGCTTCAAACTGAGTTGTCCTTGTGCAGAAAACTTTCACATGGGTACAGTAAACTTACTTATCTAGCACCTACATTGCTAGTTTAATGAGGCCAGGGTTGTTTGTTCAGGAATTCTTCAAATGCCTTGCGATATGCCATACTGTGCTTCCTGAAGGTGAAGAGACCCCAGAAAAAATACGATATCAAGCAGCATCCCCAGATGAGTCTGCTTTGGTTGTAGCGGCAAAGAACTTTGGCTTCTTCTTTTACAAGTGCGTGTCTTTTGAATTTCTATAACATGTTGTCTGCCATAAGGTTCCCTTTTATTGAAACTTCGTCTATGAAATAAATGTAGAAGGTTACTAACATACTCCATTAGGTTGAAAGATTCTGGAATACAGTTTTTTACATATCAAAGTAGTGAAAATAGTCATTATCTTATGAGAGAACATTCATCATAAGGACGCTGTTGCAGTAATCTGGTTCCTCTTGTTATTTTATTCAGGCATGTGTGAAGAGAATAAGTGCCGATATATGTAAGTCATTATCTGATAGGAGAGTACTTATCATCAGAAAGCAACTGTTGTATCCGTTTCCTGCTGTTATGTACTTATTTTATTCAAGCATGTTAGAAGAGAATAAATCACGAAATATTTGCAGCAGGATGCCGTTCCTGGTGTCAGCTCCAGAGGTGAGTTCTTGGGGAAGGGATGGAGAGAGTTCCAATTGATGGATAGGGTAATAAAATAGATAGTTTTTGTTTCTTTATGGTGGGCTACTTCTGAGTCACATGCTTTATTTTTCTCAGCTATTGTTGAACTTAGATGGTTTTACTTTTTTGGTGAGTAATTGATCTGACTTTAAAAACAAAAGAAAAATTAGCTGTGCACTGATTAGCAGAAGGCATTCTCTATCAAAAGGACATTCTGTTAGGACTAGAGCTCTTCCACTAAACATATTTCAAGGTATCAGAATCTGGAAAGAGTTTGTCATACTGCTTTGTGGCACTGTTACTGCTATCTTTTCTTTTTAGCTGGGCCACTTTTAACCATGACTATAAAATTTTCTGCAGACGTACACCAACTATGATTTATGTGCGTGAGTCACATGTTGAGAAGATGGGGAAGATTCAAGATGTTCCTTATGAGATTCTAAATGTTCTTGAATTCAACAGGTGTCAGCACATCCTAGTTTATGTATCAATTTTGATTACCTGCGTGATGGTAACAAGGTTGACCATTATCCATTTGTTTTGTGTTTAGTACGAGAAAGCGCCAGTCTGTTGTATGTCGCTATCCTGAAGGCAGATTGGTTCTCTACTGTAAGGTAGGAACTTTATGTGGAAAGATGCATTCGAGGAGATTATTTTAGTAAGAAAATTATCATAGAGCCTACTTTCTCAGGGTGCAGATAATGTAATTTATGAGAGGTTGTGTGACGGAGACAATGATTTGAAGAAAAGAACTAGGGAACACTTGGAGCAATTTGGGGCTGCTGGACTTCGGACACTTTGCTTGGCTTATAGAGATTTAACCCCTGATGTGTATGAAAAATGGAATGAGAAATTCATTCAAGCAAAATCTTCTCTCCGGGACCGTGAGAAGAAATTGGATGAGGTGAGCATAGTGTGTAGTATTTCCCTTTAAGTTTGTATTTTCTTATCAGAGTTGCACCTTTGTAATTGTTCTGATTTTGCTTTCTTTCTGGGATTGACTTTTGTTCTTGATTGTTTATTCATCCATTTTGTAGTGATGTCATTTTAATTTGAGTGGCAAAGTGAAATTATGGTCTTATGCATTTTAAGTTCTAATTTCCATCAGATTTGCTTGTTCTTAGCCATCTTATGCTCATCATTTAACATTTTTTTTTAGTTAAGGAGAGGTGGTTTTTTTTGTCAGTTTGTGATGCCAAACGCACTACTCCTGTGTTGCACCGTGTAGTCCTGATTATAAAAAATTCTTGTTATTCTTTTTCTTGGCCATGGTTCCTGACTTGGGAAACACATCTGAAATTGTTTTGCGGACTGTGATCATTCTAGACTCTTTATCCAAAAAAAAAGAAGAAAAAAATGTGATCATTCTAGATACCAGATAATGTAGCTATCACCTGCATAAAAGCTGACTACTAAATGGTTTATTTTAAATTTTAAGCACCTTTGCATATTGGTCTCGTGTTACAACATTCTTGAATACACAGAATATAAATGGATGTAAGTAATATATTGGGTGATAATTATATAACCATAGTTGTGGTTACCCTTACAATTATGTGCTTTAGCTTGGAGGTCTTACTCCTGTTATAGTTGATGTCAAGGTTTTGTTGGTGGTCAAAAGAGTGTAAGCATTTAGCATTTTACAGGTGGCAGAACTGATAGAAAAGGATCTTGTCTTGATTGGATCCACTGCTATAGAAGATAAGCTTCAAGAAGGTGTACCTGAGTGCATAGACACTCTTTCAAGGGCTGGAATTAAGATTTGGGTGCTTACTGGTGACAAATTGGAAACAGCAATAAATATAGCTTATGGTTGGCAACTTGGCATTGATTCAAGGCAGTTTATCATTTTTTAAATCTCGATTCTACTTGCACCATCTTATCCTATTCTCATTTGTATCTACTGCAGCGTGCAAGTTGATCAATAACAGCATGAAACAATTTATCATTAGTTCCGAAACTGATGCAATCAGAGAAGTGGAAGATAGAGTGAGCAGTACTTATCAATGTTCATGTTTGTCAGTTACAAAATACTCCCTGTTTAACAATTCGTTTCATGTTCATTTGCAGGGTGATCAAGTGGAGCTTGCTCGTTTTATGAAAGAAACAGTGCAGAACGAGCTTAAAAGATGTTATGAGGAAGCGCAAGAGCATCTTCGTTCTGTTTCTGGACCAAAATTAGCACTAGTAATTGATGGGAAGTGTTTGATGTATGCATTAGACCCGAGTCTTCGTGTAATGCTGTTGAATTTAAGCTTGAATTGTAGTGCAGTGGTTTGCTGCCGTGTTTCTCCTTTGCAGAAAGCACAGGTGAGGTCATGTAGGTAGTCTTTCTTTGAATGGTTACAACAGTAGTAACTTTGAACTTGCCTTTTTTTCATTCTATAACTGAACCTTTCTGTATGTTAAATAGACAACAACAACGCCTCAGTCCCAAGCAAGTTGGGGTCTGTTGAATATGGTTGGCACTTTATTTATTCCTATTGCAGTATCATCAGCCTAGGTATTGTCAAGCTGACTTGTAGTTCCTTCAAATTGAGCTGTTCATGCTTGGTTAATGAACATATGGGGATATAGTCATCCATCTTTATCTCTGTTATCCCATCATGCAATTCTAGACAGAGAACAAAAGTTCTTTTTGAACTATGTACTTCTTATTTTAGGCTCCGCTAAATTGGTTTCCTTTCAAGATTTAACATACAAATACTTATCTCAATGTTGCTATCACTTCATAGTAAAAGCTCATTTTTTTCGGATAACATAGTCAAAAAGAAAGAAGAGAAGAGGTCGTCAATCTTAGATATCTTATGTTCTGGAAAAAAACATACTATCCTCAGAATATTTAATGTTCTGAAATTTCTCTTTTGGCGTTCCCATCTCATTATAAAAGGTTTAGGTTTTTTCAGGTATCACTTTGGTATTTTCTAGTTTCAACTCGTCAAGTTACTGATAAAAACATTGTAATTTCTTTTGAAGTTAGGACAAACTTTCTGATTGTAAATCCTCTAGGTGATCAGGTCTTAGCAACTTCTTCCACTTCTTCTCAGGTGACAAGCTTGGTAAAGAAGGGGGCAAACAGAATAACTCTCAGCATTGGTGATGGAGCTAATGATGTAAGTATGATTCAAGCTGCTCATGTTGGTGTTGGAATAAGTGGACAGGAGGGAATGCAAGCAGTGATGGCTAGTGATTTCGCAGTAGCTCAGTTCCGTTTTCTTGCTGATTTACTGCTCGTCCATGGGCGGTGGTCATATCTGAGAATATGCAAGGTTTGCCTTTAATCTTTGTGCACAAAAGATGTATGATGTCTTTTGGGGTAATTATATGATCTAGAAGTTTTACATGCAGGTTGTCACATATTTCTATTACAAGAATCTGACATTTACCCTGACTCAATTTTGGTTCACCTTCCGGACTGGATTCTCCGGTCAAAGGTTCTATGATGATTGGTTCCAGTCTCTCTATAATGTGATGTTTACAGCTCTTCCCGTTATTGTTCTTGGGCTTTTTGAGAAGGTATGTAATTGTTATATTTTGTTACTGCTAAACAACGTATGATGTTAATTAAGTCAGCTTATTCTCTAATTGTTCTATTATTCTTTTTTTTGTCTATTACTACATCTCTCTTTTGTATTTAGGATGTCAGTGCTTCCCTCTCCAAGAAATATCCTGAGCTATACAAGGAAGGAATAAGAAATACTTTCTTCAAATGGAGAGTTGTGGTCATCTGGGCTCTCTTTGCAATATATCAATCATTGGTCTTGTATTATTTTGTAATTGCTTCGAGTACAAAAGGCATGAATTCATCAGGCAAGATATTTGGCCTGTGGGATGTCAGTACAATGGCTTTCACTTGTGTTGTTGTTACTGTCAATTTGCGTCTGCTTATGATGTGCGACACAATTACAAGATGGCATCACATCACTGTTGGAGGGAGCATATTGTTGTGGTTCATATTTGTCTTTATTTATTCGGGTATTTCCTTGCCAAAAGAACAGGTGAGTTTAGTCAGTTATTTACTGTATTCTTGTGAGTGTTCATATGCTAATATCTCTGATATTCCTACTCATTGCAGAAGAATATCTATTTGGTCATCTATGCCTTGATGAGCACATTTTATTTCTACCTCGTTCTGCTCCTTGTACCTGTTGCTGCTCTTTTTGGCGACTTCATTTATCAGGGGTAAGTTTTTTAGTTAATTTTCAAGTCCTCGTAACTAATATTATTATAGGTATTTTACAACAACAACAACATATCGATGTAATTCCATAGGTGGGGTTTATGGAGGGCGGATTGTATGTAGACCTAACCCTACCTCTTGGAGGTAGAGAGGCAAACTTTTTTTAAATGCAGGTATCATATAATATTATGATAGATATTTTATGTGTCAAAAAGAATTTATTGTGGGTATTTCAGTATCGTGGATTTGGCGTGACTGTGTTTCTAAATTTTGTCAAATCAATCTAAATTTCATTTGAAGAATTTGTTAGTCTACTGGTAATAAAATCTGTTTGTGCATGAGAACACCCAATCCCATTTGTGGAACTGTCCTGCCAGTTTGATTAAACATGAATCTACATGCCGTTGAACCATTTGCAACTGGCTTGGGCCATGCTCTGCCTTTCATTGATTACCACAAATTTCATTTTTCAGTTGGATTCATGCTGCTGGATAAACTTTTTATTGCTAGTTCCTTGGATCCAGTGTTACCAAGGTGAAAAGTTAAAAACAAAGGCACTGAGGTCTGTTGGGGGTTTTCAGAACCAACTGCAAATCAAGCATGGGCTTAATGAGAAAAAGGCGCAAATAAAGAGAAAAAAAGATATGATACTATAGATACTAACAGTGCATGAAAAAATGAATTGAAAAAATTATGGTTAGGTGAAATGATTATTATCTTGTGCGGCCCTCTTCAACACAAAGCCCATGGTTGATCGAGACCCACGCACTAGCATCTTAGTGCTTGAACTGAAACACTCCCTAAGCGAGAATCAGTGCAGATGCTAAGTACCTTATGTGGTTGCTTAAGTAAATAATGTGAATGAGATATCACTGCTCAAGACTTAACAATTACTACTAGAGTAAGATCTTTTTTTTCTTTTTTGAGAAAGGTAACTATCTTATAAATTGAGAGCACAAAGGCTGTGCTGCTAGCCGTATTTATATTTCAAAAAGGAAAAAATGTCCTTGTTCTTCTTAGAACTCTATCGTGTGTTAACAGTGAAGCCGTCATCTAAGAATTCTTCTTTACACCAAAAATGAAACAAAAGTAGACAATTCAACTTAATTTTCTGAATGGAATTGCTAGATCCTTCAAAACACCTTGTGTTCAGGGGTGGATCCACCCTTGCGGTACCGGGTTCATCTGACCTCAGTACTATTGAAGTGAAGGATAAATTTATGTATACAAATTCAATAAACTTATAAAATCCATAACTATAAAATCATATCAGGTAAAAGCGAAGAACCTTAAAGGTTGAATCCATAGGGTTCGTTTGGTTGGGAAACAAGTTATCCAGGGATAGCTAATCTCGGGATTATTATCCCACCTTCAATGAAGAATAAATAATAAATATGGGTTTATCCTATGTTTGGTTGAGAAAAAAATCTCAGGATAACTTATTCCAAGATTAGTTATCCCACATTGAGGGTGGGATAAAAATAACACTATAATCTCGGAATAACTAATCTAGGATAAGTTATCCCGAGATTTTATCTCAACCAAAAATGGGATAAACTCATATTTATTCCTTATTCTTCATTGAAGATGGAATACTAATCCCGGGACAACTAAACCCGGAATTAATTATCCGGGCATAACTTGCTTTCCAACCAAACGACCTCATAGAGTTCAAATCTTGGATCTGCCTCTGCTTGTGTTCCCCTCCTTCCATATAGTCCAGCAGATGCGCTGGAACCATCTTCCACCACTTTTTCTGAAACAATCAGACTTCCAGAATAGCTCCAGCATGTTAGTAGGTCTGTGGTTTGATGGGAATTGTCCATATTATACCTTTTATACTTGGGCAGAGCTGCCAAAGGATATCAGTAACCTCACAATATAAAAACCGGTGACTAATGGTTTCAGAATCCTTCCCTCACAGATAATATTTTGCACAGAGCTACATTCCCCTTCTTTGCAAGTTCCCTTTGTTTCTGTGCCATATCAATCTATCATCTGATGTAGTTGTTCCTGAATTGCTCCAGTAACTTCGAAAATATCAACAAAGCTACTGATCTACTGATCATTCAAGAGTCTTCTAAAATTTAAGTGATTTAAAACAATTAATAAGTAACAACTAAATGCTCAACTTTGAAGAAATCAAGTGATTAACAAGCCTAGAGTTGCTCCCTTGACAATCTTGTTCCGAGTCTTTCTTCCTCAAACAAATTGATTTAACAAGGTCATGAACGTAGGGAATCGTCTTATTTGTAGGAACCTCTCAAGTTCCTATTCGCCTATTAGCATTAACATATTTCACTATATTTCAATGAGAATAGAATTAATAAGAATACATTATGATTTCTCATAAATGGCTATGTAAGACAAGTGTATTTCTACTTACCCACGAATCAATTCCCTATTGCCTTGCTTTATGAATGTACATTATTCAATCCGGAGCAACCGTAAATTCCCTTTTAAAAGTTCAATATGGAACTTATAGATAGAGTGTAATTGGTGATCAAATAATTAACTATTAAGCACAAAGGTTAATAAATAACCCATAAAAGGGAAATCATTCACAAACGATAGGAAGCATATCATTCGTCACCATTTCACCATAACTCTAGAATTAAGAGTTCACCAAGCATGACCTCAACAAAAATCACAATATTATCAGAAGAAAACATCAAAATCAATTGAAAAAGAAGGAAAAGAAAGAGCACTTTGTAATCCGTTGATCTTCTCCTGTAAAAGACTCCTCAGAACATCCCAAAAGTCTGATATGAACTCCTAAATATCAGCCTAATACGTATATATAATCTATGCCCAAGTATGGGAAAATATGGAAGGGCTGTGCCAAAGTGCCAAACCCAGCATGTTGCACTAACTTGATGATACCAGGCTACTCTGGAGTTCATGCTTCGGTTCCCCGTGCTGTCTTTCGTGCGGAGCAACTTTGATGGAATAGCCATAAGTTTTGCGTAGGCAAGTCCAAATGACAAATTGATCGGACCATTGGAGACTAGATTTCAAGAACTAAAGTATTGGTCCATAAAGCATATCCAAAGTCCTTATAGATCAAGAATAATAATCTGAGAAGGCCATGTGTTACTTTGTAGAAATTGTTGCTCCCAACTGTAATTCCGAACATCTCTTGCCTTAATTCGCATTATCTATTGCATCTTGTTCTTGTAGGTTCCATTCCACTCAATTGTCTCCGACTCCCATCTCTTGGTCATAATAGCTCCTTTAGCTCTATTTGACCCTTGAATGTTACCTATATCACAATAATCCATAACTAAGCCACTTCCACAAACAGAACATTGAACAAACCATTCAAACGTAGGAAAAATGCATAGAACATACAGTATAAAATCCAAGTCATTACTAGTACGCACACCAAGTGCTATATATGTTGTCTTCGTCTCTTGTTTTAGTATGTTATGCCTCAAGAACTAGTCATCACTCTGTTTACTGATTGCGGTGGTCTCATCCTATGACAGGAACCAAACAGAAATTCTTGAGATATAGCATACGTTTAGAATACCTTGCCCAGAATTAGTCCGTCAATCTATTCTGCTATGGAGGTTTCATCGTATGAAGGGAACCACAGAATTTTGTGGATAGATGTTTATATGAGCTATCCAATCTGTTGTTCTCGTTGAATATTTCGTAGTTTAAGGAATGAGGCATGAATTGCATTGTTCACATGGATGCAATTTTGCTATGTCATCTTATTCATGCTGTCATTATATTTCCAATCTATAGGATCTGGTTTATTCTTTGTATTAGGAATTAGGAAATGGCACAGAAATGTTGATTCCAGAGGAAGCTTGG
>JACEIK010000974.1:151021-162490 GCA_018107945.1 Datura stramonium | reverse complement strand
ACACTTTTTTTAGTGGTTTTTGAAAACATATACAAGGTCTAAGCTAAAGTTACTGGAGTTATTAGTGGTGCTTCAATTTCAGGTCCTCATGAATTCGTGCTCGTCGTGTTTGTAGATAACATGAAATATGGAATCATATGTGTGTGTATATATATATTCTAGAGAACTTCACATTCCTCTCATGATATTTAAGGATGGCAATGCGGCACTGATAACGGAGGAGGGTGAACTTATGCTGTTGCTGGGTGGGTTAGAATAATTTTTAAAAAGATTTATGTGGTGTGGGGTGGAGCAGTTATAATTTATATAATTCTTTTTTAAAATATACACTTTTGGCTTCCCAAAAGCTTGACCAAACATGCTATAATTTCCTAAATGTTCAATCAGCTCAAAGTAATTACAATTTGTGCCCTACTATGAGTTTGAAGGCCTTTCGCACATAAGATATCATGACAGTATATTAACATATTGTGATGGTATTATGAAATATACCATGCCAGTATATGGATATATTGTGATGGTATCATGCATGATTAATGAGTGTATCATTCCTCAATGATATCATGACAATATATAAAATATACTATTATGGTATCTTGAAGGATTGAGGAGTCCCGTACGCTCTATGTTTGGAAAATATGTGAATCCCTCCTACTTATGCTAAAAGCTTATCAAGGTTTGCCTTATGGGATACTAGTTGAAAGAGATAAATTGAACAAGTATGGTGTATTCCTGAAAGACTGTTTCATCCTCAGAGATGTCATGGAAGTATATGGATATACTATGATGGTATCGTGAATGATTGCGAGATATGATATTTTCAATAATTAATTAGGAGAGTATGAAAGTAAAAGAGTAGCGATCTGTAAATGGTTTGCTTTGATGGAGCAACTATGTAATTTTTTTCATTTAAATATTTGTTGCCTATACCAATTTGTGGCACCCAGTTGTGTCTAGGGTGAGCACGGTACGGTGTTAAAAATTTTAGTATGGTAATTTTAATTTTTAAAAATACTATATCATTATCATACTAAATTAATTTTATATATTTGATATTATTAAATTCAATTTTAATATTTTGCTATACGAAAAATTTATAACCATCTCTCCCGATATCATATTGTTTGGCTATAGTTAATCATTTGCATGCTCTAAGATAAATTTGAGATATAAAACAGGAAGAGAAAAAATTGATAATTAATGATTAAGTGTAGCATTGACAAGATTTAAAAAAAATGTACAAATGATAATAAATAAATCTTTGAAAACAATTAGGCACGTTTTCTGTAAGTTCTTTAATAAAAGAAATAATAGATCATGCGGGACGGATTTATACGGGGCAGATTGAAAATAATAAATTATGCTATGCGAAAGGGGCAGGATGGATTGAAGTCTTTGCAGATTTATACGGATTTATCCCGCAACTGCAGTGCCCCGCCCGGCACCACCCCATTAGGTATTATCTTGAGGTGGCAAATGAGGACAGATTGAATTATATTTGAGCGAGTTAAGATGAGTTGACTTAAAAAATGTGTGGGTCACTAACCTGTCTAAAAGTTATATGGTTTGGGCCTAATTGCATTGAAATAAGCTAAATGCAGATCAAAATTTAATCTCCAATTCTTACTAAATTTTAATTGCTTATTTAATTTTTTATAATTTTTTTAAAAAAATTATTATGACTATATATAACATATCAAATAAAAAATATCTTTTTATTCTCCGTGCATATGTTTAGGCTCTCCTGACTTGCATTTTTATGGTGAAACGAGAGGGTGGCTGCTGTAGAATAGACTAAGGACAAAGTTGGACATGGAAATGAGGAAAAACTGAAATCCCCAACATCAGTTCTTATCTAGCTCATCAGCACAAATAAGATTTTTGCTGGTTGTGACCAGTGCCTCAAACTCAAATATGAGGAAAAAGGCATGTAACACCAAAAATCATAGGAGATGAATGAGCAAGGTAAGAAGATGTGGTCTAACCTATTCTCAAACAATAGTGTTGCTGCAAATGGGATGCCTCTATCCTATATTTCACCCCAGGTGCTCGATGGAAAGCCAATGATAGTAATTGAAGAGGTTGAGAATAGAGAATTCAGTCGCAAGACCTGAGCTCTATTGGCATTGCAAAATTCAGAGTCCTGAGGATAGGGATGAGGTTTTGTACTCAAGTATGCCCCTTATTTTTGAAGATTGAACTCTCGACTTTGATCTTTAACAAAATATATAATGCCTACAACCATGCCTATATCCTAACATTCCCTTACACAAACTCTAAGCAACATAGCTAGTGTTTCGGGTAACCCAATGTATACTGATGAATGCACAAGGAAACAAAGTAACATCTCTTATGCTAGGATCCTCGCAGACAGGGATGTCACACAGGATAATGCCAAATGATATCTTTGTTACTCGTCCTTCAGATCGATATTTTGATACAATGTTCAATATGATTGGAGACCTAAGTATTGTCAAAAATGTGCTCAGGTTTGGCATGAGTGCAATGAGGAATACTTACAGCCCCCTCAAAGATAAGGGAAACCCCAGGTTCAAGAACAAGAAAAAATAACCAAAAACAGACAACAGAAAAATAAGCCTTTTATTTCAAAGCAATGGAAGAAGAACATGGACAAACTTGTACAGAAAATGAAGCAACCAAATGTAGTGGTTTCTCAGACCGATAAGGCCTTAAGTTCAATTGTAGAAGTAGTACAAGCTAAAATTTCCACTCCAGTAGTTCCAGTCTCACCAAATACCAATCAAAGATCCTTTGCTGCTATAGTGACACAAGGAACTAACTTACCTATTCTATGGAAAACTAGAACTATCAAAGTGTTGAATTCTTTCTCTCCTTGGAGTTTTGGGAGTATAGAAGTTATAGTTGCAGGTTAGCCACCCGATGGCAGGAACCTACTTTCTTCCAAATGAATGAATTCATTTGGAATGTGAGGGGTATGAACCAGCCCTTCAAATCCTATCTGAAAAACTATAAGATAATCTTTGCTGGAATTTTGGAGACTAAGGTGAAAGAACATAAATTTGTCTAGAATACCACAAGAATTGAAAAGAATTGGACATGTGCACATAACTATACTAAAGAAATTAATGAAAGACTCTGGATTTTGTGGTAGGATGAATAGATCAATGTGAGACTGTTAAGGAAGTTAATGCTCAATATATTCATTTTGAACTTGTTGATAGAAGATCAAATTTCTATTGTGTTATGATAGTGGTGTATGGTATAAATACTATAGAGGAAAGGAAGGAACTATGGATTGGACTTATGAGGATTGGCAATGTCATGAGTATCCCATGGTGCATTACTGGAGACTTTAATACTCCTTTGATGCAAGATGACATAATGGGTGGACAACCAGTGGCTGATTTTGAGACAAGAGACTTTTAACAGGTAGTTGATAACTTGAGCTTGACTGTGTTGAAGGATTAAGCTCAAGCAGATCAGAAAAATGATTAAAGCAGTAGGAGTAACTACTTCAACAGCCAAGAAGTTAGTTATGGCAGTTAAGGTTCCGGAAGCTAGTTATTATAGTTAGTTACAATTCTAACTATACTTAGATGAGAATGTATATCTATAAATAGAGAAATGTATGTGTAGAATGGTACACAAGATACATGAATACAATCTGAAATATTCTCTAAAGAATCTGCTCTTAAGCATTCTTCTTCTTACTTTCTGCATGTTCTTCTTCTTCTCCTTATTTCCCATTTCATTAATATCTTCTTTGAAGATTAAATTACAACATGGTATCAAAGCCATACTGAAATATAGTCTGTTAATCTGAAGGAGAAGTTCTCAAATTCCAAATCTCTTTTCTGTTCGATTATGAATTTTTAGTCTTGAAATTCTTGTTCAAATCTGGAGATGGCTGTGAATGGAGAGTCTGGTACAAGTGTAAATCCATCAATGCCCAGTTCAGGAACTACTGCTAGCCTGGACTATAGTCACCCGTTATTTTTGTCTCCTACAGATCAGAGTGGAGTGCAAATCATATCATTCCAGTTGATTGGAATAGAAAATTTCACAATTTGGTATAGGTCAACGAGGATTGCATTTCTTAGAAGAAACAAGATGGGGTTAGTAGATGGTTCTTGCAGCAAAGAGAAGTTTCCAGAATAGTTGGGTACACACTGAGAAAGGGTGAATATAGTGGTGCTTTCATGGATAATGAATTTTGTGGCAAAAGGTCTCTTGGGAGGAATCATGTATGCCTCAAGTACACAGGCTGTGTGGGAAGACTTGATTGAAAGATTTAACAAAGTAGATGCCTCAAGAATCTTCAATGTTCACAAAGAAATTGCTACATTCACTCAAGGTACTTCTTCTGTGTCTGCATATTTTATAAAACTCAAAAGTTTATGGGAAGAGTTTGAAGCATTAGTACCAACACCTAGCTGTAATTGTAAAAAATCCAAAGAGTTCATGTTGCATTACAGAAACTGAAGTTAATTCAATTCCTTATGGGGTTGAATAAGTCTTATCATCAAGCAAGAAGCCAAATCTTGTTGATGACTCCAACTCCTACTCTAAACCAGGCATATGCAATGATAGTAAGTGATGAAGGTCAAAAGGCAGTGGTATCAACTTATGGGATTCTAGGATCCACCCCTGCATCTGTTGGGAACATGGATTTGGATTTATACTCAAGAAATACATATGCAACTGGTCCTTCAAAGTTCAAAAAGAACTATAACATACAGTGTGATTTATGCAAGATGAAGGGGCATGTCAAGGATCAGTGCTACAAGCTAGTTGGTTATCCTCAGGACAGATTCAAGAAGAAAACTCATGGAGGACAAACTGATATTCATGTTCAGTATAAACATACAAATTCAACAAATGGAAGGTCTGCTTCATACAATGTACTGGCTGATGAGTCTGAATTAAAAATGTCAGGATCTACTTAGAATGTTACTCAGAAAGGTAAAGAGCCTATGGAGACTGCTGATCAGAAAGTTCCTTATCCCTTCACCAAAGAGCAATATGAAGAGATCAAATTTCTGTTGAAAGGAAAAATTGACGCAGCTTTTTCAGCTGCTGCTGCTGTAGGTATAAGTACAGCTTTACTAGCTTCTAAAGAGGGTCAAGAGTGGATTATAGATACTGGGGCTACTAATCATATGGTAGCAAGTAAAAGTTTGTTGGATACATAGTATAACAAATGTGAATAATCCAAAGAAGATATATTTACCAAATGGAGATGTGTCACTAGTTACACACATTGGTTCCAGTAGACTCTCTGATAGAAGTACTATTAGTAATGTCTTTCATATTCCCAATTTTCAGTTCAATCTTATGTCAGTGTCTAAGGTGACAAGAGAATTGTCGTGCTCAGTTAGGTTTTTTCCTGATTTCTGTCTATTTCAGGATCTCTATAATGGGAGGGTGAAGGAGATTGGTAAAGAGGAAAATGTGTTGTACATACTGATAAATCAGTCTCACAATCTGAATAATAAAGTTTCTTTGACTATAACAGAAGAAGATACTTGGAAAATTGCTGATAAGGATATAACACTTTGGCATAGAAGACTTGGTCACATGCTAGCTACTACTTTGAATAAACTGATGTCTACTAGCATTCAAACAATAGAAGAAAAATTAAACTCATGTAATGTGTGTCCTTGTGCAAAGCAAGTTAGGCAGTCTTTTCCAGTTAGTAGTATTAGAACAAAGACAGCCTTTGGTTAGTTCATATGGATGTATGAGGTCCTTACAAAGTAGCTACATTTGATGGAAATAAATACTTTCTCACAGTTGTTGATGATTTTACTAGAATGACTTGGGTGTTTTTACTCAAACTTAAATATGATGTGTGTGTGGTGATTCAGTAATTTCTTATATATGTCAAAACTCAATTTGACAAGACAGTTAAAATGGTGAGAACAGACAATAGAACAGAGTTTGTTAACTCAGTTTGCCTTAACATGTTCAAGACTCTGGGAATTATACACCAAACAAGTTGTGCTTATAATCCTCAGCAAAATAGTAGCTGAGAGAAAACATAGGCATATACTTGAGGTTACTAAAACATTGAGACTTCAAGGTAAGATACCAATCAGATTTTGGGGCATATGTGTGCAGACTGCAGTGTATCTTATTAACAGAATGCCAAGTGTAGTGCTTCAGAATCAGTCAGCATATACAGTGTTATACAATAAAAAGCCTTTACTTACACATTCAAGAGTTATTGGTTGTTTAGCATATGCAAAAAAGGTTAATGAACTGGATAAACTATAATCAAGGTCCAACATAACTGTCTTACTGGGATACTTAGCTACAGAAAAAGGATATGTTCTTTATAGTCTTCAAGATAAAAATTTGTTTGTTAGCAGAGATGTTGAGTTTAAGGAAGATATATTTCCTTTTCATCAAATACCCTTTCAGGATAAACATCTATTTCCAAAAATGAGTTCAACAGATTGGTTATATGACAGTGTCAGTTCAACATAGAGAAATTGATACTACACAGGTTCAAGAACAAGTCAAGTCTGAACAAGATGAAGATATTCAACTAGTTACAAATGAGAGTCATGAAAATGTCTCAACCAAACTAGAACCTACCAGAAGATCACAAAGAGGAAGAATTCCTCCATTTTGGATGAAAGATTTTGTATCTCTGAATATTCATCAGGATACTTCTTATGCTATGTCCAACTTTATCTCTTATGACAATCTGTCTTCCACATATCAGGCTTATATAGCCAAATCATCATGTGATCTTGAGCCTAGAAATTACTTTGAAGCAGTTAAAGATCCTAGATGGGTTGCTGCTATGAAAGATGAGATCACAACTTTGGAAAATAACCATACTTTGGATATAGTGGTATTACCAAAACTCAAGATTCCTATAGGCTATAAATGGATCTTCAAGATTAAGTATAAGGCATCTAGAGAAGTAGAAAGGTTTAAAGGTAGGCTTGTATCCAAAGGCTATAGTTAAAAGGAGGGCATTGATTTTGAAGAAACTTTTTCTCCAGTTGTAAAGATGAAAACAGTAAGGACAATATTAGTATTAGCTGCTATAAACCAATGACATGTATATCAAATGGATGCGTACAATACTTTATTACAAGGTGATCTTTATGATGAAATATATATGGACTTACCTCAGGGATTTAAGAGCCAGGGGGAGAATAGAGTATGCAGGCTCAATAAATCCCTATATGGACTTAAATAAGCTCCAAGACAATGGAATGCAAAGCTAACAGAGGCCTTAGTTGGAGCTCAGTTTCAACAAAGTCAGTATGATCAATCTTTGTTCACTAAGAAAACAACTAAAGGAATCATTATAATATTGGTGTATGTGGATGATATGCTCATAATAGGCAGTAGCTTAGAGCTAATCAGGGAAACCAAAGAAGTACTTCAACAGGCATTCAAAATGAAAGACCTTGGGGAATTCAAGTATTTCCTTGGAATAGAATTTGCCAGGTCAAAGGAAGGCTTTCTGATGCATCAGAGAAAATATACTCAAGAGCTCATTTTAGAAACAGGTTTATCTGCAGCTAAACCTGCTACAACTCTTATCGACACCAACATTAAACGAACCTCAAAGTAGTATAATGACCTATTGAAAGACAATAGCATACAAGATCCTCTGACAGATCAAAGTTCATACCAAAGGTTGATTGGCAAACTCCTATATCTAACCATGAAAAGAACAGAAATTGCCTTTAGTGTTCAAACCTTGAGTCAGTTCCTTCAGGAGTCCAAACAGACTCACATGGAAGCTGCATTGAGGATTGTAAGATATCTAAAGCAACATCCAGATAAAGGGGTTCTTCTATCTATCAAGAACAATATGACAATGACTGCTTACTGTGATGATGATTGGGCAGCATATCCTATGTCTACAAAATCAGTGACTTGTTATCTTATTAAGCTGGGAGATTCTTTGATCACTTGAAAATCAAAGAAACAAACTACAGTGCAAGAAGCTTTGCTGAAACAGAGTACAGAAGTATGGCAACTATTCTCTCAGAAATTGTTTGGTTATTGGGATTACTAAGTGAACTAGAAGTGCCTACAACTAAACAAGTGGTGATCTTTAGTGACAGCAAAGCAGCCATGCAGATTGCTGCAAATCCTGTATACCATGAGAGAACCAAACATATAGAAATAGATTGTCATTTCATAAGAGAAAAGATGATGCAAGGTGTAATAACAACTCAATACATTCCTACACAAGAACAACTTGCTGATATTTTAACCAAAGGACTTCCTAAAGCGCAACATGAGTACATCATTTCCAAGTTAAGGGTACTAAACATATTTGCAGTATCTCCTACCTAGCTTGAGGGGGAGTATTGAAGGATTAAACTCAAGGAGATCAAAAAATTAATTAAAGCAGTAGGAGTAACTACTTCAACAGTCAAAAAGTTAGTTATGGCAGTTAAGATTCCGGAAGTTAGTTATTATAGTTAGTTACAATTCTAACTATACTTAGATGAGAATGTATATCTATAAATAGAGAAATGTATGTGTAGAATGGTACACAAGATACATGAATACAATCTGAAATATTCTCTAAAGAATCTGCTCTTAAGCATTCTTCTTGTGCTTCATATTCTTCTTCTTACTTTCTGCATGTTGTTCTTCTTCTTCTTCTTTCTCATTTCGTTAATATCTTCTTTGAAGATTAAATTGCAACAGACTGATAAGAAAATTTTTGGTAGATTTCATAGTTAGAATAACAGGCATGTTTGGAGCAGGATGGATAATACTTATGTAACAGTTTGTGGATGGTTTCATATGGTACAGTCACAACTTATTACGTGGAGAACTATTTTTTTACCACTCTCCTATGCATATTGAACTCAATGTAGACACTCATTAAGGAAGAAAACCATTTTGATTTCTAAATGTGTTAGCTGAAAATGAGAAATTCCTTTCTATGATTGCATCTACTCGGGGACAAATAATGCAGGGGACCTACGTACCAGATGTGGACTAAACTCAAATTGTGCAAGGGACCTCCCAGGACGCTTATGCAAAAGGATTTGGGAAGTGCAGATAAGAGGATTGAAGATACTAAGAAAAAGTTAAACAATATACAAAATGCCTTATTTGTACAGGTGGAATCTACATTGCTAGAGAAGGAGAAGACTCCTTTGGCTAAACTGAACAAATGGATAGCCATCCAGGAAAGAATCCTCATACAAAAATTCAAGGCCCATTGGATAAATGTTGGGCATGGAAACAATAAGTACTTCTCATGTATGAAAGCTAGAAACAACACTAATATATCTTGGTTTTGAAGAATGAAGCAAGGGGAGTTACTCCAAAAATATGATGACATTGAATATGTTTTTTTTCAATTCTACAAAGGGCTATTAGGTTTTGCAGCTACTAATATGCCTGCTGTGGATGATGGATATAGCCGTCATGAGGAAGGGTCCTTTCCCTACTTCCGAACAACAATAGGCGACGTACAAGAGGGTAACTTTAGAAGAGGTCAAGGAGTCTGTCTTTGATATTGATGATAACAAATCTCCTGGAATAGATGACTTCAAGAAGGCTTGAAGTATTATTGAAAATGATGTTTATGTAGTTGTTTTGGATTTCTTTATGGAACGGAAAATTCTGAGAGTAGTAAATAATACTATGGTCACCTTGATACCTAAGTCCACTCATCCCGAAAAAGTGAGGGACTTCATGCCCATAACATGTCGTTCTACCATGTATAAGATAATTTCCAAGGTAATATCAAAGAGATTTAAGAGAGTGATTGGTGATATTGTGGGCTTTAGTCAATTAGCCTTCATTCCAAGAAGATCAATTTCAGATAACATCATCCTTATCCATGAATTGCTTAATGGATGTACCAGGAAACATTTGTCCGAAAGATGTATGATCAAGATGGATCTACAGAAAGCCTATAATTATGCAGAATAACATTTTTATCTCTCAAATCTTCAAGGAATTGAGTTTTCCTAAGCAAATGGTTGAATGCGTCATGCTTTGTGTTACTATAGTGAGTTATACTTTTAAGATTAATGACAATCTATTTGACACAATGCAAGCTAAAAGGAACTTGAGAGAGGGGATCCTATGTCCCTCTAAATATTTATTTTGATTGTGGAATGCCTGGATAAAGGCTTTGGATACCCTGAAGGAGAAACCTGATTACAACTATCATCCTAGATGTCAAAAAACTAACTTCACCCATCTTTGCTTTGTTGATGATTTACTAATATTTACCAGGGGTGATGTTTAGTCAATTCAACTGGTGAAAGAAAGATTTGATACATTCTCTAAAACATCTTTTATGAAGGCTAATTTAAACAATAGCCAAGTATATTTTGGGGGAGCAGATGAGGTTACTTAAGAGAACATTATGCAATTACTTGTATTTGAACTTTAAAGTATCTTGGTGTGCCTCTATCTACTAAAAGGTTAATAGGGAAACAATGTCAACTACGGGTTACTAAGATAACAATTAGGATTCAACTACATTCCAAAGACATACATATGAGAAGTAAATTACTTAAAGCTGGATTTGCCACCAGTATTTATAAAAATTGGATAGAAAGAAATCAAAAAGTTTACCAAAGTAAGGCCAAAGCTATGGAGGTGCTCGTTCATAACCTAAAGACTAATCTGTGTATTAGAATTAGAGGGAACACACCTATATGTGTTTGATTTTGTTTACTCATTGTAGGAGTTTTGGAAGCCTAGACTGTATTTTGGGTTGTTTTGAGTAACTGGTATATTGTTTTATTGTTTTGTTCTTGAAAGGGGCTGAACTGGTGTGTCCTCTCTTGGCTTTGTATTTTTCTCAGGTAATTAATAAAGTTTTTTAATTATCCTGCCAAAAATATTTTTATGGATCAATTCGAGCTAAATATCAGCCAATATTTTTGATGGGCTAAAATGGCGGGTCAATAATCATTTCAAACTTGAACGAATTGAATGAATTATAATTTCATTGTCTAATTTTACCGCACCTAATATTATTATCCTTCATTTTGAAAGAGCATAAATAGTTATACCGTTTTATCTTATTCATTTAGCAATTGTTGGAACTACTTAAGGCAGCTCTAGCATTTGGTTTTGGTCAAGTTTTTTGAAATATTAGCTCTGAGATGTTTTTAGAAAGTAGTGCATCCAAACATGGTTTATATGGTACGGTTTGGTAATATTATTTGGATTTTTGTTGGAAAACAACTTTATGAGTTTGATAATTGTTGTGTTTTTGCTTTTTGAAAATAACTTCTAAACGTACTTTATCCATTATTTGGAAATTGTTAAAGCTAGTCATTTTGTGATATCACCGTCTACCGTCAAACCTTTTTATAATAGCTATTCGTTATAACAACATTTCATTATAATGACCTGATTTTCTTCAAAATCGATTTTTCATATTATATTTTACTTCTCTATAACAACTTTCTACTTATAACAACAGTGACGTTTAGTATAGCTTTACACTCTTTATAAAATTACCCC
>JACEIK010000974.1:111359-121969 GCA_018107945.1 Datura stramonium | reverse complement strand
TGTGCATGGTCATGTATCTCAAAGAAACGATAATTTCTAGATAAAATGTTAGAGTACAAAGAGAGACTATAATGAGTTATCCAAGACCCAAATGGGTTACATGATCTTGGAAAATATTAGCTAGTAAATCTTTAGTCATAGGATCAACAATCATCGAAGTAGTACTAATGTGTTCAAAACTCACATCATGCTTCTTGACATAGTCTCTAACCATCAAATATTTTATGTCAATGTGCTTATTATGATTTCCACTTTTATTATTCTTAGAAAAGAATACTGCAACTAAATTATCACAAAACATTCTCAATGGCCTTGAAATGGAATCGCTAATTTTAAGGCCCAAAATGAATTATTCAATCATAAGCCTGTGATGTAGCTTCATAGCATGCTATAAATTCAGCTTCCATTGTGTATGTTGTGACAATGCTTTGCTTAACACTTCTCCAAGACCCAACACCTCTAGCAAGGAGAAAAATGTATCCAGAAGTAGATTTTTTTTATTGTCTTTACATCCACCCAAATCAAAATCTGAATATCCAATTACCTCTAATGAGTCAGAATATTTATATATGAGCTTATGATCCTTGGTTCCTTGCAAATATCTCAAAATTCTTTACCAGCTTTCCAATGATCAATACCAGGGTTACTTTGATATCTGCAAACATTCCTACTGCAAAGGCAATATCAGGTTTAGTGCAGACTTGTGCATACATAGGCTCCTAACAAGTGAAGCGTATGGAATGTCTTTCATTTGCTCTTGTTCCAATGCATTTTGTGGACATTGATTCAATGAAAATTTGTCACCTTTAATGATGGGTGCGTCTATTGATGTGCAGTTCTTCATTCCATATCTTTTCAGAATTCTTTCAATGTAGACCCTTTAAGATAGTCCAAGAAATCTTTGAGATCTATCTCTGTGAATCTCTATGACAATGACATAGGAGGCTTCACCCATATCCTTCATTTCAAAATTCTGGATAAAGAACTATTTCATCTCATGCAACAATCCCAAATTACTACCAGCAAGTAAAATGTCATCTACATATATGACTAGAAAAATATATTTGTTCTCACCTATCTTAAGGTATATACATTAATCAACAATGTTCTCCATAAATCCAAATGAAGAAACAAAATTATGAAATTTAATATACCATTGGCAAAAAACCTGTTTTAGTCCATAAATTAATTTATTCAGCTTACATACAAGGTGACTTTTATCATTATCACAAAATCTTTCAGGCTATCGCATGTAGACCTCGTCTTCAAGATCTTCATTCAATAATTTCATTTTCACATTCATTTGATGTAGCTCTAAATCAAAGTGAGCTACTAATGCCATGATTATTCTTAATGAATCCTTCCTAGACACTGGAGAGAAAGTTTCATGGTAATCAATGTCTTCCTTTTGAGTGAAACCTTTGGTTACAAGTTTGGATTTATATCATTCAATATTACCAGATGAGTCTCTTTTAGTTTTATAAACCCATTTGAATCTTATAGGAGAGACTCCTTTTGGTAATTCAACCAGATTCTAGACTTTATTTTTGGCCACAGATTCCAACTCTTCCTTCATGGCATCATATCAAAGTGTGGAGTTTTCTCAACTCATGGATTGTGAATATGAGCATGGATCATCTTTAAGTCCAATATCGTAGTCAGACTCTTGGAGATATACAACATAGTCACTAGAAATTACTGGTTTACAGACTCTTGAGGATTTTCTTACTCCCACTTGTTCAGATGTTTCTTTAATGGGTTTGGATAAAGTGGATTGTTCTTCATGTGGCTCTTCAAGTGGTGGCGGCTCTTAAACTTGTTGCTCTTCAGAGAATTCATGAGAATTTGTCTGATTAGCATTCAAGTTCCTAATATATAAAGGTACTATAGGTGGTTCCTTACTTCTTCCAATTCTACCACTTGAGTCAAACCATTCCCACTTATTTCATGTTCCTCAAGAAATTTACCATTTCTAACCTCAATAGTTTTACGAGAATGAGAAGGACAATAGAACCTAAATTCTTTAGAGTTAATTGCATAGCCTATAAAGAAATCACTTTTTGTTCTTTCATCCAACTTTTTTAATTGTGGGTTATAAACCCTTACCTCTGCTAGACATCCCTAAATGTGTAAATGACTTAAACTAGGTTTTCATCCTTTTCATAATTCAAAAGGAATCTTGGGGACATCCTTGGATGGAACCCTATTTAAAATATACTCAACAGTTTTTAAGGCTTCACTCCATAAGGATAAAGGTAAACTTGATCTGCTAATCATGCTTCTTACCATGTCCATTAATATCCGATTTCTTCTTTCCGCCACACCATTTTATTGTGGTGTTTCTGGCATGGTATATTGAGCAATTATACCTTCACTTTCAAGGAACTCAGCAAATGAACCTTTAACTTGTCCCTTATCTGTGTACCTGCCATAATATTCTCCACCCCTATCAGACCTTACGATTTTGATCTGAGCTCTAGNGAATACTGAATAACGACGTGACCGACAAGGTCACCACTACTGCCAAGCTATATAATATTCTCCACCCCTATCAGACCTTACGATTTTGATCTGAGCTCTAGTTTGTTTTTCTTCTTCTGTTTTGAAAACTTTAAAAATATCAAGTGCTTATAATTTGTTAAACAGAAAATAGAGATACATGTATCTTGAATAGTCTTCAATAAATAAGATAAAATATTCTCACCATTCAAGCAAGGGGTAGGAAAAAGTTCACAATTATCTATATGTATTATCTCAAGCAATTGAGAACTCCTTTTGGAACCTTTAGTGGATTTGTTGGTCTACTTGCCCTTTATACAGTCCACACAAGTCCCAAAGTCAGAAAAATCAAGAGCTTGTAGAACTCCATCATTAACCAACCTTTTTACTCTTTCAATAGAGATGTGTCCCAATCTCTTGTGCCAAAGACTTGATAAGATCGCATTGATAATACATTGCTTAGTGCAATTTATTTATCATGCAGGTTACAACATTACATTCAATTGCGGGGTCTAGCTCAAATTTAAATAATTTTCCATCCAAATTTCCCAAACCAATTACTTTATTGTCTTTGAAAAGTTTCACTGAAGGATAATGAAAATTGAAATATGACCAGCAATTGATAGTCTTGAAAGAAAAATTAAATTTCTAGAATACGATGGAACATATAAAGTATTTTCTAAATCTAATTGAAAATCATCTTTTAAAATGAGTCTATAAGTCCCCACTCCCTCCACATGTGATGATGTCCTTTTGCCAGAATAAATATTTTGCTCACTTCTCACTAGCCTCCTTAGTGTTAGAAAACCAATCCTATATGGTATTAGCAATATGAGTTGTGGAACCAGAATCGATCCACCATGTATTATCAAAAACTTCAATGAAATTAGATTCATAACATACAAAGGTAAAATTACCTTTCTTCTCAAGTCATTTCTTGTATTTCAAGCAATCTTTTTTTCAGTGTCCCTTCTTTTTGCAGAAACGATAAGAATCTTTATCAAGACTGTCTTTATTCTTCGTAGGAACACTTTTGCCTCTCTTTGCATTTCTCATATCATGAGTCACCAAATTTACACTTTCAGGTATCTCATGTTTCAACCTCTCCTCTTCTTGAACACACACAGTCAAAAGTTCATTAATTGACCATTTATCTTTATGTGTGTTGTAAGATATCTTGAATGGACCATATTCCACAGAAAGATAGTTGAGGATAAAATGCACAAGAAATGATGCAGACATATCAACCTCAAGGGACTTGAGTTTAGCAGCAATGTCTCTCATATCCATAATGTGCTCGCGCATTGTATGACTTCTGTCAAAAGGTCATACTTGAGAGCCTCTTCACAAGGGTGTTGGCCAAGGCCTTGTCAGAGCTTACAAATTGTTCATCAATTGCCTTCATGTAAGCTTTAACCTTATCACGGTTAGGGATAGAACCCCTAATGCTTTGGCTTATGTGAGATTTTATGAGCATTAAGCTAAAGCGATTAGATCTCTCCCACCGCTCATAAAAAGTCATAGCCTCTGGCATACTTGATTCTATGGGCTTAGGTGGTTCTTCCACACGGAGAGCCAGATCCAAGTCTGAGCACCCTAAACTGAGAAGGATTTTCTCTTTCCATTCAGTAAAATTATCACCAGATAACATCAAAATTTGAGCATTTTCATTAAAGATAGAAGTAGAAAAAGCTCTGTAAACTTTAAAATAAGAATACACATACATAATCTATGAAGTACAAACCATCAAAAGTGAATCACGTAATTATCGATTCTAAGTAAATTATAAACCTTCCTGTGGGTAGAGGTTGCAACCCACAGATAAAATTTATTTATCTTTATTAGACTAGTAAATCAAAATAAATTTCAAAAATAATTCATACCTATGGGTATAGAATAATTTTCAACTGGAAAGTTTACTATCTTATTTCAATCAATCTAATCAAAATAGTTACCTCCATGTGGGGTAGAGTAACCATTTTGATAAGATAATCAGACTTTATTAGATGTCATTATCATATCTTAATCACTTAACTTTATGTGATTGAGAGATATAATTTTTCTTTATGTCATATTGATGTGTTGTGAGTTTACAGCACTTTCGATGCTTAAAACTGAGAAAATAGCATGAACTTAGGTATGTTTATATGGATATGAGGCACTTTTACTTTGATTTTAGGAAAAATAAGTTTTGGAGCAAAAATGTGCAAAAAAGCCTAGAAATACAGAAAATCAGCCAAGTACAAGTCTCAGTACGAGTCGTACCTTGATTGTATGATTCATACTGAGAATCGTGGTGAAAGTCAGAAGGTTGGAATAAGAGTAACGCAATATACGACTCTCAGTAAGAGCCGTAACTGGAGTTGTGGAATTTTTCAGAGAAATTTGCATGACTGCATCTCTTGGCACAGATGGACTCACGGATCGTAGCACTCATATACGATCTGTACCATGAGCCGTGGTGAGATTTAAGTAATTCTTCAATACTTGGCATAACTTCAAATACAACAGGTAGTATGAGTCATAGGAGGAAGGTACGAGGCGTACCACAACACTCGTGAAAAACTTCAGAAGATGTCAGAGTTCTCGGGGCCAAACCACGGATGCATTGTACGACTCATAGGACTGTGGTACGAGTACCAGTCTGCCAACACTTAGACAAATTTGCAGTAGCCAAGGAAGTACGAGAAGCAGGTACGACCCGTACAATCCTGCTACGGGTCGCAGGATCAGCCGTGATACAGTCGGCGTCAGATATGAAAAATTCCCTGTTAGCTTAGGAAAAGGTTTCTAATGTCTGCATAAATATTTTTTATGTTTTATTTTAGTAGAGAACATAGAAACGAAGTAGTAGAGACGTGTGAAGAATATTATTTTTGAATATTTATCAAGTTTTAGAGAGCAATTCTTAGGATCAAACTCTTGATTTCATCCATTATTCTTGAGATTGTTCTTTGATATTCAGATCAGGTTTTCTTTCAATTATTATTGTAAGTATTTAATTATGTGTTTTTCTATGAATGCTAATTATAATCTTACAACCATGAAAGACAAAAACCTCCACAACTAGGGGTTGTAGGAACCATGGTGGATTAACGAAACAGGGTTACACAAAAGTGATTCAAAACCAATGCTAATTAAATGCTTGCATTGTATTCTCTTCATCTTTAAACGTTTCTTAATGGTGTACAACGTTAGGACTTGCCCGAATTCTTTACTTACTTGAACCTAGAGAAGTAGAGATTATGAAAAGAGAATTACAACAAAGTCTTGGTCTTTATGATCATTGTATTAACTTGAGCTGTGGCCGTAGAATAGTTAAATTTGGAACATATTGATAATGGTTAATTTGAAATCGCTCATGAGACATGACCCGGTGATTGAGTAAAGTTATCCAATAGGGACGGACCAGTCGTTTGGATGAACCCTGGTTATCAGTTCTACAAGTAAGCATTGAGATTGATCACGTGTGTATACCCGAAGTAGTTATAAATCTATGGAGAACACTTACCCTAGATATTTGCAAATCTTGATATCAATCACAATTATAATTTTGTTTTAATATTGTTTTCTTTGAAATCCCCAATTTGGAGATAACTCACCAACAAGTTCAATTACTGGCATTAGTCTAGATCTTACCATATTCCCTGTGGGTTCGACCCCAACCTCTTTGTTGGGTTCTTTATTGACAACGTCCCCTTCATACTTTGTCAGGAAGTGTGAGTTTGAGCGTTATCATATATACTCAGGATGTTGTGGATAATCCTAAGAATACAATAGAAAATAACTCAAAAAATGACATCTTACAATAGTTATCTTTAATAATTAACTTAAACACATTGTTAATTATTAAAATGTGAAAACGAATTATATAGGCAAAACCTACATAAATACAATATGATGCATAAAACATCACGTGTTGATATGAGAAAATACCGCACAATAAGGGAATAAGCAGAGCCTACGTATCCCTTATTATAAGAGTCTTTTGTGTGATAACAAAATTATAAAAATGTATTTTCATATAAACCTTGGTGTATAAAAAATCAACAATTAAGAATCTACAATTTATATTCTTAAAAATTCCTACCAAATAGCCGGCAAATAATAGACCTTCCCAGGTGACCATTATCAATCTAATAACTATATTGAATTAAACATGAGTATACTTGTGACGGTTTGTGTAGAGAATCAAGAAACATATTTCCAAGTAATTATTATTGATTTACAAAATACACAGCAAATTAAGGAGAGAACAGATCAAGTGAGTAGAAATTGCAAATTTTTGTGATCACGGTGAAAGTTCATTGTCAATAGATTTAAACTGTCAGCTATTTGTGAATATACCGAAAGACTGAGCAACACGGCAAAAGTAGATTCTGATACCAGATGTTGAATTTCAACACATACGTAGAGTCAAAACGCAGCGAAAAAATAAATACAAACATACTTTTCTAGAATCGCCTTAGTCTTGAATGAATTTGTAACCTAGTAAAAACTCTGTAGTCTTCTAGACTATGCCTATCAAAATGTATGTCAAATTGATGGAGTCACAAGCGTATTTATAGGTAGGCTAGAGACTCTTAGAAAAAATACTTTTAACTCTAGGAACTTCTCCATAAAACATGATTTCCCTAAGGAATTCTAATTAATAGTTTCTTTCCATCAAGAACACTTCCATATATGCATAACCAAAATTATTATTTGTCATATATATTATTTACTTAAAAGAAAAGATAAATAATTTATTATTAAATATGTGGACCACATTAAATATCTCCAAATTAAGGAGACACGTTTTTTTTTTCTTACAATTCTGTCACATGCATCTCATCTAACTCAACCTACTAATTAATCTCCTTTTTTTCATACCCTTTTCTTTCACAACACTAATCTCAAACATGAAGAATTAGTGTTTCTATACAACTTAACAGTCCTCTCGTGATATATATTGTTCTTCATCTTGAAAGAGGATTTGGTTTTGGTCAAGTTTTTAGAAAGTATTGACTCTCAAATGTTTTCACAAAGTATTGCAACCAAACATTGTTTATATGATTTGGTTTACGTTTGGTAATATTATTTGGGTTTTGGTTGGAAAACAGGGTATGGGTTTGGTGATTGTTTTGTGTTTTTTCTTTTTTGAAAATAGCTTCCAGACGCACTTTAAAACAACTAATCACCATATCCATTATTTGATAATTGTTATATGTTAGAAAAAAAATATTATTTAATATTTCAAAGTGAATTATTCTGTCAATTGATTAAATTTGAAAAACAATTGATTGTATATTCTTAATGATTTATGTTTATTTTCATCCCTTAAATAATTATTGATTGACCATTAATTCTAATTTAAGTCATGCTAAGTCATGCTGTTATAATAGATCACTGATGATCTTTTAATAGTATTCAAAGACTTTTATCATACAATAATAGTGATAATTAATTGTCTTCATTCTTTAACCTCTTTACTATAATTTATTTCATTAATAGTGTTGAGATTACATTGCATCTCCTAGTTTGTTAGTTACTTGAAGGATTAGCTAGTTAGTTAGTTGATTAACTTGGTGTTAGCTTGGGTTAGTTACAAGTTAGTTATTAGAAGGGTAACAATGTAAATTCCCATTATTAGTTAGTTAGGAAGTTGTAACTAACTTTTCYCTTTCCATTTCCTATAAATACAGAAAACAGAGGAARCAGTAGGCAATGKATTCATTTGCCTCATTTCTCACCTACTGATCTTCTTCTTCTTCTTCTCCCTAGCTCACGACTCCTTCAATGGAGGAAGTAGTGTAGGATCTGCCATTCTCGCTTAGGATAAGTTCGACATGGTATCAGAGCATTAACGATCACACAATCAGTTCATCATTTCAGCAAGTTGCTGCTATCATTCATGAATCAGTCAGTCTCATTTTTTCATTTGTTCCACTTCGATCTGAGATCACAGATCTGTTAGTTTTCTTCCCTCATTTTCCTTTTCATTTTTCCTGCTGCATTTCGATCAGTTCACTGGCTCTCAATTCATGGATCAAAATCCAGAACTAAATCAAAATCGAGATCACAGACTAGACTTGAATGATGCATTGTATATGCATCCATCAGAGAGTGCAACATCATGCTTAATCTCCACTGTTTTCAATGGATCTGGTTACAAGTCTTGAAAGAGAGGTGTTCTTCGCGCTTTATCTGTGAAGAATATAACAGGATTCATCAATGGGAAAATCGCAAAGCCAGCTGCTGGTTCACCTGACTTCAGTCAATGGGAGAGGTGTGATGACATGGTCACCTCTTGGATCCTGAATTCTCTTTCGAAGGAACTAAGTGACAGCTTGCAATATGTAAACAATGTCAAGGAGTTATGGGATGAGTTGGAGGATAGGTATGATCAACCTAATGGAGCCAAACTGTATCAACTTCAACAAGAAGTCAATGATCAGTCACAAGGAAATCTGGATATCACCAGCTATTATAATAACATCAGAAGATTGTGGGAGGAATTGAGTACTTTGGATGCTCATGTGCAGTGTGTTTGCTCATGTACATGTGGAGGCAAAACAAAAATGCTCAAAGCTGAGCAGGATAGAAGGCTTATCCARTTCCTAATGGGCCTAAATGAAGTCTATACAGTYRTAAGRGGTAACATTCTGATGATGACTCCACTTCCTACCATGGCACAAACCTTCTCCATCTTAGTRCAAKAGGAAAAGCAAAGGGAGCTTAGACCTCATGGTCGAGTTCATTTGGATTCCACTTCTCTGAATGTAAACAGTGGAACTACTGAAGTTAGTAAGTATTCTGGTGCAAATAGCAGCAACAACAGTTATAATTCTGGTGCAAGTAGCAGCCATAAACCAAGGAATGGATCAGGTGGCTTCAAAACCAATTTTGTGCCCAGGACTGGAGGGAAAAACTTTAATAGATCTGGAAATTCATATAGTCCTGATGGTGGAACCATTTTGTTCTGTGATTACTGCAAAAAGACTGGACACACTGAGAGTAAATGTTATAGACTTCATGGCTTTCCTCAAGGCTTCAAGTTCACTAGAGGAAGAAATTCTGGTGCAGTGAACATTGCAAGTAGTGAGGGAGATGCAACTCACAGCTATGGACATGAGTTTAACTTGCCCAGCCTGACAAAAGTTCAACAAGAGAAACTAATGAGTTTTCTAGGGAGCATCAATGTGAAGAGTAACAACACATCAAGGACAATCACAGATCAATCTGCAGACATTCTGAGTGGACAAGGTGTTGCAAGTCTTGCAGGTATTTTAGCTTGCCACTCTTCTATGAATGATATTGGTGACTTATCATGTAAATGCACCACCTTATCTGCTGGTTCATGGATCATAGACTCAGGAGCCACAAATCACATGACCTATAACAGATCCCTTTTAACCAAAGTTAGGACACTCTCTTATCCCTTCTTAGTAACTTTGCCAAATGGTTATAAGGTGAAAGTGACTGAAATTGGGGAAGCATGTMTGAGTYCAGTATTAACTTTGCAWAAGGTGTTATTTGTGCCTAGTTTCAAGTTTAATCTGATATCAGTCCATTGTTTGGCACTACAACTTCAAGGCATAATTAGCTTTAACAGCTCTTTCTGTTTCATGCAGGGCCCTTCACTGAAGAGCCCTCTGGAAATTGGTAGAGCCAACAATGGATTATACTTCATTTGCCCAGAGTGTCACAATAAGTCAGAGCTTCATCACTCTTTGTCTAGTTGTGCTAGTTCTCATTTACTTTCCTGTAATGACTGTTGTTCTCTTCCTGTTTCTACTGGCACAAGTTTCTTTTCTGATAAGCATGAACAAACTTGTATTCCATTTGCTGATATACCATCTGTAAAATTCAGTCACACAAATAATGAGAATACATGCTGTACAAACAGTTCTTTCATTTCTGATTCTTCTAATTCTGCAAATCCCTCTTGTAAAGCCTATTCTCATATAATATGCACATCTCATGGAAATGATGAAAACTATCTGTGGCACATAAGACTGGGACATGTACACTTTAGTAAAATGAAAGGAATGACTACAATACCAACTACATTTGCTGCCAAACAACCCTTTTCTTGTACAATCTGTCCCATGGCCAGGCATACTAGACTA
>JACEIK010000974.1:44302-57021 GCA_018107945.1 Datura stramonium | reverse complement strand
ATCAAAAATAACCTTTAATGACATGGTTTTACATCTATAAAAATGTGTATCATATTTAAGATTACAATTTGAAGGTATTTTTGGTATATGCTAAAATTCTTTCTTCTTAAAAATATTTCAATGCCCAGTCAAAAATTTTCATGTAAAATACAACAGATGAAGTAATTTATTTCTTTCTTTTATTGAGAATTAACACTCTTCTATAACCATATACTTACACTTATCCTTGTTATTGTTATTGTTTTTCAGGTGGTCAGCCATAGCGACTCGTTTGCCAGGAAGAACTGATAATGAAATCAAGAATTATTGGAACACTCACATAAGAAAAAAGCTTTTAAAGATGAGACTTGATCCAGTAACCCTCGTCTTAATTTATTAGACTTATCATCACTCCTTGTTAACTCCGAACAACTTAACCTTTCAAGTTTACTAGGACTACAAGCACTTTTAAACCCTCAAGTTTTGACACTTGCCACTTTAGCCCCTAATATTTTTGCACCCCACATTGAAACTAGTCCAGAAACATTATTACAATTGATGAACACACAAATTCAAAACCATGAAGGGTCTCAAGTGCTGTTGCAAAAATTTCAAGAAAATCAATTTTTGAATGCCCAAATAGAAAATCATACTAAAAATATTTTCCAACCTAATTATAATCAGATTCAAGAAATACCAACATGCACACAATCAAATGTGGGACCATATTTGGTGAATAATGACCAAAAATTACAAGAACATGTGGTGCTACCTTTGCAAAACTATGGCCAAAATTTAAAAGAAAATGGCAGCAATCAAAATTTCAGTTTTGAAGATGAGAGAGATAGTTGCTGTAATAAATTTATTAAGTTTGAAATTCCAGAGAGTTTATATTTTGATGATTTACAGTAAATATTGGAACTGTTTAGTACTTTTTGGTATTCCATTTTTTTCTTTTGTATTTTCTTTAATTAAAAATTTCTCTTCTAGGTTAATTTGGATGGAACCATTGCTACACTTTTTTTTCCCCATTTGGTGCATTCAAATTTTTACTGTTGGTTTTTCTTAGATGAACTTTGAATTTTGTCTATATATATAAGCTTTTTGCTGCTTTTCCCAGTGTAATTGGTGGATGTATAGTGGTTCCATTGTTTGTGTTTTTTATTTTTTCTTTTTCTCTTCATATATTGACTTTTTTTTTGGTTAAATAAGAAATTTTATTACAAAAGTAGCAGTTACAAAGCATAAAAAAGATTCTCATGGCAGTCAAAATACAAGTCACCCTTCTAGCATCCCTCCTACTTAGCACCTTAGAATTACATTCAAAGATTCGTTCGGTTGATACGATAAGAATAATAATTTCGATATATTTTATGAATATGTGTTTAGTGATAAATATTATTTAATTTTAAAATTATTTTAATTCACAAAAAAGTCTTGTACAGTGCTTCAATGAGGGAGAGAATATTTTTTGGCAGTATGAAGATGCAAATGTGAAATTAATCAAATGGGACACTTCATTAAATATGCAACGATGTGTTAGTTTTCCATTTAAAAAAAAAAATTAGATGGACTTCGGCGGAAACTCAATGAGGTTCAATGTTTTATTTTTATTTTTTTTCTAAAATTTAAAGGTCCAAGTAGTGATTCCTCCCATGATATAATTTTCTCCAACAAAGGCTATCATAGGTTCAGAGATATCATCTTAGTGCTCAATGGTACCCCAAAGTATTTCACAAGCAGTTCTCCCTTGGGGATAGAACTCCACCAGAGAACACAACACTCTTGCTACAATAGATCTTCAATCTTGAAGCTTTGGAGAATTTTCTAGTATTCATACAATAGATTAACTGACTGAGTATCAACACTGCAGAACATAAGTAAGTCCTTAACAAATTTTAATGGTACAAGTTGTAGTTTTCAACACCTTGGGTGATAGTTAACGTCAGGGACGTTCTTTAGAGTCTTCAGGCTCTTGCCTTGGCTTGTCACATGAGTTTAAATTTCATATTTTCATATGTAAAAAGAAGTATAAATATCTTCATACACTAAACGCTCACAACAAACCATTGCTATTGGACTCAGTCCTGTTCTAAAAAAGTTAAGATATTTCGAATTGATTGTTAACACAGACAAATAAAAAAGTTAATAAAAAAATCAAAATATGAACTAGTTTGTATTTATTTTTGTTTAGTTAGTTCTATTCTGTATGTACATGAGGTGGTACCACCAGAAATTTACAACGCCCCCCTATATCATGTATTATGCAATTTGTAATTAGTTTTTGAAAGTGTTTTAATTTCTTGGAAACCCGAGCAACGCGTATAGAGTATACTACTGAAGTCAACAAAGACCAAACGTTAAGTCACTTTCTGCTTAGAATTTTTGAAATGGTAGACCCGGTGAACTGAGCTTTGAAGTCTTTAACACCCTCTATTTATCTATCCTTTTGAAATTTGTCTAATAAATTTCTCTGTGATAATCTTGATTATTGATCAGAGTTTCGTTACCTGCTCATGGAAGGTGCAGCTTTGCTTTCCCTTCTCCTTGTTGTAGTTATTTTATATGGATTTTCCTGTGTGCAAACTAGTGCTGTGTATTCAGGAATTCATTGCATTGAGAGTGAAAAAAATGCTCTTATCAAGTTCAGCCGAGGTTTCAAGAATCCATCACAGAGCATGTCGTCTTGGATGCTCGAGGAGAACTGCTGCAGCTGGAAAGGTGTTGAATGCGACAACACAACCGGGCACGTGATCACTCTTGATCTGCACAACCAATTCTTGCAAGGTGAGTTCGGGATTTATTTACTTGGCTTGCCTCATTTAAGGCACTTAGACCTAAGCCAAAATGATTTCCTCGGGGCACAGATTCCTGAGTTTATTTCCCGTTTTAAGGACCTGGAGTATCTCAATTTGTCGAAAACCAATTTTCGGGGAATGATTCCTGAGCATCTTGGGAATCTGTCACGGTTGCAGTTTCTTGATCTCAGTGGTGATGTTTTACTCCGGGTCAATAATCTTCAATGGCTTCAGCACCTCTTCTCCGTGAAGATTCTTGACTTGAGTGGTGTTCAGATGAGCAGCGCCAAAAACTGGCTGCATGACATCAATTTGCTAAATTCTCTCTCAGAATTACGTTTGTCTGCTTGTCAGCTTGCTACACTTCCTAAATTGCTTCCGGCTTTTGTGAATTTCACATCCCTTCGTATTCTTGACCTTTCGTTAAACCATTTTAATGCTATGATTCCTAGCTGGTTGTTCAACACTAGCCAGAGTCTTGTTTATCTTAATCTCACAAGAAGTGAGCTGGGTGGTTTACTTCCAAATGCCTTTGGCAACATGCATTCACTTAGAGTTCTTGATCTTTCTGGGAACTCTCTCTCAGGCAACCTTCCACATTCCATTGAGAACATGAGTTCAGTTTCCTTTCTTGATCTCTCAAGAAACTTGCTTACGGGCAATTTACCACCAACCCTGTCATCAAAGCTGAAATACTTGAATGTTTCTAATAATCATCTGAAGGGCCCTTTAGCAAGAAGCATCGCGCAACTTAAGCAATTAGTTTTCCTCGATGTTGCTCAGAACTCTTTCAATGAATTGATTACAGAACATTTCCTGAATTTCAGTTACTTGAGAGTGTTAGACTTATCATCCAACTCATTTATTCTCAATATAAGCGCAACTTGGATGCCTCGTTTTCAACTCGACTTTATAAGCCTGCAGTCTTGCCAACACGGTACACAGTTTCCCCAGTGGCTTCAAACGCAAAAAGAGTTGTCATTTATTGATATCTCTCGCGCTAACATCTCAGGTTTAGTGCCTGTTTGGTTCTGGAATCTTTCTGCGAAGGCATATCACATAGACCTTTCGCAAAACAATTTCAGAGGGGAATTGCCTGAATTTACAGAAAGAGTTAATCTTACAAAATTGGACCTGAGTGGGAACAATTTTCATGGTCCTTTGCCTCATTTTTCACCCAAGATGATGACCTTGATTTTGGCAAGGAATTCCTTTAATGGTACTATAGCCCCTGTATGTGAATCGCTTGTCATGAATAATTCTCTGAGTCTTCTGGACCTATCTTCAAATTTTCTATCAGGACAACTTTCAGACTGTTGGAGATATGGGAAGAATCTGGAATTATTGAATTTAGCCCATAATAATCTATCTGGGGAGATACCTCATTCAATTGGAGATCTTGCTAATCTCTTATGTCTGCAATTGCACGACAACATTTTCTCCAAAAACCTGCCTTCATCACTGAAGAACGTATCTGGACTTAAAATTCTTGATGTTTCTGAAAATAGTTTATCTGGAAATATACCGTTTTGGTTAGGGGAGAGTTTAGAGAGACTAATGATTCTTGAATTAAGCAGAAATAAGTTTGACGGACACATTCCCCGGCAGATTTGCCAACTTAAATACTTGTATCTTTTGGACCTTAGTTCCAACACTCTATCAGGAATTATTCCAAGGTGTCTTGAACAACTTCACACCATGTCCGGGGTAGAGGAGGCTCCTCGCTTTACCTATGGACCCTATGCAGATTACAGGATTCATGGAAGGCTTGTTCTTAGAGGAATGTCTTATGAGATCATTTTTCGCTGGTTCCTCATAGTAATTGATCTAGCGGAGAACCATTTATCAGGGGAAATTCCCAATGAAATCACCAGCCTTACTGCTCTGGGGGGTTTGAATTTATCAGGGAATAATTTCACAGGAGCAATTCCACGCGACATTGGCAACTTGCCAACTTTGGAATTTCTTGATCTTTCCAGGAATAAGCTGTCATGCTCCATTCCTCCCAGTATAGCAGAACTTACATTTCTCGAGGTCGCGAATTTTTCTTTCAATGATTTGACAGGAGAAATTCCATCTGGACCTCGATTCAGTACCTTCGACAATAGTTCTTATGTTGGGAATCCAAACTTGTGCGGATCACCACTCATACGAGGCTGCTCGGATCATTTACATGAGGACATGACTCACTGTAATAATGACAATAAGCAGGAAATTCAGCTCGTTCAACATGAAGAAAACAACTGGCTCGAGGAATTTTCTTTCTACATTAGCATGGGAATTGGATTCAATACAGGTTTCTGGGTATTTTTTGCTACTCTAATGTTGAAAAAGTCTTGGAGATATGCCTATATGAGGTTCCTAGATAACATGGGCAACAAGATTTATGTGTTTGCTGCCATCAGATTGAATAAAATCAAGCAGCACAGTCCAAATTGAGCTGCTGCCTTTTTAACTTTTATGTGTCTTTTCTTGTATTTTGGTTTTGGATGATCTTATCTTTTACTTAAAACTTGTTTGGATGGTTGTTACCTATTGCAGTGTATCGTATTGTTATTTTAAATACAATATTTATTTTTATTGTTATTTAAATTTATTATATTATATTATTAAATTTTATTATTATGTAATGATGAAAAGTGTCATTTTTCATAATACCAAGATTTGGTGTAATTGTCCTTATTTATTACTCCTTCTACTCTTCAATTTATCTCTGCCTTACTTTTCTTTCTCGGCGCCTTTTTTAAAAAAATGTTTATTTTGGACAACTCTTTTAAATTCTTACTTTTCAATTTTCACATGACATATTTAGATCACGAAATTAAATATATTTTGATACATTCAATATATATATTTAATTGAAGACAACAAGGTTATTATAAGTTTTTTTTAGTTTCTTAAATTTTGTGCATCTCGACTGGGGCCATCGATCATCGCCTTGCAGCCTATCAGTCACCAACGAGCCAATCAGACGCTCAGCCTCACTGGATTCCTCAAGTCAAAATTATATGTAAACAACTAAATGAAAAAAAAAAATTGATAAAACTATTTTTACCTTTACCCAACTACTTTTTATATAATAAGTGTACCTTGTAACCTTTTTTCTTTTGTACTATTACAAGTTTATTTTCAAAATCAAATTATTAATGCAGGATATGAAAACGATATAATATATCTATTTATTATAATTTTATAAAAAAATATATATATATATAATATGGTATGATAAACAAGAATCATTCGAATAAGCTGGTATTCTGTTTGTATATTTTACTTGCGGATTTTCCTTTTTCATTTCTCTATTTTCTTTTATGATATATTCAATGAATTATTATAAACATGACCGTGGATGTATTTATTTATGTTTGGAATCGATAACATGAGCAAGCTCACATTAAAGGATGTGGTTGATTAAAGCTCTAAAAAGCGAAACTTAAGTTCTTAATGGAAAATTAAAGCTAAATATATCTATCGACGGTGTTGATCAAACTATTTCAGTCGGACCTCAGTAGTCTTTCAATATCGTATCTTATTTCTCAAGTACACGAAAAACTTTATTATGCATCTCATACAACTGACACTCGTTATGTAAGACTTTTTTTTAGCTTACAAATTGAACTCAAATTTTATATTTTTGGATTCACAAATTTTGTGTCTACTTTTTTGGTGAGACTCACACAACTATGATCAATGATGTGAATCACAAAATAAAAATTTTCACAAGTGGTTGTTTTTTGTTTCTAAGATCACCTAAAAAGAACATCTTTTGAAGGCCTTTAATGAAAATGGAGTGATGTAAACAAAGTGATAAACAAACACCAAAGATATAGCATAATGGTCATAAAGTGGGGAGAATCTGAAATTTCTTTTCATCTATTTAAGTTTTGATAAGTAAAGTTATCTAATAAGCACATATTCGATGAGCAAACTAATCGAGATGTATAAAATTGATTCAGACACCATCAATAATATAAAAATAAAAATGAAGTGATGATAAACAATTAAAAAAAAACTGTATCCCAAATGAAAAATGTTATTTTGGGACTGAAAGGGTAATGTTTCAATAGTTACATTTTTTTTTCTTTATAAAAAGGGGAATAAAGCTTCTATGTAACAAAGATACAAGAGAATATATATACTATAATAATGAAGGCTAGATGTGATTTTTAAGCCCACCATGGAGCATCACCAGTTCTGAAGTCTGTTTCAACCCATGGAACAAACACCACTTTCCCATCATCAATGTCTGCATGAGCCAATGCCAAGGACTGTGCCAACCAGAAAAAAACACAATTTTAGTATTAGTGTGAGGTTCATCTTAACTAAATACTTTCGAGACGGAGCATAAATTTATATGTAAAGATTCATAAAAAATTGCAAAAGAATTAGTAGATATGAATGCATAACTTTAAAACTAGAACGGATTTGATGCAAAAAACCTTCTAAAAATTGAATCCCATAAAATTTAAATCTTAGATTCGCCTCTGCCTGAGGGTTGTGGGAGAGCCAGAAGCAGAGATGGAGCCAGAATTTAGATATAAAAGACAACCTACTAGAGGCATGGAAAACAGGGGATTTAAACTTACCAAAGGAGCAGGTCCTCTAACAACTTTTCCTTGGTTGTTGTATTGGGATCCATGGCAAGGGCAAATGAACTTGTTCTCAGCCGTATTCCACGGCACGACACAACCAAGGTGGGTGCACACGGCGTTGATACCATAGGTCGCGAGTGTTCCATCATTCTCCACGACAAGGTAAGTAGGATCTCCCTAAAATTTAATTGAAACAATATCACAACACCGAATTCACAATGAAATTTTGCGATACTAAAAGAAAATGTATCGAGTATACCTTTAGTCCTTGGGTCAGGGTTCGGGTTCCAGGTGCATGAGTTTTGAGCCATTCAGTCACAACGACATCATTACCTAACGCATCTTTAGCAACGGTACCACCACTACCACCTCCTGAGCTGTAGATCAATTCCAAATGGAACGACAAATCATGAATCATGGTACAACATAGGAAATTTTTGCGTAACAACATAACCTCGTATGAGATAGATAGATAGACAGATAGATAGGTAGATCGATGGATCGATTAAGTTCGTGTAGTGATACAAAAACCATAGCATACTATTAATTCTTGCTGTAACAACCTTTCCTACCTTTAGCTTTTGTTAGTACAAAGGAACTGTAAAGATATCAAGTTTCCTAGGCATTATTACATTTGTCTATAAAGTACATAATTTTACCCAATGTGAAACTTGGAAACACAAACTATAATATAGTTGTATCGGCTTAATTAGAAGGTCAATATGGACAATAAGTATGAAAGGGTTGTGATTTAGTTAATGGTCAAAAATATATCTCAAGTATTTCGGTTTTTTGAGTTTTCTACCTGAACTATTAAGTGTTCGCTTTTCCTACCTGAACTATCATAAAATATTTATGGAAACACACCTCACCTATCAGTTGTTCCCGTCTCCTACCTGAAATATCACCATCGTTCAGGTGAGAAAAAGGGAACAATTACTAATAGTTGAGGTGTGTTTCAATAAACATTTGATAATAGCTCAGTTAGAAAACGCACACACCTGATAATTTAGACATAAAATTTAAAAAAACGAAATACTTTAAATATATTTTTGACTCTGCACTCATTTAATAAATGTTTGATATCATTCAGTAGGATGAAAAAGTGAGATGTCCAGAATTATACAGGAATATCTTCGAGAGAATAAAATATAACTTACCAACAACTAACTGAATAAAAAATACTAACTTATGTCTACCAATGGGACCCTTTAATACTGTTGGTTGTATTTGGTATCAAGCGAAAATATTTTTCAATTTTCTCATATTCGATTCGTCAATATTTTTGAATAATATTTTTAGCTTTAGGTATCGAACACACACAAAAAAAGTCCAAATTCGTTATACTTATTTTCTCATTCGGTGTCTGGTATTCACTTTAATACCCCATTAATTCAGATTTATGCCGTGTAAGGCCCGTTAAAGGAAAATACCACTACATTTACAAGTTTCTTAGCAAGCTATACAAATAAAGTTAAATAGAATGTGATTCAATTTTTTATCGTAACACGCTTTAACTATCAGTTGTTCCCTTTTCTTGCCCGAACGACACATAAACTATTAGTTGTTCTCTTTTCCTACCTAAAATATCGCCATCGTTCAGGTAAGAAAATGGAACAACTCATAGTTAATGTGTGTTTCGATAAACATTTGATGATAGTTCATGTAGGAAACTCCCACACCTGATAGTTCAGATATGAAACTTAAAAAAAAGAATTGATGATAGTTCAGGTAAGAAACTCGCACACCTGATAATTCAAATATGAAACTTACTTTAGGTGTGTGTTTGATCCTTCGCTTGTTTAGTAAAATTACTAACTTATGTGTACCAATGAGACTCCTTAATACTAAATTGAAATACATGTCTTTTTGCCTTCAAGTCCTACAGAATGAATGACAACATCCAAATTACGGCCAAGGTAATTGGCCTGTTTTAACTGATTCTTTTCTGAAATTTACCATGCTGATTGTTAGCAAATTGAACTTAATTGGTACTGCAGTTCCATCTAATTCAATGAAAAATGCATTTAATTTCTTCCCAAAAAGAAGAAAGAAAAGGAATAACATGGTTAAGTTACATCTTTAAGTCTAAAACTTTACACCAGCTGCAATTCTCCTTTTTATAGGATCAAAAATTCTTTCACAAAATAATTCATCATTTTCCGATTTATTAATTTTTTAATGAAAAGTATAGAATTTTGTTAACTCTCCGACTATCTCTTCATTAGGCGGGATTCAGTGGAATACCATTATACGATTTCCCGTTCGGCATCTGATATTCACATTAAGGCCCCAATTATTAAGGCCCATTAAAGGAAAATACAACTAATTTAACCTATTATACCATTTGTCTGCTTTATTCTCCGGATAATAATTAGTTTCCATTAATTATTAAACATGTACTTTCATAGTGTAAAATTTCAATTAAAACTAAAACAGGGGAAACTAAAGTTAAGGGAAGAAAGAACTAACCCAGGTGGTGCAAAGAAAGTAGCATAAGGTACAAGCATTCCACCAGTGGGGAGAGCAAGAGCACCCAATAGAAGCAAATTCATTAGCTTCCTCTTTTCCATATCAGGCACTCTGTCATCTGCTGGAATACTGGTAGCCATACACTTCACTTTCATCCTCTTCTTATCCTTTCCCAATCCATGACCATTCACCTTCATCATCGGCTTCACAAGCAACGCTTGTGAAACCGATGACAACCCACTCTTGCTGGAGCATAGCTGCAAAATTTGTGGCAAAGAGATACAAAATGTGAAAAATTATAATAAAAATTCAAATATGTAATGTATAATTCTTCTATATTGCCTTTCAGTTTAATTACCTGAGACGGAGTTACAGGTGAAAGAGTAGCCATGTTAATGTTGTTTTTAGAGAGAACAGAGGAAGTGGATGGATGTTGTTGATGTATGTATGTATGTTATTGTAGAAAGAAAAGATTAGGGAGGAGATGATCAGAGTCACTCAATCAACCAGATAAGGGCAGTGCTCAGTAGAGCCACACGTTTGGATATATTGAGCCTTTTTGGATTTTTCAATTGTTTTCTATTTTCCACTATTTGGGTTGTGATGAATTATCCTCTTTCCATTTTCGTGTCTTGTTTTCTTACACAAATGAGCTGTTGGGCCTAGTTGGGCTCATTGAGAATTTTCATAGGGGAAACTTACGTAATTGCCTCGTCGGAGCAAAATATTTAAACGGTCTTATTTTTTTACCTTCATGCCTTTCTAATTAATTACATAAAATACTTCATCTTACAATCTTTCATGATAACATTATGGTACATTCATATACTGTCGTGGTATCACTAAGAATGATCAGTCCTTCGGAAATAACGCACAAAGCTTCTCAATCCTTCATGATACCGTTATAGTATATTGGTATACTATCATAGTACACTAAAGAATGAGCACTCCTTTAGAAATACACTTTTTAATCATGCATGATACTATCACTATATATCGATGTACTGACATAGTATACTTCATGATACCATCACAGTATATTCATATACTGTCATAGTATCTTATGTGCGAAAAACCTTCAAACTCATAGCGAGGGACGAACTATAATTATTTTGTATCAACTGGATATTACAGGTAATTAGTATAAATAGTTTGTTTTTATGTAATTAGTTTAGTTTTTTGGTCTATTTTATGCACCTTTCCCTTTTTATAAATAGTTATTATTCGGATCATAATTATCATTAATAGTTATAGTTTGTCTAATTATGATTTATAGAAAATCTTTTAAAATNGTATCAGTGATATAATTTTTAAAAGTTCATGTTGTATCACCAATACAACTTTCTGATATGAACATTATATCACTGATATGAAATTCACGTTGTATTAATGATATTGCAATTCACTTTTTTTCAATTTTGCTGGATATACAGGTACAACTCAAAAATATTTTTAGATACACCATCACCATAAATTCAAATCAGATCCTAGCTACAATCCAAAAATATTTTCAGATATAACATAATTTGTTTGAAGGGATTAATAAAGCAATCAATTTTGCTGGATACACAGATACAACTCAAAAATATTTTCAAATACAATATTCGTTTAGGGAACTAACAAAGCAGCAGTAGAGAGAGGAGAGGGGCGGGCAATAGAAGAAGAGAGAGAGAAAAGAGTCGAGAGAGGAGAGAGATTAATTAATATGAAAATGATAATTGTTGCTACATTTATTAATATTTTAAAACTATAATTGTTATTTTAAATATAGTAACTATATTTGCTTAGTTTTCCAAAGTCATTTTTGTACAATAAGTCCGTAAAATTTTGGAAATGGGGCGCTCTATTTGGTTCGTATCATTTAAATAGTACTCAATTTTTAAAAATGAGGATTAATTATATCAAATATTTCTCTGATATTACTCAATTTGAATATATCTTCGATAATTAATTGCACAATTTATTTATCTTTAAAGTGTCAATATAAGGACTTTGAGAGAGATGTATTAAACTAACAAGTAACAACCCCTTAAGGTTAGTTGGCAAGCTTAACATTAAAATTCGAATGAAGAAGGGCAACTTCATTTTTGATCCTGACCGAATCTTCTTAGTCTTTTGTTTAAGCTCGAAATTCTTTGTTTTAAAACTTCTTTTATGTAAGCTCATACGCTAAGGAGTAACCCTCCTCTTTTCCTTTTCTTTTCTTTGATAAGCTGGAGCGCAAGCATGAGTTCCTCAACCTAATTTTCTATTACAGAGTTCAGAATTAGCCCCTTCGATTTGCCTTTAGCCTATCTATGAAATTAGGAAACTTTGATTTTGGAAAAGAAAAAAGAACAACCCCTTAATAACAAAAAAAAGTATAGACAGACTTCTTGGAACAAAAGACAGATGAATAAAATGCACTATGTGCTAAGAGACGTAATAATCTACACAAAAAATGTTAGACCTCAACACAACTCCTATACCTGCAAAATTATATAGTTAATAATTTAGGGTCTATTTTCAGATAAAATATTCTATTTTCTCCTTTATAAAAATTATAACTAAATATAACTTCATTTTCTACCTACTTAAGAAGGTAGATATCTTGGGAAGGAAAAGTGCAAAAATGGGATATAGGGCCTTTACTCCATTTAAGTCATGTTATTTATAAACGATATTAAGATTTTTATTTAATTTATTTTATGTTTGTATCAAAGAAAAAAAGTAATTTATGGCTAAGATCGACTTAATTAAAAAGTAACAAAAGTAATGATTTGAGGTTTCAATTTTTTTGGGATCCCATTTTTTTCTAAAGATATATTATCAAAAGAAAAATCTTACTATGTATTATTAAATTTGTAGAGAAAATTTTCCGAGAAAGTATAATAACTCT
>JACEIK010000974.1:25806-36818 GCA_018107945.1 Datura stramonium | reverse complement strand
CTTACATGGACGATTACATGATATTTCTTTTTTCGTTTAATCTGATAATGTAAAAATTCTTTTTACGTTACAAAAATAAAAAAAGAGAGATGTTTATCATACTTACTTATTCCCAATTTGTGCATGAAGCTTCATGATGATCTCATCTTCTTCTTTAGTGTAGTTTCCTCTTTTGATATTTGGCCGGAGATAATTCAGCCATCTTAATCTGCAACTTTTCCCACATCTCGATAATCCTTCGCAAGGAGAATTAAAAAAAAAATCACCCATTCAGATTTTAATCGAGTCATTTATTAGATAATTACAAGTAAATCTCTAAATAAGTATTAGTTACTAATTTTGTAAATTAATCGTATAAAATACAGTAGATAATGCAGAAATTATTTGTACATATTAAATGATTCTTTAACATAAATAAAAGATTATGTGGAACTCGTAGTCACTACTGTGACTCCGCCCCCCAACTAACATACTATTAAAGATGATAGTGTAAACAAATCTTTATACTATTACGGTATATAAGTTAAATATATTCTTGAATTCATTCGAGATTTGAGTAAAACTTATATATATACCAGCAAACTTGGGAAGTTGACGCCAATTCCAGCAGCCATATCTACTAACATAAGCTGCTAATTTCTTATCTTCTTCTGCTGTCCAACTCCCTTTTCTTATTCCACTTTTTTTGTCATAGCAACGTGTTCTTGCCATTTCTATTCTCTCCCTCTAATAATTTTTTCTGGTTTCCCATATATATATATATACCCAAAATATATATTATAAAGTGAGAAAAACGTGTAATTTAATAGGGAAAGGGGGAAACAAATGAGTTAAAAGGTATGAAAAAGGAAATAGAGGACAAGTACTATTATCAATAAGATGTGTGGTTCTTAATTCCAAGAACATTTAGTATGAATATTGTCAATTTGTGGTTCATGTTTCAATTTTGTCCTCACTTGTCTGAATGCTCGGAGGCGGACCCATGTGGAAGGTAGGACGTTATTACTGAGATAAATTTATGATTTTAAAAGTTTATGGGAGGATTTTTCAGCGAATTCAAAATTTAAAATTTATGATTTTTTAGAAATTCAAAATTATAAAATAAATTGCTATAATCGCTCAAGGTGATTCGAACTATCATCAAGGAGGGCGGGCAACAATGCTTACATGGGTCTCATTTTCTCCACCGGATCAAGAGGCTACTTTATTACTGGATTCCCAATTTTTTTAAATCTCACTAGAATTACTAAATTATGTGGTTAATTATTTAAAAAGATGAGTGAAGTGTAAAACTCACACTTAAAGTAATATGATTTTGAGTTTCATATATGAACTATTAGTTATGTGAGTTTTCTATCTAAATTATTACTAAACATATCGAAACACATTTAAAATATCAGTTGTTCCCTCTTTCCTACCCGAACAATGGTGATATTTTAGGTAGTAAAAGTGAGCAACTGATAGTTAAGGTGTGTTTTGATAATCATTTGTTGATAGTTCAGGTAAGGAAAGTTCGACTAGGAAACTCAAAAAACCTAAATACTTTAGGTGTGTTTTTTATCCTTCACTGTAAAAGAATACAATTCGTCGAAAAATCAAATTTCCAGCAACCGTTTGTAGGAGTAAACATTTGGTCATACCATTAAACAAAAATTTGCTTTTTTATTTGATTTTCTATCTAATGTTTGATATTCGTATTGAGACTCGATTAAATTTGAATTCGTACGTTACATGATCCATTTCAAAGGTAGCACTTCCAATAAATATCTTCCTCAAACCCGAAATTTTTGATATTATCTATCATCGGCTGCTACAGCTTGAAGTTGACAAATTTATAGAGCTTGAAGCCTCTGTTTGTTCTATTCTTAACCCATCAATTCTTACTTTTGTCGAAGGCACGAGTATATCCACTTGATAAAGTCCAAAATACTTACAATTAAAAATGCATTTTGACATATGGATGGTTTTTGCAAAAAGGAAAAAGAAACCTCTAATATATTTACCTAAAATAAAAATTACTAAAAATCACTATTTTTCTATTAAAATTTTCTGTTGAAAAATATTAAGTTGCTATTCTCATTGATATTTTGATTGAATCAGTGAGAAAAGAAAAATTAATTGTGTTTTCACATGAAAAAATCATAAAGATTTTCAATATTTCAGTGAGAATTTATTTTCCACCATATGTTTTTTCATTTAACTGGTTTGATGAGAAATTGATGCATGAAAAAGTCATATTTTATAACACAAAATTTTTATTAATTTGTAGTGAATTCTTTTTTATATTTCTAGTAGTAAAAGTATCTGGACAGACTAAAAAAATAATATCACATAAACTAAAAAAAAATATCGTATGTTCGATATGGAGGAAATATTTTTTGAAATTGGTCGTGACAAATGATAATTGTGTAATTATTACTATTATACTTAGGAGGATAATTAAACTATTACACATAAGAGGTTAATTATACTATTATACTTAAGGGGATAACTATATTTATGAGGTTTAGTCTTATCTTTTCATCTACATGTACATTATATATATCATTGTATTGTAGCCATATTCATCAAAAATATATATTGTTTTATGATATTCGCCTTCTAGGTTTTCTCTATTGTTGAATCATGATGCCCAATACCTTTACTCAATCAGTTTCTTCATCACCAGTCTTCCTGACCGATGCTTCCTCCCTTCTTCCATCCTCTCCCCTGCTATTTTCATCTCCAATATTAAAAATCTTGTTCCTACTATTTTTTACTATACAAACTATATGTGATGGAGATGTTTTTTCCTACCACTCTTTAAAAATCATGGTGTTTGTAGATTCATTGATGGAAGTTTTTTGAGCTTACTATTATGTGTGATTATAGTACCTCTATCCCTAATCTTTTTTTCCAAAAATGGATTCAAGTTGACTCCATTGTTCTTTCATGGATTCAAGCAACTATTTCTCAAGATTCTTCAAGCAATAATCAAGACAAATTGTTCTCTCACTTCTAGAGATGTATGACTTCAAATTGAGTGTTTATTCCTTGATTAAGTCAGTTCTTGAACTCTTTAACTCAAAGTCCAGTTTCATAATATTAAGAAAAGTAATCTCTCGATTAATGAATATGTCCATCGTCTCAAGTCCATAGCTGATGCCTTGACATCCATTGAAAATTTCATCTCCGATTCTAATCTTGTTCTCCAAATACTTTCTGACTTAACTCCTGAATATATGTCTATGAGCACCTCTATTTCCATTCGAGTTCCTAGTCCTTTTATTGAGGCACGCTCCCTACTTTTTCTCCATGAATCCTAGTTGAGCAGTTTCTCTAGTTCATCTATGGATAATGCTACCACTGTTTTTGTGACTAAGCAACAATCTTCTTCCTCCTATGGTTGTGGATGGGGTCGCCATTCTAATGGTGGTCGTGGATGCCAAACTCAAGAAAATGTCAAATTCTTTAATGTCATGCCTCAACAGTTTACTCCTCGTCCTCATCCTCATCTTCTTTCTATCCTAGGTCCTCCCTCAATTTCCTATCCTGCTCCTTACAGTTCTTTTCAACCTTCTAATGCAACTATATACAACCAACATTGCTATAAGCCGAATCATACTGCTTGTGAATTTCCATCCCTGAATTTCTAAGGCTTTTGTGTCAAAAATTAATTTCAATTACTCAATACCTTTACCTGGTGATGCTTCTTGGTATGTGGATACTAGAGCCTCTTCTCACATGACTCCAAATACATCCAATTTATCCTTTGTTACTTCATATAATGGCTCAGATCGCATAGTTGTAGATAATGGCACTCAACTTCCTATCTCCTAAACTGGACATGATACTCTCACTACTTCTAATAACTTTTATTCGCTTAGTGATATTTTAATTGTTCCTTGCCATTTTACCAATTTACTAAGTGTTCATAAATTTGTTATAGACAATAATTATTCCATGGATTTTGATCCATTTGGTTCTTTCATTAAAGATCTCATGACGAAGAAGTCTATTTCGGTGCAGTAGCCTTGGACCGCTTTATGCAATTTCTTCTCATTTGATAATTCTGCTGCAACTTCTTACTCTGCTCTTGTTGCTGCTCATGTCTCTCCAAACATTTGACATTGTCGTTTAGGACATCGAAGCTCCAATGTTTTATATAGTTTAGTTAGATCAATGAGTTACGTACTTTGTTCTTCATTCAAAAGTTTAGACACTTTATGTAATGTTTATCAACTTGGCAAGCACTAGAAGTTGTCGTTTATAGAATCTTTGTTATTGCAATGACTTCAGAATAGACCTAAGAGGGAGGGGGTGAGTTGGGTCTAATACTTACTTTGCCAAATTAAAACTTTTCTTGAATTATCTTTTGTGACGGGAACAGACTGGAACTCTGTACCTGTGAGCAGTAACCTAATTCAAGCAGAAAATAATAGAGTGCGGAAAGTAAAGCAAGAGGCGAGAATTTTTACGTGGAAAATCACCCAGGCTCGAATGGGTGTAAAAACCACGACCTACTCCCTAGTAGGATTTCAACTTAACTTCACTAGACACCGAGCCAAATTCGGATTGCAACCTCCCGCAATCCAAGGACCTACCCTTAAGCCCTTACAAAGTTCCTAGCCTGTATAAACTACCCTTATTTTAACAAGATTAATTTTAACACAATTACAAGAGAATGAAAACACAATTGAAACTAAAACAAATTCACAGATTCACCACAAGTTGACACCTAGACCTAGACTGCAACGGAACAGAACTAGGAGATTGTCTCTAGCACCGGTCAACTATTTTCAACTTGAATGCCAATTGAATGTCCAAGAATGATGGATTTTTGTTGAAGAGTATTTCGTGGGTGAATACTTTTCTGAACGTGGTGACCTCTTTATTTATAGTACCCGAATGTATCAATTTGTTCTCAACTAGGAGAAGGAACCTTTAGACTCCTTTTTCTTATTTGAAAGATCTTGTTTGACTCCTTCTAGGATTTCAAATATTTTCTTTCCTTTTCAGCCCACACTTTAATTCTTTCCTTAGAAAAAAAATTTATTTCCTTGTAGAATCCTTGTTGACTTCAATAATCTCTTACCAAATATTTCCTTTTCTTTTCAACCCATGATTTATTTCTTTCCTTGTAGAATCCATGTAAACTTTTATCTCTTTGTTCCTTTTCCTGCAAAGTAATCAAGGCACTAGAAATCTACAACCAGTCAGTAGCTAATATTAAATATCACAAGTTATTCGACCATCTTTCAATTTTAATCAATTAATAGCCGAATGGCAAATAATACGTATTATTCAACCAACTTCCAATTTCAATGTTTCAAGCATATTTTAAATCATCATCAAATATCATTAAAACTTATTCCAACAAATTCCCCCTTTTTAATGATGACAAATAAAAATATGTTTGAATACATGTTCACTTTTTCAGTTAATTAACAATTAAGCAAAAACCAATAATCAAGCATAACCTTCCCTCTTTTGGCATCAGTGAAAAGGAACGGATCAAATCAAGGGCAGAAATGAAAAGAAATAAAAGGAACAAGCAATAGAAATCAACACATCAGGTAATTAGTGATACTAAACCATCAGTAACCATCACTAGAAATAGCCGAACCAAACACAAAAAAATAGTTAGGCAACCCAAAACCAAACCAAAATACAACTAAAACCATTCATGACAGTGACAACAAAGGCTAAGGAGCAGAAGCAGGGGATAAGGAGGTAGTAGCAATATCAGGAGAGGACATAGACACTGGAGACAGAGATTTGATAAGAGTTAAAAGTTCATCATGACGGACAGATGTCATCTCCTCATTGCGGATCAATTGGGCCCTCAAGTCAGCATTCACCTGGCGAAGTTGAGAATTTTCAATCATCAACCTTTCATTATCAACAGAAACCCGAGTTTGAGTAGCTGGGGTTGGATTATCCGGATCCTTCACAGTAGCTCCTTGATGAGAACTACGAGTCTCATAATGTGTTGAAAAACCTTCACAGAAAATTTTCAACACATTACTCAAGAGTGTGAGAAGTAATATTCACCATAACATCCCCAATCCGACTAGTTATACAATCATAGGACAACGTAAAATGGCGAAAAAATGTAACAACTTCAGATCAAGCACACACTGCTTCGGTATCAGTGAATAAGCCTCCCCATCCTTGGGATTGAATCTTGGACTAGAGGGTCACCATATGCATATTTTCATAAGGAATTACCATTTTACCTTTAAGAAATTTTCTCTCACCAAACTCCTTTACCTTGGGCTTATGACTAGTGATTGATGGCAAGGGTAAAGAGTAGTTAGAAACCCCTTGATTTTGACGACGAGATCTGGTGCGAGAAGCAGGGCCAATAGGACATGATTTCTTGGTCACTGGAGTTGAAGAAAAATCCTTGATCAGAGTGCGTTTTTGGGCACCCCTCTTTAAGGCGGCTAGAGGAACCAAATCATTAAGAATTTTAGAATCAGATAATGACAGAGGTTTTTCAGTTACCTCATCATCAGAGCCCTCTTTCTCGGATGCACCATCAAGAGAAACAACCGGAAAGGTAATTGGAGGAGGGTTAAGAGACCTAGTATATCTGCAAGCAAGGTTTCAAGATTGATTTGAGGAGTAGATGCCGACTCAGGAGAACCAGTCGATGGGAACTGAGGAGATGGAGAAGTTGGGGTTGTGACCATGGAGGTATCCGGTGAGCCGGAGTGCTATGTTTCCATGGGACGAGGGGAACTAGGCTTGGGTTTGGTAGTGGTGGTAAGGTTAGGTGTAGACTCAGAGATAACCATGATGAAGGAACAAGATGAATCTTGAAGGTTTCAATGTGAGCTTTTTGCCTTTGGTAGAGAAAGAAAGAGAATTATAGAGAGTTAAGGCGGTGCCAGATCAAAACACACGAGGAGAACCAAGAGTCATAGTGGAAATAGAAGAAGGAAACCGAGAAAAATTAAATGACTCTTGGGTGATGTGATTGCTGACACTGTGATGTGACATTAGGGGTGATTTCATGAATAGCATTAGTAATAAGTGGTTTGCTTCGGAGCCATACCTGACTGTGTTCCTTGCAGTGGTTAGGTTCATTCCAGTCCATTCCTGAAAATCAATGAGTTTTAATATCAAGAGAAAACCTGATGTGCAAAACTAAAGCCAAAGAAATGACGAAAAATATCCCTCAAGACGGTCATCATCCATCCATCGTTGGGAAAAGCCTTTTTCTTTTGTTTAATGTCAAAGGAAGAAAGATTATGAATAAGATGTTGAGTTAATCTTGATTAACCCAAGTTCCATCCTAATTCTCTCAAATTGTTCTCTACCAAGAGCTTTAGTGAAATATCAGCAATTTGATTCTCAGTTTTATAAAATTGCATAGATATAAGACCTTTTTCAACATTGTCCCTTAGGAAGTGATGTCTGATATTTATGTGTTTTGTCCTCTTATGCTGACAGGGATTTTTTGCAATATTTATGGCACTTATGTTATCACAAAAGATTGGCACAGTGCCCATGTCTAACCCATAATCCCTCAATTATTGTTTTATCCACAGCAGCTGAGCACAACAAGAGGCGGTAGCAATATATTCAGCTTCAGTTGTGGATAGGGATATGGAATTTTGCTTCTTTGTATCCCAACAGATTAAACATGAACCAAGAAAGTGAGTCATACCTGAAGTGTTTTTCTTATCTGTAAGGGAACCTGTATAGTCAGCATCTGCATAATCTATTAAATTAAGATTACCTCCTTTGGATACCACAGACATAGATTATCTGTTCCCTTTAAGTATCTTAGAATACGCTTAACTGCAATCAGGTGAGATTCTCTTGGAGAAGATTGAAACCTTGCACATAATCCATACTAAACACAATATCTGGCCTCTTCCTTCAGTTCTCCATTTAGGAACGCACTTTTGACATCCATTTGGTAGAGGGTGAATTCCAAATAAGCAGCAAAGGCAATCAACATTCTTATTGCCTCCATTCTTGCAACTGGTGCAAAGGTTTCTTCATAATTGATGCCTTCTTCTTGGTTATAGCCCTGGACCACCAGACGCGTTTTGTTCCTAGTGACTTTTCTCTTGCTTCTTTCGAACTGGTTGAGCTCCTCTTGTATAGCCATTACCTAATCTGGGTCCTGTAAGGCTTCACAATAATTGTTAGGCTCAATATAAGATAAGAAAGCTAAATGAGCACAAAAATTTCTCATGGACACCCTGATTTGAATTCCCTTATTAAGATCAAGGGGATGAGAACTTTGGTGCTTTCAGGTCTTTAAAATCAATTCTTGTGGATTGTCATTTTGTATTTCTGGAGCAAGGTTAAATGATGTTCCTTCCTCTATTCCTTATTCTGAACTTACCACTGTCTCAAGGATTGTTCCCCCTGAATTTTCCAGTTCCTTGGTTCTGAGGGAACGTTCAAGGAGTTTGTTTCCAAAAGCGTTTCTTCATTCAAAGCTGGAGTACTTACCTGTTTGGTTGAAGATGGAACAAGACCGATTTTATGTTGTTCATCTTTGTTTTCTTGCAAATCGATCTTACCTATTCCCACAACTGTGCCTTTCTTTTCTTCACCAAAGGACACAGTTCCTCCATTAAAGGCTATTAGTGAGAGAAAATTTTTTCTTACCTATCATGTGCCTAGAACAACTGCTGTCAAGATACCATTTTTTTGTGTTGTTCCTTCTCATTTCAGCCGGCACTCACAATCAAGGGTTAGATTTGGAACCCACACCAGTTTGGTTCCCTTTCTTTTGAAAAATTGAGAAATCAAATCTTTTCTAATCCATCTAACAATGTTTTCATTTTTCTCAAGAGCTTTTATCCTGGCTAAACATTCATATCTAACATGGCCGGTATGTCCACAATGGATACAAAGTTTATATTCTACCAAACTAATATATTTTCTTTTTTGATCACATTTAACAGGTTTTTTCTTATAGCCAAGAGCAGTTCGAGCTCTGCTATAATGTTCATTTAGCCAGGTTAAATCTTTAGAAGATTTGTTCCATTTTTTCATCAGAGCAAGGTCATTATTAGCTTGATTCAAGATTACTTGAAGCTCAGAACTTTTTTTTTCTCTTTGCACAATTTCTTTTTCAAGGAAACAATTTCGGCTTCATGAAAACCTTGATCGTTGTTACTTATTTCACTGCTTGATGTTTTTCTTTCCTTGATGGTATTTAATTCAGCTTTTAGAGATGAGACTGCTTCCTTCAGCTTACTGTTTTCAGTTTTCTGAATAGAGACAGTCTCCTCTAACTTGCTAATTTCAGCATTGAGTGTTTTGATAGCATTTTCTGATTCAATTTTCTCTCTTTATAAAACTTTGTATTCAGATTTCAAACTAGAGAAAATTTTAAAATTTCAGCCTTTTCAACACTCATTTGTTGACATTCATCCATCAAGGAAAGTAGCAATATAGTCACTTTTCTTTTAGATAGATTGTGAACTTGAGTTTTTAGGTTAGAGAGACTTACTTCGGAGGAGTCGCTGTCTGAGTCTGTGTCACTTTTAGCCATGAGGGCCAGATTACTTTCACCATCTTCTCCTTCTGATTCCTCATCAAAAGTTTCTCCCTAAATAGCTTTCATGGCCTTTTTGAAAGCCTTTGATGCCAATTCCTGTTGTTTCTTCGAGTTTCTTCTTTGTTTTTCTTTCAGGAGGGAACAGTCTTTTATCATGTGATCCATCTTGCCACACTTGAAGCATCCTTGGAACTATTCCTTCTCAGATGACTTGTTTTTATTGTGTGACTCCCTCTTCTCCGATTTTTTCTTTTTGAAGAACTTTTTGAACCTTCGAACAAATATTTTCATCTCTTTGTCATCAGATTCTGATTCAGCTTTTAAGCTGAGACTGCGTTCCTTCTTGGGTTCCTTAGCCACTTTGTCACTCTTTTTAAGTTCATATGTTTTCAAATTTCCAATGAGCTCATCTATTTGCATTATGCTCATTTATTTTTCTTCTTCGATGGCAGTAACTTTAGGTTCCCAAGAGGCAGGCATGATTCTTAGAATTTTTCTAACATTTTCTTTAGTTGTAAATTTCTTCCCAAGAGATTTGAGCTCATTTGTGATGTGCGTGAATCAGGTAAATATATCCTTGACCGACTCATTTTTGCACATGGCAAAGAGTTCATACTTCCTTAGAAGCATGTCAATTCTGGATTGTTTTACCTGATTCATACCTTCATGAGCTAGAGTGAGAGAGTCCCAAATCTCCTTTGCACTGGAGCATCCAGAGATACGGTTGTATTCATCAATACCCAGTCCAAAGTAGAGTATTTTTATAGCCTTTGCATTCTTTTCCATCATTCTGAAATCATCAGCATCAAATTCATCTTCAGTCTTGGCACCTTTGTTCTGTCGGATTTTTTTGGTTGGAACAAGAGGTCCTTTCAGGGTGATTAGCCAGAGCTGATAGTCTTCAGCTTTCATATAAATTTCCATTCGATTTTTCCAAAGACTATAATGTTGGCCATTAAATAGAGGAGGTCGAGTGCTAGATTGTCCCTTTGACAGGGATATTTCAGAAGTCATTTTGATGGATCTTACTCTAGGGTGTTAACATATATATGAGCAACCTGCTCTGATACCAATTGTTATTGCAATGACTTCAGAATTAGACCTAAGAGGGGGGTGAATTGGGTCTAATACTTATTTTTCCAAATTAAAACTTTTCTTAAATTATCTTTTGTGACGGGAACAGACTTGAACTCTGTTCCTTTGATCAGTAACCTAATTCAAGCAGAAAATAATAGAGTGCAGAAAGTAAAGCAAGAGACGAGAATTTTTACGTGGAAAACCACCCAGGCTCGAATGGGTGTAAAAACCACGACCTACTCCCTAGTAGGATTTCAACTCAATTTCACTAGACACCGAGCTAAATTCGGATTGCAACCTCCCGCAATCCAAGGACCTACCTGTTACACCCCGTAAATTCTCGACACGTAGATGGCCTACTCGCATGTTGGTTAAGAGTTTTAGAATGCCATACATGCTAGAAAAAGGCCTGGGGAAAGAT
>JACEIK010000973.1:324428-336015 GCA_018107945.1 Datura stramonium | reverse complement strand
AGGTCACTCAGGTTATGGGAGTGACAAATGGGGAGTGTGTGGACTTGGCCTCTTATCAGCTAAAGGAGGTCGCTCATATTTGGTACAAGCAATGGAAGGACAGTAGGGCAGCGGGAGTGGGCCCTATCAACTGGGATGAGTTCCACATGGCTTTTCTTGATAGACTCTTCCCTCGAGAAATGAGGGAGTTGAAAGTAGCTGAGTTTGTTAACCTCAAGCAAGGAAGGATGTCAGTGGTGGAGTATTCTCTTGAGTTCACTCGCTTGTCGAAATACGCCCCAGAGTTGGTGATGGATCAGAGGGCGCGGGTGAGCCAATTTGTTCATGGTATGGCTGGTTATTTAGACAAGGATTGCAGGACTGCCATGCTTTACCAGGAAATGGACTTTCCTCGCATAGTGATGTACTCCCTGCAGATGGAGGCGGCTCATGTGAGGGAGAGGGAGGCAAAGAGGGCTCGGACAGATAGTCGTGGGTTTTCGCATCACAGGTCCAGCGGTGGCTACCGTCCAAAAGTTTCAGCAGAGGTCACTAGCCCCAACACCATCCTCAGCTAGTGTTCCATTCAGAACCAGGGGTGATCATAGGAATAGGGCTTCAGGGTCGAGGGATCATAGGGGAACCCAGTTAGAGTATACCTCTCCAGCCTACGGGAAGTGCGGCAAGAGTCACACTTAGGAGTGCCTGCTAGGTTCAGATGTCTGTTTTGGGTGTGGTAGACTTGGGAACATGTGCTGAGTGTGCCCATATTCTAGACAAGGTGATGATAGGGGTCGTGCACAGACCACCAGGATAGCAGCAACTCCAGCCCATTCCACCCTGCAGGGAGCATCGACTAGTGGAGGTGGCTAACAGTGCCAGAACCAATTCTATGCCCTTGCCTCGCGTCAGGAGCAGAAGACTTCGCTAGACGTGGTCAATGGTATGTTGCGTGTCTTTCATATTGATGTTTATGCCTTGCTAGATTCGGGAGCTACATTGTCTTTCGTGACTCCTTACATTGTTAGTAGCCTTTGAGCTAGTCCCGAGACCTTGTCAGAACTATTTTCATTTTTTACCCCTGTTGGTGATTCGGTTGTAGCTAGACGGATATATAGAGGGTGCCCGGTCACTTTGTTACATAAGGTTACCTCCGCAGACTTAGTAGAATTGGCCATGACTAATTTTGACAACATTTTGGGTATGGATTGGTTGTTTGCATTTTATGCTTTGATTAATTGTAGGACTCGTAGCGTGGAGTTTCACTTTTTGGGTGAGTCAGTTGTGGAGTGGAAGGGTAGTTTGGCGGTGCTAGCATGTAAGTTTATTTCCTATCTTTAGGCTAGGAAGATGATCTCTAAGGGGTGCATGTACCACCTACTTAGGGTTAAGGATGTGGAGTCCAAGACCCTAACTATTCAGTTAGCTCCGATGGTGTATGAATACCCGGAGGTGTTTCCCGAGGATTTTCCAGGTGTTCCTCCAGAAAGGGAAATTGATTTCGGTATTGATTTATTGCCGGATACGCAGCCTATTTCTATCCCTCCTTACAGGATGGCTCCAGCCGAGCTAAAGGAATTGAAGAAGCAGTTGAAGGATCTGTTGGACAAGGGCTTTATTAAACCGAGCCAGTCTCCATGGGGTGCACCGGTTCTATTTGTTCGAAAGAAGGATGGTTCCCTTCGCATGTGTATTGACTATCGGCAGTTGAACAAGGTTACCGTCAAGAACAGGTACCCCTTACCCAGGANATAGGCTTGATGAGGGATAGTGATGCCGATACAACATAAAAGTAATAGTTCAACCATGGATGGACTGTAATATGGGCCTTGCGCCTGAGTATAGTCCCTTGGGACAACATATAGCGCCTTGGAGTGATCCATATAGCCCCGAAGGTGATGGCACTGCTACTAACCCTAAGGTTGGACAACGAAAGGCTTTATAGGGCAGGTTCAGTCCCAATCTAGATAGAAAATTCTAATCTCAAACTAATAGTAGCAGCTAACCATAATAAATATGCTTCTGGCTTTCTTACAAGGATTTAGGTCGTGTTACAATACGACAGGAATAACTTGCCAAAGGAATTCGCCTTAACATACATCGAATGCTGACTTCCAATTAATTGATGAGTTTCATCTTGCAACCGGCGGTTCTACCCAACTGTAGCCTTTATACTGAGAGAATAGGGCTAATTCAATACTAAATTAAGAAAGTAACGGTAACTTTCGGTAATAATATTAAATATAATTCAACACTGAATAACTTGACCGAAAACCCACAATTTCTCTAGAGTTCAGAAGGGAGAAATGTTTACTTCATGCTCGTGGCCCCTTAGGATTCAATTTGGTGTAATTCTGACAACCTTTACTTGGAGGGGTTCTGGGTACGCCGAGTGAATTTTCAAGAAATAACTCCATAGAAAATGCTTCCCGTAGGCCTAGGACTTGTTACCCAAAGTTAATTTGTGTTTGGATGGTGTTTGGTAGCATAATTTGATGAAATTTCAATGAAAGTTGCGGTTTTTCCTCTTCTTTGGTAGAGGGAATATGATAAAATGAATTAAAATAAAACAAAGGTTCCTTATATACAATCATCTGTGGTGGAACAGGGGCGCCCCGCGCTGCCCATCACGCCAAGGGGCCGGCACCCCGTGCTTCCCCGTGCGTTGATGGTGCTGGCGCATCGCGTTGCCCCTTGTGCAGTCCTGCTGGCATATCACGCTGGCCTTTTGTGCCCTAGCCTCGCCTGACCCTGCTCTCGAGGCTTTTCCTGCATGGATCAAGCTTCTATTATTTGTCACAAATCCACATGCACGCACATTGACCGCTGACATCTTACGGGGTATAATAACTTACCTTGCATACTCGGTACATTCCACGTACTGACCACATACCCTATGTTGTATCATTTCATGATACAGGCTTAGACTTTCAGGTTCTGTCCTGCCGTTAGCCAAATTCTCAGAGTCAGCATATCTTAGCTTGTTGATGAGTCCTCATCCTTCGAGGACCTTCTTATTAACTTGTTACTAGTACTTGCAGTCTCAACTTATTAGTGAGTTAGTTGGGGTCTTTTTCCATCAACTCGTCAGGTTGTAAAGGCTTATCAGACATAAAATGTATTCATCTCCGTATTAGTATTATGTTTTCCGTCATTCAGATGTGATTAGATTTTGCAGAATTCCGCTATTTAAATTTTTAGATTTCAGCATTTATTATATTAAGCATTAGTTGTTATGCTCATGCCATGGGTCAACTTGGAACCTCTCGGGGTTTTTCATCCCGTGTCTCAATCTAGGCATATATTCGGGTCATCACAAGCTGGACCATATATGGACATCATTAGATCTACTCACTAAGCATATCATGGGCTCTAGCACGGGAAAGGTAAACGTAGTGGGAGCTCATGGTCAGGAACCGGGGAAAGAGCAATCAGATTCTGAGGTGGAGGCAAACTTCTTGGAAAACTAGGTTGTGGGTTTTTAGGCCAACACCCAAGGGTCTGGACAAGACACTTGGCGCCAAATTTCCTAAAATTAAGGTTGGAACCAATATTGGGACAACTTTAACCGAAATGGGTATAAGGATAGGAGATGAGGTCGTGAGCGAGAGGGATAATGGAGAAAGAATGAAGGATATCGCGAAGACCACACAGGTTTGTGTGTTCCTCCTAATGCTCATGAGGTTGATACTGGACCATCAAAATTGGAGAACATGATGGTTGAGATGCTCATGAAGGTAAAATCCACCGATGATCAGCTAAGGGACATTTGGGGAGATATATCTACTATGAGCTAGAAAGTTGAGTCCTATGCCACATCAATCAAACAAATTAAGCAGTAGCTAGGTAAAATATCGACATCCCTAAACCAGAGACAGAAGAGAACACTTCCTAGAAACACAGAACAAAATCTAAAGAATGATACTCACTGTACGGCTGTGATGACTAAAAGTGGAAAGACAATAGTTAATCCCCCTTTGCCAGTTGTAGTTGAGATGGCAAGATAGAAGGAGATTAACATTTGTGAGGAAGATGAGGTTGCTGAGCATAATCTTATAGGTGAGGCTGAGTTGACTGAGTCTCCAAGTGGTGCAAAGGAGTTCAAAGCTGGTGAAGGTAAGAAACAAAGGGTCACGCAAATTTATAAGGCTATCCCTCGACCACCGCCATTGTTTCCTTAAAGAATGAAGAAAAAGGTGGAAGATGTTATGTTCCAAAAATTTCTCTCTATGCTTAAGCAGTTATCTGTGAACATACCATTGGCTGAAGCATTGGAGTAGATGCCTAGATATTCTAAGTTCATGAAGGATCTTATGACCAAGAAGAGGTCCATGAGCTACGGGCCAGTTATAACTTGCATCATTGCAGTGCCATAGCTTCAGTGATCCTTTCCCAAAAGAAGGAGGATCCAGGTGCCTTTACCATTCTGTGTACTATTAGTGACTTTGAGTTTGCGAAGGCACTATGTGACTTGGAAGCTAGCATCAACTTGATGTCCTTGGCTGTGTTCCAATAGCTAGGCTTGGGAGCCCCCACACCGACTTCAATGCGGCTATTGATGGCAGACCGTACAGTCAAAAAGCCAGTGGGGATCTTAGTTGATGTTCTTATAAAAGTGGATAGATTCATCTTCCAAGCAGACTTCGTGATCCTAGATTGAGAGGTCGATTTTGAGGTCCCCATTAATTTGGAGTGACCATTCCTAGCCAGTAGGAGAGATTTCGTGGATGTTGACGTTGGCCAACTGAAATTCAAGCTAAATAAAGAGGAGCTCACTTTTAATGTTTGTCAGTCAATGAAGCAGCCCAATGAGTTTAGGGTTTTCTCGACAATCGAGTATGATTCAGAGTTTCTTGATGAATTTTCAGTAGTCAAGAGACTTGTGTCGTGTCGTGACATTAAATCAGGCGTTGCATGGGAGGCAACCTATGAATGGTGAAGTCTGAGTAGCCACAGGTATGTCTCTTTCCCTTGTTTCTACATTCTATGCTTCGGGGACAAAGCATGCTTTTCAAAAAGGGGGTGTACTTGTTATTTTTGGGTGTTTTATTCGTCCAAGGGTTTTTCTTTCCGTGTTTCTTTTTCCTCGAACATGCTATATAGTAGAACCGGCATGTTTAGGTTGATTTTTGTTATTTGTTTAATTTTAAGTAGCTTATTATTACTTTACAGCCAATAATGCACNAATGAGATGTTGGAACAAGCCCTCAGCTAGCTCTAATTCTAGCTGTTATTTGTTTAATTTTAAGTAGCTTATTATTACTTTACAGCCAATAATGCACTAGTTTTGATGTTTTTGAAAAAAATGACCCAGTTTAAAATTTTGGTGTTAGCTGTGTATGTTGACTGCAAAGTATGATTTCTATGGATCTTTGTATGGCATTTATATTATTAGCATGTGTAGTTGCAGCTTAGCCATGCATGAATCGGATAGGTAGAATCAATACAAACATGTACCATAAGTGAGTGAGGATTCATACTTGGTTCAATAGTGCATTAAGGATTTAGAACTTGCCCGATTGGTCTTTACATAGATTTTAGGATAGTAAGTTATGAAAGGATCATAGGCCGTTATTGTCATATCCCACTTTAGCTTAAATGACCCTGTCAAATGAATTGACTCCCTTGATCTCGTATTAGGGCCTGAAATTTGACCCATTTTCTTTGATTACCTATTCACCTTGACCAAGTATACAATGAACCTCTTTTGGCCCTGGTCCTTCCTTGGACATTGTGAACCTCAACTCAGGATAAAATTCCTAAGTTGAGGATGTTTGTAGTAGGGGTTCATAAATTATGTGAGGGTGAAAAAGAAAGAGAAAAAGTGAAAAGTGAGGTGCGATGTGAAAAGAAAAAGTGAAAAGAAAGAAAACAAAAAATGAAAAGAAAAGAAAAGAAAAAGTGTTGAAAAATATGATTAAAACATACCATACTCACGCATTGCATTTAAATGGAGAAAAAGGGAGGAAAAAGTTGAAAATTGAAAAATGGGGTGAAAAGTGAAAAGTGGAGAAAAGTTGTGTAGTGCCATGGAGGATTAGTCACTAAACTCCATATCTACCATACCCAGCAAGAAGCCTACAGTAGAAGCCTGAAAAAGTCCTATAGTGATCCTAGCCTAATTGTCTAAAAAGCCAACGCAGAGAAAATAACAGCAAGCCTATGGTATCCAATGTGCAGTATTTGGAACTTTTTTGTGAGAGTAAGATTCTCATTTGTGTAGTCCCAACTTTCATATATCTATATATCTGTGAGTGTTGGGGACTTAATTTGTTGTAAAGGTACATGATTTGTGTTGCATTCCGCCAATTGTCTGTGTAAATAGCATTGATGATAGCTCGATTATCTACTAATCGTTGGATGCTATATCTTGATCCCTGCATGACATAGTTTGTGGTTACATGTGAATAGCTGACTTGATTTGAATGGAAAAAGGGTCAATAGTTGTAATTATTCATAGTGCAAATTTTGGTTGTGTTGGCTGCAGGTATTAGCAGTTTACTTTCTAGTTAGGCGTCGTTTTTAGTTTTGTTTTCTTTGCCTAAGGAAATGCAAAAGCCTTAAGCTGAGGGTGTTGATGTTCTATGGATTTACAACACTTTAGACACTTAAAACTGGGATAATAAGCATGGACTTAGGTGTGTTTATATGGATATGATGCACTTTTACTTTGTTTTCAGGGAAAATAGATGTTGGAGTTGAATTGTGCGAAAGATGGAAAATTGCAGAAAAATGGCTAAGTATGAACCTCAAACGAGTCGTACCATCCTGGTATGAGTCGTACTGAGAGTCGTGGAAAATTCAAGACTAAATGTGATGAGGCAAATGCAAAGAACAACTCACGGTATGAGCCGTACCACAGTAGTCGTACAAAACTTCAGAAGATTTTGCACAGGGAAAGTCTCCTGGTACAGGTAGAAGCCACAGATCGTGATATATACCTAAGACCCATAACATGGAGCCTGGGAAAAATGTAGAAGAAGAGAAGAACGACAAATCTCAAGGTACGACTGGAAGTCACGGATTGTAGGATGCAGGTACGAATTGTACACCCGTAAAAATATTAAGAGGATGCCAGAACTCACATTATCAAACCATGACAGGATCATACAACTCATAATTTCATGGTACGAGTCATACTAATATCCAAAACATAGATGAAATCAGAAGCTGCCAGCCAATGTACTAGTGAAGGTGTGACCCGTACAATCTTGTTACGAGTCATAAGTGAAGTCAGCAACAGATTCAACAGTTTTCCCTGTTTACTTATTAAAGGGCTCTAAATATTTTTATAAATACTTTTTATGTTATTTTCGGTCATAAAATGTCAGAGACAAGTTAGAATTTGTAGAAACAATTGTTGTTGACTTTCTATTCAAGCTTTGGAGATTTTCTTGATTTGATTACTTCATTGTTCTTTGAATTGTTCTTCCTTAATTCTTGCAATAATCAAGTGGGTTTTCTTTCAATAATCTTTGTAAGTATTAAATTATGTTTTGTCAAATGAATATTTATAATTGTCTTACAACCATGAGAGGCTAAAACCTCCAAAACTAGGATTGTGGGAACCATGGTGAATTAACAAACTAGGGTTTCACAAAGTGATTCTAAACTAATGCTAAACATATGTATTTTATTCTCTTCAGATTTACGTTTCTTAATGGAGCGCAATGCTAAGACTTTCCTGAATTCACTGTTTCCTTGAATCTAGAGAAGTAGAGATTAGAAAAACAGAACTACAACAAATCCTTGATCTTTATGATCATTGTATAACTTGAGCTGCGGTCGCAGGATAGTTAATTTGGAACAAGGTGATAACGGTTGAAGTGAAATCACTCATGAAACCTAAACTGGTGATTGAGTATAGTAATAAAATAGGGGCGAATCAGTCATTTGGATGAATCCTAGTTATCAGTTCTACAAGTAAATATTGGGATAGATCACGAGTGTAAAACCTAAAGTAGTTATGAATCCATAGGGAACACTTATCCTAGTTATTTGCATAAACTTGATAAACAACAATAAATTCTCACAATTATTACTTATTTTCTTTTACAAAACACCCCTTTAAGAGATAACAATCTTAAAAGCTTAAATAATACTGCTATTCTACATATTGTTCATATTCCTAGTGGGATCGACCCCAATATTTGTTGGGTTATATATTGACAACTTTCACATCATACTTTTTCAGGAGTGTGATTTCAGCGTTATCAATGAGGATATCATCTATGAAGACAATGACAAACATATATAGGTACTTTCTTGAATACCTTGTTCATCAAATCCATGAAAGATGCAGGAGCATTCATTTGTCCAAAGGACATAACTACAAACTCATAGTGATCGTACCGAGTTTTGAAGGCTATCTTCAGAATGTCACTCTCCCTAAACCTGAGCTAGTGATAGCCGGATCTGAGGTTTATCTTCAAAAAGAACATAGCACCCTGAAGCTGGTAAAACAAGTCATCAATCCTGGAGAGGGGATACTTATTCTTGATCATGACCTTTTTCAACTGACGATAATTGATGCATATCATCAGCGAATCATTTTTGTTCCAAACAAAGAGGACTGGAACACTCCACGGGGACTTACTAGGCCTGATATAACCCTTGTATAAGATCTTTCAACTGTTCCTTCAACTCCTTAAGCTCCACTGGGGCTCTTCTGTATGGAGGAAAGGATACAGGCTGCATATCAGGGAGTAGGTCAATACCAAAGTCAATCTCTCATTGGGGAGGAACTCCCAGTAGATCATCTGGAAACACCTCGAGATACTCATATACAATAGGAACGACTAGAGAGTAGGGGTTTCAGACTTAGAATTCTTAACCCAAACTAGATGGTATACACAACCCTTAGAGATTATCTTTCTAGCCTTAAGATAGGACATAAACTGGCCTATAGACACATTTGAACTACCTTTCCACTCTAGGACTAGCTCATTCGGGAATCCAAACTCTACTGACCAGATTCTACAATCAACTAAAGCATAGCAAGCATACAACCATTCCATACTGAAGATAACATCAAAATATTTCATATCTAACTCCACTAAGTCGGCTGAGGTGACCTTCTTAAGAATGGTGATAGGGTAATTTTTGTATACCCGTCGAGTTAGAACTCAATCATCGATAGGAGCAGAGACTGAGAAGGGTTCTGAAAGGATTCTGGATCTGACACCAAAACTAATAGCAACATAAGAGGTCACGAAGGATAATATGGCCCCTAGGTCTAGCAATGTATAAATATCAAGATGAAAGACTCATAATATACCAGTGACCATATCTAGTGAGTTCTCCTGCTCCTGGGGAGATGATAATGCATAGAGCTTGTTCTAGCACTGGCCGCCACCTGCACTAGAAGATGCGCCTTATTGAGGTAGGCGAGCTACTGGAGCTGCTGAAGTGGTGGTTGGGGCACAACCTCTATCATCACCCTGTCTGGCTGAAGGCAATCCTTCCGTATGTGCTTGGGCTTCCCACAGCCGAAGAAAACATTTGAGCCAACCAAACACTCTCCTAGGTGATTCTTACCACACTTCCTGCAAGCTGGGAAAGTGTGCTCCCTTGACATGCTCCTCTAAGCCCTAAAGCTATGTGCTCTACCTCTCTGATCACCCTTAGGCTAGGATGAAACACTGGCTAATAGTGGAGCTGGAGCTGATGACATCTGATAAGACTGTGGGCGATGTCCACCACTGGACCTCTACTGAGAATACCCAAAGCTCCATATCCTAGCCCTCTTGGCCTCTCTCTCGCTCTCCTTCATCTGCTCCTCCTCTATCTGCTAAGAATATATCATCAATCGAGAGATATCCATGTCACCGATGAGAATGGTGGTCCTGCACTCCTTGACCAATTAATATGCAACCCCTGATACAAATTTGCTCATACGAGCCCTCGGCTCAACAACCGTCTCTAGAACTTGGACATCTGGGTGAACTTTAAGGCATACTCCTGAATAGTCATGTTATTATGTTTCAAATTAATGAACTTTACTACCTTTTCTTCCCCCAACTCTCGAGGAAAGAACCTATCCAAGAACGCCATGGTGAACTCTAACCAATCAAAAGGAGCAGCACCTACTGCATGAATCTCCTTCCATTGTCAAAACCAAATATGAGCTACCCCATTTAGTTGATAGGAAGCCAAGTTTGTACTCTCCTATCCTGAAATCCCCATAATCTGGATAATCTTTTGGATCTTCTAAATGAACTCCTATGGATCCTCGTGCATCTTAAAACCATAAAACTCTAGAGGGTTCATCCTAGTGAAGTCTGGCACCCTAGCCGCTGCAACATTCCTATTCATGTGCACATGAGCCACTGCCTGTTGGTTGACTTGGTCTGTCATAGCCTGTGGCAACATTTGGATAGCAGCCTTGAACTCAGCATGAGTCACCTGCTTAAGAAAAGAATTCGCTGGAGCTGGAGGGGTTGCGAGGCATATTTCCGCAAATGCGTATAGCACGAGTTAGAGGAATAGAGAGAGCTGAACTTTATCACACGATATAGATCATGAAATAAGGGATGTTTCCTAAAATTTCTAGTAGCCTCTTCCTCATAGGTGTGGCGCACTTCACACACATGAAAGGACTCTACTTAACGCATCTTTCAAACACCCTAGGACATACCTAAACCTGTAACTCCAATACAAAATTTGTCATGATTCAAGTATAGACCCTGGACCACAACACGAGACCTAGAACCACGAAAGGCTCTAAGCTAACCCATGGCACATACATATCATATTCTTGAGAATAAACTAAGTGGAAAGGAATCATGAGCATAATATAAGTGAAAGACCAAATATCATAAAGTATAAGCGAAGACAACAAGTCAACAACGTTGAACCATCTATGTATAGCTATCTGAAAAGCCTATAATCATATTATGAGAAGACGAAACAACACCCCAAACTAACTCTACTAATATATGAAAACCAAAAGACATAAACGAAAGAAAACATATGACAAAACGAATTTCCTCGAATCATGTGGACTCAGCAAAACTGACACTAGACTGATTCGAAGTGGGAGTGAAGCTAACATCGGGGCTGAGACTGATCACCCAAATCTATATCATAAGAAGATATAACATAGAGGTATATGGTCAATATTTTAAATATAATGAGTATGTAGGTTAAGTAAAATATGCTAGTAAAATGATTGTCTGATATCATGAGTATAAAATAAGCATCGACATGAGAGTAAGGATAATATGCTAAAATCATGATCATGAAATAATCATAAACATGAGTTATTCATCATAAATTCAAACATAATGAATCAAGATGTCACGCCCCGCCTTGGGAGGCATGACTAGCACCTGGTGCCCTACTAAGACCTGGACTGTTGGACTAGCTGAGCCTGAGCACTAAGACGTGGGCTGGCTGGAATTACGAGGGATCGACTCCTCATCTATGATTACTTGCAGGAAAGTAATGCAGCGCCCCCAAGCAGGCGTCAGTACAACTGGTAACGAGTACGCAAAGCAAACTGAACATAACTGAACATAAATAGTAAACTGGTAGTTACAGAAATGACAGAGGATAGCTAAAACTGTATGGAATAGCAGAATCTATACCGAGCTTAACTGTACTGGAA
>JACEIK010000973.1:276238-295040 GCA_018107945.1 Datura stramonium | reverse complement strand
GACTTGAGCCAATATACATAATCATAAACATGCATAAATCATGAGGAACAATGGGAGATTCTCTTAACCGACATACCCCATATGAGCACACATGAAGCCCAACTTGTAACCCTAGTTGGGAGGGTATCTGTACCTTGCCAAGGGTAGGACCATGAAAGTGTGATATAACCATGAAAAGGTCCATTTGAGCTGGGGACAATCATGAAAGGAGTCCGAACATACCTACGGTAGATCGTAGTTCATGAGATCCGGGGCTTAACCTGAGCCCCGAACCTACTCGGTGTTTGATACTACTCCCAAAACATATATAGTTCTCATAGTATAATATGCATGAATTCATGGGCTAGTTAAATCATGATAATCATAACCATACATGTACATATGTGAATTAACCATGAAACAAGGCCCGTGACTTGGCCAAAATATAATTCATGATTCATAAGGTTCATACATACTTGTAAATCATGCATATAGATTGAAATTCATAAAACCATGATGGGTAATATCATAAATCCATAATTCAAATCGTAAATCATGTTAGGTTCGTAAATATCATCATTTGAAGAGAAGATCATAAATCGATTCATCATGGGTCAAGCATAATTGGGCTTAATTTCATAGAAACCAAAATTGATAAAATTATAAATGGTTTAAATAATGAAAATTGATCCAAAACCCATAGATTATGATGAGATTCGAAAATCACAAAACCCATTATCAAATCAATAAACTTTTATAAAAATCATCTTCAAAACCCCATGAGTTTTTAATAAAATTTTGTAAAAATCATAGAGGATGGGCATGGGTGTGGAATAAATCACCCATTGATAGCCTAACATACCTGAGATTAACTGGTTCTTAACTTCCCTTGATTGCCCAAGAAGGAAATTGAAAGAATTGAAGAGAAGAGCCTTGAATCACCTTAGATTACCTCTCAATATTCTTGCATGCATGAATAGGGACTTAGAATAAATTATCCCCCCTAAAACCTACCTTCCATGAGTTAAAACAACGTAGTTTAGGGTCTCATAGCGTGGAAAAGTCGAAAATGCCCTTAATGAATCTTCCCTGAAAACTGGTCGGGTTGAACTAATGGACGGAACCAACGGGTCGTTAGAGCTAACGATGACCCGTTCTGTCACTCTTGGTTTGCACTGTTATAACTTACTTTCGGAACTGACCAATGGACGGACATGATGACTCATTCTCTAAAACAACGATCTATTACATCATCCATTATTTGCTCGTCACAAAAGTTGAACCTTCTTATCACGAGCCTCACCACGACTCGTGGTTGCTTCAAACGAGTTGTGGTCTTGATCCGTCATCTACACTGGAATTTCTTGCACCAAAACAATGACCGGTAACAATGGGTCATTACAGCTCAAAATGAATCGTTGGTAGACTCGTTGTATTCCACTTGCTGAAATCCATGCTTCACCACGACTAAAAAGGACGGCCCATTGTATCTTACAACGGATCGTCATACCACTCATTGTCTCCACTTCCACCAATACTCCCCTAATCAAAAACTGCATATAACGACCCGTAGTTTGATACCACGAGTCATTCCATGGTCCATTATGTGAAATTTTCCCCATTTCAACAGTTTTCAACTTTTAACTCCCGGGTCTATTCTCAAGCACTTTTGGTGTATTACAATATCTCCTCCTTGGGAACATTCGTCCTCGAATGTAGGAAACAAGCAGAAACAGAGACATGAAATTATCATATTCAAATACTAATCATTTAAACTGAAACTTTACGGAATGGATACCTCCGATTCATAACACATAGATGAACTGATCTCATGCTTCACATACACATTCATACACAAAGGAAACTTGAACACATAAACTAAACATGAAAACTAAATAGAGTCATAGAACAAAACTGATACCTCAAGTCGAAACTGAGCCGATAGAAAATAAATGCGGGTATCTAGCCATCATATCCGCTTTGGCTTCCAATGTAGCTCCTTCAACATGATGATTTCCCCATAGATAGAGACCTAGTAATTGCCTTAGTAAATTATTTGCATATTAATGAAAAGCTCATTATCATTACTTTTGATTGAGTGATTTAACGGGATCAACCCTAAATGGAAACACTTTCCTGGAATTTTCTCTCTATTGATTAGACTTCAATCATCATAGTTTTAGTTTAATTACATCTTTACCCCTAACATGAGTAGTTGATCAACATTCAACTCATATTTTCATTTCTTGATATTTATGGATCTAGACAAAGTCCCTATGGATGTGTGATGAAGGGCGTACTTATGCACTTCTTAGCCATATTTTACTATGTTTTGAGAAAAAACTATTTGTGTTTGATGTCGCCCAAATTACACCTCGTAATGCTATATAAAGTGGTTGATGTCAAATACAGAATCCAACAAAAGTTGGGGTCAACCCATAGAGAATATGGAAGGATAAAGAAGAGCGCCAGTATTTACACTTTTGAGTAAATTATCTCCTAAAGGGGGAAATTCGTAAAAGTAACAAGCAATATTGTTGAGAGAAAGTGAAGGTTAATTCAAAATTAATGCAACTAACTAGGGTAGGTGTTCCCCATGACTTCATAACCACAAGGCGTTTTATACTAGTGATCTATTCTGGTGCTTAGCATGAAATATTAGTAAGTTAAATTCACCTAAATGGTTGGTTCCCTATTTAGATGATTATCACCACGAAACTTGGTCCGTATGCGGATGTATACTTGACTAACCCTTACCCTTGATATTGGATTAGCTATTCTCGGAAAAGGTCAAGCTATTAGATGAGGGTTGATAGCCTCAAATCTCCGTTGTTAATCCTTTTTCCCATTCATTACTCCCTTGATCCGGTGAGTAAGAAGAAGGAAAATTCCAATGTTTGCAACCATTAAGAAACAACTAAAATGAAGAGAAAAACAATACATGCATAAACTCCACTCAAGAATCACTATGAATTTTACCTATGTGTGTTAATTCGTCATGGTTCTCACAACCCTAGTTGTGGTGGTTTTAGCCTCTCATAATTTTAAGTAAATTCTTAGCATTCATAGGAAAAAGCATAAATTAATACTTAAAATAATTATAGGAAGAAACTCACTTTATTATTGAAAAAAAAGGAAGAACAATTCACAACAAGTATCTCAAAGCGTTTTGTGAAAATAAAATCTTACAATTGTATTTCGCATACTAATCCTAAAACTTGTTGTTTCTAGAACCCTCTATTACAAAGAAATAAAACGGTATTTATAATAGTAGATTTATTCCTTCTTTTTTCCTTTATGGATTTGATTTGGAATTTGTAGCTCCTTTTCCTAGTTGAATTGGGATTTGACTTTTCTAGACGTCCAAACTTGTCTGTTCCTTGCGCCGCCCATAGCACCGAAATGTCGGTGTTGAGCGCATCTGGTTGCACTAAAATGGTTTTGTTGCACACCTCTGATTGTGCCGAAATGGATGTGTGGCACGCAAGCCATAGCACAACTATGCCTGTGCGTTTCCAACTTCTATAAATTTGTCTCTTCAACCCCATTTTGCCGTTCTTGCACTGTTAAGCCTCAAACAAGTCCAAAACCATCACTTTAAGTCCTGAAAGCATATAATCATGTGTGTTAGCTATTTTCACAAATATATAACATAAGCACATGCAAACACACATAATTTATTCTCAAAACATAGTAAAATATGGGCAAAACATGGCTAAGAAGTGCGTAAGTATGCCCTTCATCAACACCCCACACTTAAACTATTGTTCGTCCTCGAACAATCTACTACTTTCCTTCTAACATTTAGGCATAAAATTCCTCCTACGAATAGGTCTACTTGCACTTTGGATCATGAGACAAAACAATGAAGCTCAATCAATTCACTCGCATGCATATAAGATCAACATTAAAATGTCAAAGTTCGAAACCACTTAGCTTTTGAAAACTAACTCATCAAGAAATATTTTGGGCCAACATGAATCATATGTAATTTAACAATCCAGATAAATCAAAGTCTTACCATTGTGCCCCTTACAATTTGGAGAGATGCCCTTTTCTCACACAAGATATAAGTCAATATAAACTTGGGCATAAATAAAATAATTTCCGCTCACTCTCCCAAAGAACTCGACATGCATGCAAAAGATGATCCACAAGCTTGCCCTTAGTGTAATACTCCACTAATATAGAATTATGAATCAAGGATCAATTAGGACTTAAATTTGGTTGTAATGTAGGCTAAGGGACGGGTAGGAACTTATTTGGCCAAGGTAGTGACTAATGTCCCTAAGCACTTTAATACTTGACAACACTTTGAATTTTAGCACTTTCTTCAATTTTCAAATTTTCTCCTTATACCTCCTTTTATTTTTCAATTTTTCATCCTAGGTGACTAGTGAGAATTTTTTTTCAACATTGAGCTCATTCACACATTTTTTTCATCATCATTTTTTTTCAAAGCTCTTTCTTCTTTTTTTTTTGTTTTCCCACTAACATCACCTTCCTTGTTTAGCAAATTTCACCCTTTTCTTTTCTTCTAATTTCTACACTTTTTAGTTTTTCCCTTCACTTTTCCACTTATGCTCCTTTCATACAAAACTTTTCATTAAAGTGCTCTAGGAGTCATTTGGATCAAATGTAAGTCAATACAACAAAAAGAGATTTATGCTTGTAATATGGCTATCAAAAGAATATGTTAAGGATCAACATGGTTAACTAGGATAATTACAATCAAGGTAGGTAAAATGGGATAAAAATATGGCTACCAAAGAAATTCCTATATCACTTCCTAAATCCATCATTCTTATTTTGTTTTGCAAACATACCGGGCAAATTCTAGACATCAATTTCCAAGCGTGGAGTATATCAAAAATTCCTCACACATTGACACAAAATGGTTTAACAATGGAAATCAAGATCACATAAACGCATATATTCATATTGCATGCATAACATATTAAGCCCATTTTTTTCTTTTTAAGCACAAGAGTCAAGTTCCAAAAGACTAAGTGTTTCTACATTTTTCATGTATTTTTGAGTGAATTTAATAAAGTCTCAATGATACCTAAAGTGAAGCACCTAGCATTCATAGGATCCAAGTTCTTGTTATTTCTAATGACTAATTTACCCTTAAGACGGTCGTCATCCATCCATCATCGGGCAAAGTCATGACTCAATTACTAAAAAAAATCTAGACTCTCTAGTCGGTTCTAAGGGACTATCCACCGAAAAAATACCGAAAACTAAAATAGGAGGAACCCAATTACACAAAAAAAACACTACAAACCACAAATATGCAAGATAAGTCATAAATCCCAAAAAACTAGGCCTACCATGTATAAATTTAGCAATTAAGGCATGCATGGTAATATAAAGTTCACTTCTCCCATCCTACACTTAATTAGTCACACTGTCCCCAGTGCTAAAACAATAAAGCATAAAGTAAAAGAGTGAAAGAGGAACTCCCTGGGCCTCTATTCCTCGTCGTCTGTGGAGGCAAAAGCAGCTTCTCCCATCTCAGAGTCATCTCTTTCATTAGCAATTGTATTCCAAAATATTTTTAAGGACTATTTACAAGTATAGAAAAAATACCACACAAAATAAACTAAGTCCAAATAAATTGAAAAATAATTTTTTGGTCCGCAATTGGCACCCTGCGTTGCGAGGACTAAAGCGCAGAAAAGCCTCGGTGACACGGTGCTTGATGTTCCTTGGTGAGCATTAAATGTTGCTAATATTGCAAGCAGCTGCTTCTGGTAATTCCTTCACATTTTTAATAATTTTCATCCTTTATAAGAAATATTATTATTATTATTATTTTCATTAAGTTGCCTGCTTAATTTCCTTATACGATTTTTATTTTTAATTAGTTTTTGTTTTAGATTTCTTCACAATTTATGACTTAATTCCTGCACACTTGAAAAAACTCATCAACTCTAAAAAAATCAAAAATTATCTTAGGTTGCCTCCCAAGTAGCGCCTTAACATTGTGGCATGAGATAGGTATCTTGATTACTCAGACTTCATCAAGATACCTGTTGAGACCGTGGTCACATCTTAGCCGATTGTTTCACCACACTGCCCTGACACATAAGAAAATAAAATAAAAACATAGGAAATAAATACTAAAAGTTAAGCACTAGAAATTAATCTAATCCTAAGTCGTATTCCCGGGCAACGACGCCAAAATTTGACATGGATCGTTTTATATCTCATTCACAAGGTATAATTTGGGTGACATCAATGTGATCCCCACTCCTTGTTGGATTATTATATTACATCAACTGCGCACACTCTCTCTTAGTGAGTTTAATATTAGGCGATATCATATTTTAGGCACTGTTGTCGGGGACATTGGCATTAGGTACTATCCAGTAATTCTGATTTTGGTTTGACTGATTTGAGACTAATCTATCACACTTGTTTTGATCAGATTGTAAACCATGTGAGCAACTACTGATGGCTTTACCATCAGGTGAAGTAAAGAATGTCTTCGGGAACATCAATGAAGATATAGATTATGCAGTGCGATCGTACCTTAGAATAAATGTTACCTCATTAAAAATTTATGGTAGCATGTAACACCCAAAAGTCCTTGAAATTAAATGCCAAACTTGAAACAATAAATGATAGGATTTCCACAGAATGACTCATCATACGAACTGTTGTCAGAACTAAAGACTATGATAGACAGTCGTTAGTTGCCCAACAGATTTTTCCTCCAGCTTTAAAAATAATGTAATAACTCGTTGGTAGAAGTAATGAGTCGTCGTGTTTCCCATATGACAAGTATCAAAACTTGTCAAAATCTCCCTAGTACCTATGAGCCAGGTGATGAGTTGTTGGAGGGAGTGATGACTCGTTCTAATAAGCTATCAGATGAAATCCAGAAACTATTCAAGATCATTCTAGCTACAACGAGTGGAAATAATGTATTATTGTACCTTCTAATAGGTCTTTCTATCTAGCCGTTGGAAGAGAGTAAGAAATAAGAAATTCAAGTCCAGAACCCACAACTTGTCCCAATGAGTGATGGTGACAACCAATGACTCGTTGTGTGACCCATTAGATCTCGACGGACAGTTTTCCAGACTACTTTCCAAGGGAATTTTTGTAACTTTCTATTATTTTAATTCCTAAACTACATTGTATTGAAGTAATTTCCTAAGGATTTAGGGGAGTTAAATAGTTCCTCCCTTATTTTTCGCTTACATTTTCATAACATCAATACGTAGAACTAAGAGCTTCTCTCAGAAACAAAGACTACAATTCTTCATTCTTTTCAATAGGTCAAAGGCTCATTCCTAGATATTCTTCTATAGGTATGTAGGGATTTAACATGGGTATCCTTTCACCCTTCTGTCCCAAAGTATTTCGCATAAAAACTTAATCATTTTCAGCCCTATAGGAAATTTTAAGTTAGGGCTTTTTAGTCAGGATATGAATTCCTTATCCTTAATAACTCTTTAAGTTTTCCATGACTGTAATTATTATCTAAAATTCATATTTTGATTTCATTTAGATAGTATGCTTCCTAGCCCCGATTTTAGCATGATTTTAAAATGGAACTTGCATGATATAGAATTAAGTCTGAAATGGTGTATTAGTATGATTCTATCACCGATCATGAATTGTAGCATAAAATCTTTAAATAAAAGTCTCTATTTTTAGATTTTAAGTACTCTTAGTATTCTTAGAGTTGTCACTTATCAGTATCATTAGATTTTCAGTATTTTTCTGTTTATGAGGTCCTTTAGACTCTCAGGACACTTCCAAATAAGTAGTTCTGACTTAGTCTTAGGACACCAGTTTTGAGTTATCAGTACGGTTAGGTACAGTTAGATCTTCAGTTCAGAGTAGTACATAACATCGAGTGTATAGGGGTTCCCGCACACCCAGGTTTCCAGAACTACGTGCTATTGTAGGATTTTAGCCCGAGCTAGGCATCAGTTTAGTGATCACACAACCATGCCTTTACACTCTGGCAAGGTATATTGTGTCCTATCGATGGGGAGCATACATCGAACTCTATGCGTAGCTCACGTGGTTATATGTCGATTAACAGGAACTCCCATAGTATAATCTAGTTTTATTTCTCAGATCATGTGCATGACCCCTAATTAGTTTTACTAGCTTTACAGTATTTTCAGATTACAGGCTGTTACAGCATTTATACTTTCAGACATGGTCATTCTATATTATTACAGTGCTTTACTTATACTTTCTTACTAGTATGATTATGTGTTAAACTACATAGCTTCACATACTTAGTACATTCCAAGTACTGACGCATATATCAACATGTTACATCATCTTATGCTATAGGCTCAGGCTCTCAGGTTCAGCAGCATGGTTAGTCTCCATCAGACTCAGCTCAGCAATATTCTAGAAGTGAGTCCTCATCTCTCGATTACCGGAGCATTCCTTTCAATTTTAGTAGTATTATTTTAGTTTTCAGACTTTCGGGTTAGCTCGGGACTTATCCTAGTAGCTCATCTTTAGTAGAGGCTTTTTGACAGAGTTGTAGAATTCAACTTCTTTCAGTTTATTAGTTTATTTATAGCATTAATATTTTGTATGTCGTATACATTGTTTATTCTTCCGCTCAATTTTCATTTTCTTTTAAGTGACATTCATCTTAGAGTCATGCTATGTCATGGGTTAGTTGGGGTCATTCGTGGTTATAGGCACTGTGTCGCATCCAGGATATAGACTTTGTTCATGAGAAACTTGATATCAGAGAATTAGGTTTAGAGCGTCCTAGATTGTTTAAAAGTCGTGCCAAGTATATTCATTTTAATAGGTGTGATGCGCGCCACACTTATGAGGAACAGGCTACAAGGCGTTTTAGGAAAATTCTCTTTCTTCATGATTCTTATCGTGCATAGAATATGAAACTCTAAAATTTACTTCTAGCTTGTTCTCTATAATTTTCGGTGACAATTCCTCCCATAAGGGTAAACGGAAGTAGGAACAATAACGCCAACCAGCAAGACCCACTAGCTCCAGCAGCCCCTCAGAACGATCAGGTGATGCATGCTGAGTTCCGGGCTGCTATTCAGATGCTCGCTTAGGCTGTGAACAAATAGGTCATTAGTAGGCCGTCATAACTACCAACATGAATGGTCCTACAACTACTGCTAGAGTCTGATACCTTACTTCGATGAATCCCCCCAAATTTCATTGGTTTAAGATAGATGAGGACCCACAAGACTTTATGACAAGGTTCAAAAGATCACCCAAATCATGGGTGTTACCTTCGTCAAAAGTGTAGATTTGGCTTCTTATCGGCTTAAAGGAGTGGCTCAGATATGGTACAGCCAATGGAAATAGGGGAGACGGGTTGGTGCAGGTCCAGTGGAATGAAACAAATTCGTGATTGTATTTATAGATAGGATTTTTCCTTGGGAGTTAAGGGAAGCAAAGGATGTAGAGTTCGTCAATTTGAAACAGGACAACATGATGGTACAGGAGGATGCCTTAAAGTTCACTCAACTATCAAAATATAATTGGAAGATGGTTGCCGAGCCAAGGGCTCGCATGAGCAAGTTCATAAATAGAGTGTCAGACTTGACAGTTAAGGAGTGCAGGACTACCATGCCCATCAGTAACATGGACATCTCCAGACTTATAATACATGCACAGTAGATAGAGGTAGAGAAATTGAAAGAAATAGAAAGGGAAAGTAAGTGGCCAAGGACTGGTCATTCACAGTAGAGATGGGGCAGTGGTAGTCTCCCACAGTAGTAACAGAGACCTCCAACACCCTTTTTAGTCGGTTCTCCTACTTCTAGACCCCACAATGAGCGGAAGGGCAGAGCATCAGGCTCCCGGTCTCAAAGTCATGTCTCTAGTAGCCGCACTTTCCTAGTATGTCCTAAATGTGGTAAGAACCATCCGGGGCTTCTTTGGTTGTGGCCAGCTGGATCACAGGTTGAGGACTGTCCGTCAGTCGGACAAGGAGCGGCCCAATCCACTACATTAGTAGCTCCAACGAGTCGCCCAGATCAGCAGGTTACTACTTTAGGTGCAGGTGGCAATTAATGCCAGAATCGCTTCTATGCCCTATCCTCCCACCAGGACTAGGAGAACTCTCTTGATGTAGTCACCGGCATGTTACACCTTTTTCACATAGATATCTATGCATTACTATATCTAGGAGCCACATTTTCCTTCATGACTCCTTATGTAGCGGTTGATATTAGTCCAAAAGTTTTGTCAGAACCATTCTCAGTCTCTACCCCTGTCGGTGAGTCATTCATAACTAGTCAGGTATACAGAAATTGCTCGGTCATAATCTTACAAAAAGTTACCTCAGAGGTCCTACTAGAGTTTGACATAGTCTATTTTGACCTCATTCTTGACATGGACTGGTTACATTCTTGTTATGCCTCAGTTGATTGCAGAACTAGAGTTTTTAAGTTCTTGTTTCCTAATGAACCAGTCCTAGAATGGAAGGATAATACTTTAGCACCTAAAGGTCGGTTTATCTCTTACCTTAAGGCTAGAAAAATGATACCAAAGGGGTATGTTTATCACTTAGTTTGAGTTAAGGATTCTAGTTTTGAAACCCCAATTCTTCAATCAATTTCAGTATTCAATGAGTATCTAGATGTGTTTCTCAAGGATCTTTCCAGAGTCCCTCCTGAGTAAGAAATCGACTTCGACATAGACCTTTTTCCAGGTACCCAGCCCATCTCAATTCCTCCTTACGGAATGGCTCCAACTGAGCTTAAAGAGTTGAAGGAACAACTTAAAGACCTGTAGAAAAAGGTTTCATTAGGCCCAGTAAGTCCTTGTGAGGTGCCTAAGTATTGTTTATGTGCAAGAAGGACAGTACACTCAGAATGTATATCGACTAACTTTAGTTGAACAAAGTCATGATCAAGTAAAATTTATCCCCTACCCAAGATTGATGACTTCTTTGACAAACTTCAGTGAGCTAGTTTCTTTCACAAGGTAGATCTCATATCAGGATACCATCAACTCAAGGTCAGAGAATGTGAAATTCTAAAAAAAGCTTTCATAACTCGGTATGGTCACTATGAATTTGTAGTTATATCTTTTGGACTAATGAATGCTCCTATAAATTTTATGGACTTGATGAACAGGGTATTCAAGTAGTACCTGAACATGCTCATTAATATCTTCATAGATGATATTCTTCTCTATTCCAGAATAGAGGAGGAACATGCAGACTACCTAAGTATAGTTTTTCAGAGTCACGGGGACTACCAGTTATTTTCTAAGTTCAGCAAGTGTGAATTTTGGCTGAAATCAGTGGCATTCCTCGGTCATGTTGTCTCTAGTAAGGGTTTTAGGTAGATCCTCAAAAGGTAGTGGGAGTTAAGGACTGGCCAAGACCTACTTCTCCCTCAGACATTAGGAATTTCTTAGGCTTAGCTGGTTACTAAAGATGGTTTGTAGAAGGATTCCCCTTTATTGCTTCTCCTTTGACCAGACTAACTCAAAAGAAAGTGAAGTTTAGTGGTCTGATGCATGTGAGAATAGTTTTCAGGAGCAAAAGATATAGCTCACTACAGCCCCAGTCTTGATCCCGCCAGAAGGTTCAGATGGATTTGTAATCTATTGTGATGCCTCCAAAATTGGCCTTGGGTGCATTCAGATGCAACATGGCAGAGTTCTAGCATATGCCTCTAGACAACTCAAAATTCATGAAAAGAACTATCTAGCATACGATCTTAACCTGACGGCGATAATATTTGCCCCTAATGAGGCACTATCTTTATGGTGTTCATGTAGATATCTTCACTGACCACAAGAGATTATAGTACGTGTTCAGTTAGAAGGATTTAAATCTCCATCAGAGGAGGTGGTTAGAATTGTTGAAAGATTATAATATGAGTGTGTTGTATCACCCGGGAAAATCCAATGTAGTGGAAGATGCCCTCAACAGGTTGTCTATAAGGAGTGTTTCTCATGTTGAGCATAATAAGAAAGAGCTGGCAAGAGATGTTCACAAGCTAGCTTAGTTAGGAGTTCGGTTGGTAGATTCAGAAGAGGGTGGAGTCATAGTACAAAATGGAGTAGAGTCCTCTTTCGTCGTGGAGGTTAAGTCAAAGAATGATAAGGACCCAATCCTACTTAAACTGAAGGAAGCATTCCTTAAAAAGGAGGTGGAAGCATTCTCCAAAGGGGCAGCTTAGGTGCTTCATTACCAAGGAAGATTGCGTGTTTTAGATGTGGATTAATTGAGGCAGCATATATTAACGGAAGCGCACAGCTCCAGGTATTCCATCCACCGAGGTAGCACCAAGATGTACCATGACCTACGAGAAGTCTATTGGTAGAATGGCATGAAGAAGGACATTGTAGATTTTGTGACTATGTGTCCTAACTTCTAGCTGGTGAAGGTTGAACACCAGAGATCGGGGGGTATGACTCAGGACATTAGCATCCCTATTTGAAAGTGGGAAGAGATCAACATGGATAGGTCTACCTTGTATGTGCAAGCAATTTGATTCTATTTGGGTGGTGGACTGGATGACCAAGGAAGCTTACTTCTTACCAGTAAAGACCACACATTCAGCAAAGGATTATACTAGGCTGTACATTAGGAGTTGATCAGGTTTTATGAAGTCCCTTTGTCCATCATTTTGGACAGGGTTACTCAGTTCACCTCGGTTTTCTAGAAGTCCTTTAAAAAGGGACTTAGTACTTTGGTTAAGCTTAGCACAACTTTCCATCCGTAAATAGATGGCTAAGCTGAACAGATCATTCAAATTCTAGAGGATATGTAGAGGGCTTGTGTGATCGATTTCAAGGGCAGTTAGGATGATCACCTACCTCTCATCGAGTTTGCGTATAAAAACAATTACCACTCCAGTATCCAGATGACCCCTTTTAAGGAACTTTATGGTAGGAGGTGTAGGTATCCTATAGGGTGGTTTGAGGCCAATGAAGAAACTTTGATTGGGCCTGATTCAGTTCACAAGGCTATGGAGAAAGTTCAACTTATTAGAGAAAGGCAGGAAGCCGCTCAAAGCCGTCAAAAATTGTATGCATATGTGAGGAGAAGAGAAATCGAATTTTTCTGTTAGTGATTGGGTTTACTTGAATATTGTGTCGATGAAAGGGGTGATGAGGTTTGGGACGAAAGTAAAACCCAGTCCCTGCTATTTTGGTCATTACAGGATTTTGAGGCGCATTGGCAATGTGGCCTATGAGTTGGACCTTCCTATGGAGTTAGCATTGGTGCACCAATCCTTCATGTGTCCTTGATTAAGAAGTGCATTGGTGATCCAACCTTAGTTGTACCATTAGAAAGTGTAGGAGTAAAAGATAGTCTCTCTTACAAAGAGGTCCAGTTGAGATTCTTTACCGGAAGGTTCGTAAGCTGAGGACTAAATAAGTCTCCTTAGTGAAAGTGCTTTGGAGGAATCAACTTGTAGAGGGATCTACTTGGGAAGCCAAAGCCGATATGATGGATAAATACCCTCATCTTTTGCCTTCCAGCTCAGCTTCAACATCAGGTACTAGCTTCTTCCTTAGCACTCTATTAAAATTCATATCCGTTTCATGTCTCTCAGTTCATTTTATGTCTCAGCATATATATGTGGTTCGTGAATTAAGTCAGTATGTGTATCCTAGTACGGAGTTAGACTCCTTCGATATTCAGCTCATAGTATTTAGTATAGGGATTGCAGCTCCTTCCCTACTCTTTGAACTTAGTTAGTATCCATTCGAATATGAATATTTCCAAGGGGGAGATAATGTATTACCCTAAAAGTCCCTGTGACCAAACCTTATACTTTGAACAAGAAACCAGAATGTTTCCTACAGAACACTTGTCAAATGAACCATTGTCAGAACCAACGACCCATTGAGACAGTCGTTAGTTGCCCAATAGATTTTTCCTCCAGATTGCACGAGCGATGTAATGACCCTTTGGTAGAATTAACGAGTCATCATGTTGCCCATTATGACAAGGATCAGAAACTTGTCAAGATCTCCCCAGAACTAATGATCCAGGTGATCAGTCATTGCAGGGAGTGATGACTCATCCTAATGAGCCATTAGATGTTATCTAGAAACTGTTCAAGATCATTGCAGTGTCAACGGGTGGAAACAACATATCATTGTACCTTTTAATGGGTCTTTCTATATGCCCATTTGAAAAGAGTCAGAAACTAGAAACTCTAGCCTAGAACCTACGACTGGTCCCAATGAGTGATGGTGACAACCGACAACTCGTTGTGTGACTCGTTAGATCTAGACAGATAGTTTTTTAGACTACTTTCTTAGGGCATTTTTGTAAATTTACTCTATAATTCCTAAACTACGTTGTCTTGAAGTAATTTCCTAAGGATTTAGGGGAGTTAAATGGTTCCTCTATGATTTTCCACATAGATTATTTAGAACATCAATACGTAGAACTCGGAGCTTCTCTTAGAAACAAGGGCTAGATGATGTCGCCCCAGTGCATGCAAGCATACGAGGTTGTCAAGTAATATAGGACTATAAGCCTCGATTATCGTACTTATAGAGACTTGTCAGTTCAATCATTATAAGGTTATGACTTTAATAAGCTAATATAACAAAACAATAAATATGGAAATGGTATGAGAAATTAAACTACTAGAACTTTAAATTAAAAAATAACAAAAATGGTTGCAAGTTGGGTTTCACTTCGATGATGATGAAAATCTAGGGTAGTGGCACTTGGTTGGTTTCAAGTTGAGTTTTCAAGACTTATTTCACTAGAATGATTCTTCCTACGGTTGCTAGTTGCAAATTACTATCCTATTTCTTGCCACTATACCTAGCATCTAAGAACTATTTCATGAACCCTAATGCCTATATCCCTATGGTCATAGGAGAAGCATAAAACTACGGTTATGCCTACTTGTATTTCAACTAAACAGGGTTGAAGGGTATATCCCTATTCTCAACAACAACTTCTATCCTCTCAACAATGGGTTCGAGGGTCTTTTAATTCCCGTTCTGTATTTAACTTTAGCCCTTCTGATTCCCTTTCCCAAGTTCAATCAAAAGCCAACAAATTACTTATAAGATGACTAGTCTCATAAATAATACATTAAAACAAGTAAATACAAACAACCGCAAAGAAGAATTGAATCTAGATTAAATCAGTCTCTTCAACAAAAACCATCCACCATGGCCAAAACCCTAGAATATGAGTTTATCCACTCATTGACAAGTGGAAAAACCAATATTTATTCATCATCATAGAAAGTAAAGAGTAACGAAGAGAAGGAACCTAGTGCAGACTTGGTCTTCCTTCCAAATGGCTAACAAGCATCCAAAGCTAAACTATGAAATGTTAAACTCTACAAAACAAGCCGAATGATCTGAAAAAAAATGACTAAAGATGCTTAACTCACGCCCTAGAGGTTATATTTATAGTTGAGCTTTGAAATAACACTTCTGCCCTCCAACACTTGGCTTTAATATCAGCAATTTTTGGCATGGAGCAAGGCTGGCACGGCGCCCCCACCATCTCACCACTAGCTTATTCAAATTTCTAGCAATTTCAGCTCTAGGATGAACCTAGTGCGGTGCCTTTACTATATCACCAAAATCTTAGCTAATTTTTCTACACTTTCAGCATGTCCGGTGCACCACTCTCATTATCTCGTCAAAGTGTTAGTAAAATTCTTGCACTTTTGGACCCTTCTGATGCGAGGCCTCCTCTATCTCACTAGAAATTTAGTGATTTTCTCTACGTCTGGAAAGCTCTAGGGCTCCATGCCTACCATCTCGCCAAGGTATTGAAATGATCATCTTCTGAAGTCAAGTATCTGGCACGGGGCGACAACCATAGTACCACAATTGATGAAATTTTGTCAAGGAGCTAAGGACCTGGTGCGAGGAACCCACTATAGCCCCCGAACCTTCTTCTCAGCTTCTCAAATCTTCCACCTTGGTTCATTTTGGGTCCTTTTTTTTTGGTTTCCTACTCAAAACACCTAAAAACGTATGTTAGCATACAAAACATGCAAATATATGAATTTATACAGTTCAGAAGGATTATGAACTCAAAATAAGGTAAAAGATGGGCAAAAACATGGCAAATGGGCATAGAAATATGCCCAACATCACCATCCCACACTTAAACCATTGTTTGTCCTTGAACAATCCTTTACTCCACATATAAACTCATCTTTTACCTTCACACTTGGTACCTATAACAATTCACACTCAATGAATAGCATAGAGCATAGATCAAGTGGTTCATCAACATACAACACTTCTCATCAAGCACATGTAAAGATTTCACAATCAAGACTCATCTTTTCAAAACAAAGGAACAACATGATTAAGTATGAAATATGCAACAAATAGTACACTGAATTAGACATCTTGTTCCCCTCACTTTTAGTGATATTCCTCTCTTACATTATCAATGCAAACACATGGAACATAGAAATCAAGGTACTCTCATGCTCACAAATGATGTAATGCACATATGTCATATACCATAAGCTTGCCCTTCATGTACATTCAGACTAATTGGTTGTTTCAAGAGATTTAGGTCACAAGGTCTTTTCTTGGTTGTAATGTCGGTTAAGGGATGGTTAGGAATGATATTTCTTTTATAATATCTACCTCCCTAAGCACTTTTAAGACATTTTTCACTTTTAAAGTCCACCATTTTCCTTGCTTGTTCACCCTTCACTAACTCACCTTTTTTCTTTCTTTCTCATGCCCCTTTTTCACTACTTGACTGCTAGTCTTTGCTTATAGAATCAATACGAATTTTGCAATTAAAGCTCTATCTTTCTTTGACCTAGCAGCAAGTAACAACATAATTTTGTGGGTACCCCTTCTTCCTATTTTTTTCTTTACCACAATTTTTCTTTCTCCCTTAACATTATACTTTGGTGGACCTTTACATTTTAAGTCTAAAAGTGCCTAAGATTAATTTGGATCAATAATTCTGAGGTCTCACAGAAAAAAAGGGATCAGCTACTTTCGTGGCTGATAAAGAATAAGGCTTAATGACTCAAATGGGTTTAACTAGGGAGAATGTACAGGAAGGTAAAATAAACATGGAAAACACTTGGCTTTTTTCAAAGAGATGCCTTGATAATATCACAACTCCCTAACAACTAGCTATCCTGTATAGCAAGTTTTAGATGTTCCAATATGTACACACAAGATAATTCAGCTCTCCTTTTATGGCAATCAAGAGTTTAGTTGGTTTCCTACAGCTACACAATCACAAAATCATATTAAATGACATTTTTCATTATTAAGTCCTTAGAATCATTTTGAGTCAAGTTAAATATCTATGTCTCTCTCTCATGGATTCCTCACTTATGCATTTCAGATGACCACTTTACTAACTCAAGCATAGCAACTAAGTAGAATGTCACAAGCACACAAGCGGATCATCTACGACTCAATCCTAAAAAATAAAAATATGACTAAATTCCCTTAAGATAGTTGTCATCCATATATCATAGGGAAAGGTCACTACTTTATGACTACAATGACTCCTACAAAAATAAAAATTTACTCGGTTCCAAGGACTCCCCTCCGAAAAAGAACCGAGGCCATAAGAAAAATCGAAGGTTGGATGAGATTCGCTAATTTTAAAATTTTCAAATTCAGCTCAATGAACATACTCACCCTTGATCAACAACAAAACAATTTAGGAAGACACTCACCCTTACCCCCACACTTAAAAGCCTTCATCTATCCTTAGAGAAACTAAAATAAAAGATTAGATGAGAGCGAGAAATTACTCCTTGAGGTCCTATAGGGCCTAGCTAGCAGCAGGTTCTTGAATTTGCAGGTCACATGACCACATACTTAGAGTCAGACCATGCTCCTTAGCCTTCATTTCAGGTACTCAGACTTCCCCTTCTATGCAAAATAAAATCACACTGACACTATATATAAAAACAAGATTTTTACATTTTTACAAATTGGTTTTCCTCCCAACCAGAGCCTGATTTAACGTCACGACATGATGCCAGACCCCTCAATCATTTTTCAGGAAAATTGAGGTCTTCTCTCTATCAAAGTTATCCTCATAGTAGTGCTTCACCCTTTTGCCATTAGAAAAAAATGTTCTGTCAGAACCCAAGGGTTTCAACTCCACCGCACCATGTGCATTCGCATTCACAATCTCGAATGGGCCCGACCACTTTGATCTCAGCTTTCCCCAAACAACAGCAATCTCGAGTTGTACAATAAGACCAACTACCCTTCCTAAAACTCATGAGGTTGAATACACTTGTCATGCATCCTCTTGGTCCGCTCCTTATACGTTTTTGTATTTTCATATGCACTGAAGCATAATTCATCTAGCTTATGCAGTTGCAGAAACCTTTTCTCAGTAGCAGCTTCCAAATCCATATTCAACTTCTGGATAGCCCAATATGCTCAGTTCTCTATCTCAACCGAAAGATGACATTCTTTCCTAAAAACTAACCTATATTGTGAAGTACCAATAGAACTTTTGAAAGCACTTTTAAAAGCGGTCCGATAAGCCCATAGTGCATCATCTAACTTACTAGACCAATCTTTTCTATTTGTGCTCATAGTCTTATCAATAACTCTTTTGATTTCTCCATTTGGCACTTCTACTTGTCCACTGGTCTGCGGGTGATAGGTTGTCGCCACCTTGAGCTTCACATTATACATAGCCAAAAAATTATTGAAGAGTCAGTTGTAAAAGTGCATACCTTCATCACTAATGATAGCTCTGAGTGTACCAAAATGGGTGAATACATTTTTATTCAAAAATTGGGTTACTACCTTTGCATCATTGGTTGGTAGTGCTACAGCTTCCACCCACTTGGACACATAGTCCACCGCTACCAAATATACC
>JACEIK010000973.1:258538-270812 GCA_018107945.1 Datura stramonium | reverse complement strand
CTACAAATAAACTAAAATCTTAGAGTACTAAAAACTGGTAAAATTGATATAAGGGTCATAAACATATTCTAAGATCTAAGACTGCACTATACTATGGGAGTGTCTGTTAACCGATATGTAACCACCTGAGCTAGACAGTAGAGTTCGATTCTTACTCCCCATCGATAGGGCCCATCATACCTTACCAGCGTATAGTGACTGGCTATGTGATCACTGACTGTAAAACTTATTCGGGTCAAATCCTACGGTGGCATGTAGTTCTTAGAGCCTGGGTGACTAAACTTCGGTCCACTTGGTGCTAAGTACTACTCCCAACTGAAGACACATAATAAATATAGGTATTTGTAAAACACGATAGCTCAAAAGTAATGTCCTAAGACTAGGTCAAGACAACTTGTCTGGAAGTGCCCTAAAAGTTCAAAGGACCTAATAAACTGAATGATACTGAAAAGTTGGTAGTATTGATAACTGATAAGTTATATTTCTGAAAATACTGAGCATACTCACAAATTGAAAGTAATGACTTTTGTTTAAAGCACTCATGCTAGAATACATAATCAAGTGATAATAGCATGATAATATAACCTTACTAATCAGCTTTTAAATCAGGCAGTATTCAACACAATTTCATGCTAACATTAAGGCTAGACATGAATAAGTAAAAATGAAGTCAAATCATGAATTTCACATAATATTACTCAGGGCAATTGGGAGAACTAATAAAATGCAAGGAAAAATTAGGATTTGTCTGGACCCTTATGCCATGATTTATATAGGAAAAAATTGATGAAAGATTTTTAAAACCCTTGGGCACAAGGGCGAAAGGAATACTTTTGCTAAAACCCTACATACCTGTAGAAGAATTTCTCTGAGGAAGCTCTTGGAATCTAGAGAAGAAGAAGAACCCTAACTCTTTCCCTGAGAAACCTGTCTGAGTTTTCTACGTATTGGTCTTGAGAGCTAAGTGAGAAATGAGGGAGAAGAATCAACTAACCCCCCTTAATCCCCGATAATATACCCTAAAATGATGTGGTTTAGGAACTAAAATAGTAGGAAGTTACAAAAATTTCCCTGGAGAAAAGTCCAGGAAATTACCCATACCGACTCAACGAGTCACACAAAGAGTCGTTGGTGATGACCACGAATCGCTGGGACCAGTTGTTGGTATTGGTCCTTCAAAATTTAGTTTTTGGACTTTACCAAAGGAAGAGAGAAATGACTCATTACATGAAGAAATGAGTCGTTGGTTCCACTCATTGTCACTAGAAGAGTTTTGAACAAATTCTAGATATCCTCCAACAGAGGGATAGAACGACCCATTATCTGAAACAATGGATCATTGTTTACACCGTTGTCACTAGGGAAATTTTGAATAGTTTCTGGACTCCTCCAAAAGGACGGACAGAACGACCTGTTAGCTGATACAATGGATTGTTGTTTCTATCTATCGTCACTAGAGGGATTTCTAACCCTTTTTGGATTTCCTCTAACAATTTCCTAAGATGAGTTGTTATATAAAATAATGACTCATCATCTAGCTTGTTGTTTGGGAGAATATTTATGATCACATTCTGTACTTAATAGAATGGGAAACACAATGACTTTTTACCACTAACAATGGGTCATTGTACCACTCGTTGAATCTGAGAGAGGAACCTACTGGACAATAAATGACCGACTTAACGGGTCGTTGTCTCTGACAATGAGTTGTCTGACGAGTCGTTCTAAGAAAAAATTTTTGGTTTCCTTCTAGTTTTTCATTCCAAGTCTGGGGTTTAGTCTAAAGAACTTTTAGGGTGTTACAATATTTCTTCCTTGAGAACATTCATCCTCAAATGAAGGATTAGTAATAAAAAAGACTGGGGAAAGAGCTGCAATCCCAAATTGAAGACTATAAACTAACATTGAAGGAGTGACTGACTCCGAATGGAGATAGACATACTAACTGAATTTATGCAACTACGGTGCGTGTTAACACATGAAAAGAGCTGATGAGTATGGAAATAAATAGAGTATTGGAGAAGAATTTAGTTCCTGATATAGATGCTGCGCTGGGAGGGAATAGGTGAGGATTTTTATCCATCATATATGTTTCTACTTCCTATCTAGCTCCCTCAACTAGCTAGTTCCTCCATCAAACGTTTACTGAAACGACCTCCTTATTCCTCAACTTACTAACCTGACGGTCTAGGATCTGAACGGGAACCTCTTCATAAGATAGACTTTCCTTTACACCAACACTCTCTAAAGTCACTACTGAGGTCGGATCACCGATGCATTTCTTCAACAAATACACATGGAAGACTTGGTACACAGATTCTAACTTCGCAGGCAAATCCAGCTTATAAGCCACATTGTCAATGCGTCTCGGGATTCTATATGGGCCAACATATCTAGGACTAAGTTTTTCTTGTTTCTTTAACCTCATCACCCCTTTCATAGGTGAAATTTTTAGATATACCCAATCATCCACAGCAAATTCTATCTCCCTTCTCATTATATTTGCATATGATTTTTATCAGCTTTAAGTTATTTTCAGTCGTTCCCTAATAAGTTGAACTTTCTACATGGCCTTATGCACCGAATCAAGTCCTATTAAGGTAGCTTCACCAACCTCAAACCACCCTATAGGAGATCTACACCTCCTACAATATAATTCCTCGAACATGGCCATCTAAATACTGGAGTGGTAGTTGTTATTATATGCAAATCAATGAGAGGTAGGTGATCATCCCAACTATCATTGAAATCGATCACACAAGTTCTCAACATATCCTCCAGAGTCTAAATGGTCCTCTCAGCCTGGCCAATTATCTATGGGTGAAAAGTTGTGCTGAGCTTAATCTGAGTACCAAGTCCTTTCTAAAATGACTTCCAGAAGGGCGAGGTGAATTGAGTAACCCTATATGAAATAATGTACAACTCCATGAAGTCTAACTAACTCCCGGATGTATAGTCTAGTATAATCCTCTGCCGATAACTAGTAGGAAATGTACTGACTTGGTCATCTGGTCTACAATCATCCAAATTGAGTCATACTGCCAGAGAATATGAGGTAAATCTGTATTGAAATCCATGTTCACTTCTTCCCCCTTCCAAGTAGGAATGAAAATATCCTGAGTCATACCCCTAGGTCTCTAATGTTCAACCTTGACCTATTGGCAATTTGGACACTTAGCCAAAAATTCTGCAATGTACTTCTTCATACCATTCCACCAGTAGACTTCCTGTAGGTCACAATAGATCTTGGTGGAACCCAAGTGGATAGAGTACCTGGTGCTGTTTTCGGAATATCACATTCTCTAATCTTGAGTTGGTGGTATCCTGATCTGAGATCTATCTTAGAAAAATAACTAGATCCTTGAAGTTGGTCGAACAAGTCATCAATCCTGGGTAGATGATACCTATTATTGACTATGACCTTGTTCAGCTGATGGTAGTCGATGCAAATTTTGAGTGTACCATCTTTCTTTCGCATAAATAGGACTGAGGCTCCCCATGGAGAGACGCTAGGTCTGATGAAGCCCTTATCTAGAAGATCTTTCAGTTTTTATTTTAACTTCTTAAGCTCAACTACATCCATTCTGTAAAGAGGAACTGAGATAGGTTGGGTATCTAGGAGAAGGTCTATGCCGAAGTCTATTTCCCACTTAGGAGAGACCTCGAGAAGATCTTTAGGAAACTCATTTACAACTGAAAATGAGTGAAGAGTCGGGGTTTTGGAACTAGAATTCTTAACCCCAACCAAGTGATAGATGTACCCCTTTGAGATCATTTTCCTAGCCTTAAGGTATGAGATGAACCGACCCTTAGGCGTTGACGTACTACCCTTCCATTATAGGACTGTTTCATTTTTAAGATTGAATATAATGACCATGGTTCTACAATTAACTAAGGCATAGCGAGAATGTAACAAGTTTATGCCAAGAATGAGGTCAAAAATGACCATATCTAACTCTACTAGATTAACTGAGGTAACTTTATGAGACACTATAATCGGACAATTTTTGTATACCCAACTGGCTCTAACTGACTCACCAACCGAAGTAGAGACTGGAAATGACTCTAAGAGAATTTTCGGACTAATATCAAACTGGCCAGAAATATAAGGAGTCATGAAAGAAAGTTTGGCTCCTAGATATAGTAAAGAGTAAACATCTATTTGGAAGAGACGTAACATACCAGTGACTACATTAGGTGAGTTCTCCTGGTCCTAATGGTAGGATAGGGAATAGAAGCAGTTCTGGCGCTGACCGCCACCTGTACTTGAGGTAGTACCCTGCTGATCTGAGTAGCTTGGCGGGGCTGCCAATGTGGTAGACTAGGCCTTTCCCTACCCTGCTGATGAGCAATCTCTCAACCTGTGACCTAGTTGGCCACAACCAAAACAACCCTCCTTTTTAAGACGACACTCACCTAGATGGTTTATACCACACTTAGAACATATTGGAAAAGTGTGGCTGCTGGAGACATGACTCTGATACTGGGATCCTAATGCTCTACCCCTCCAATATTTGCAGGGCCTACAAGAAGGAACACTGGCTGTAACACCCCAAAAGTTCGTAAGACTAGATATTGCATTTGAAGTATGTTCAGCAGAAAAAGTCTTGAAATTTTCTCTCAGTACGACTGAAGGTATGAGTTATGGTCAGGTGATACGGATCATAAAAAGACCCGTGGCTCAGTTCAGAGGCTTCTTTCCCTAGACCACGAGTGCACACTATAAGTCTGTTTAGTGGTACAACTCGTGGTCATGGAGTCGTAGTATGCATTTAGGTTAGCAGCTGCTGGTCCTATAGTGGTTTTATGACTCGTAGTATGGAATCACAAGTTGTGGTAGGAAACGTAGAAATAATCAAAAAGTTGGAGAAAATAGATTAGCTAACTACAGGAGGAATCCATGAGTCGTAGGTCAATTGTACGACTCGTGATACGAGTCATATGACTGGCACTGAGCATTTTTCCTGCAAAATTATTAAGGGTATTTTTGTAAATCCTAAGCTCCTAAGTCCTATACTACATCTGTTTAAGCCCTGAAAGGAGTGTTTTGAAAGGTTTTAGCCTATATCAAGTCATTAGGCTTTCCCATGCATGCAAAGCTTTGAATACTCTTGGAAGATCAATCTAGAAATTCTCTCAATTCTTCCCCAATTCTCTTAGGCTTTCAAAGACAAGTTGAGAATCAGTTTACCCAGGTATGTAAGGCTATGAATGAGAGTTTCTTTTTACTCTCATGCCAAAATTTCTCCTCAAGTTCATGAATTAAAGTTCTAATTCAAGTGTATGATCTTATAAAGTTTTAACCCTATTTTATAAAATTCTCTATGATATGTCTATGGGTCAATTTCCCTTATGTTTCAAAGCATGTTTTAAGATTTATCAGTAGATTTTATACACAAATTGATTATAAATTCATGATTTCAAGTTATTAGAAATTATTCCCTATTATGCAAGTTTTATGAAAAGTCAAGTTTATGATTCATGATTTCAATTATGATGAGATATCTAGCATGAATGAATGTTTATAAATTACCCATGTATGAATCTATGATTTTGACTTATGAAGTCTACTTCATGTATGCATGATTTTATGATTTGGGCAATCGACACAAGTTAAGTATGTTTTCATGATTCAGCTCAATTTTGTAAGATCATCTTATGGTATGTTTGGAGCCAGGACTCCTTATGTTCAGATTTCAGATTATGCATGTAATTATGATTTCAGCTTCATTGAAAAATGATGAGAGCACTATGCACATTTTTTAGAGTAGTGTCTATCACCGAGTAGGCGAAAGGTTCAGATAAACCCCGGTCTCATAACTACGCACCAACATAGGTTTATATATTTACATTAGGATCTCCCTTGAGAGTTTTTCCTGCCTACAAGGGGCTTTCAGCTTGATATCAATATCATGGTATCATCCTTAGCCCTGGTAAGGTTTTGGATGTCTCTTTCCACTTGAGTGTGATAGTTGGGCATCACATAAGCTCTATCATGATGGTATCGGTTATGACGAGTCTCACATTTTTCCTCATAATTGCAGTTATTCATGTTCATGAATTATGATATTATTTTTTACATCGGGTGATAACAGTCAAACTATACCTCCTACCGAAGTATGAAGCAGAAGTTGTTAATAAAGAACCCAACTAGAGGTTGGGGTCGATCCCACAGGCAATATGGAAGAGCTAGACTAAAGCCGGTAAGCGAACTTATTAGGTAGTTACTCAAAATAAGGGGGTTCTAAAGAAAACAATAATTAAAAACACAGTTAAAGCTTTAGTTGAAATCAAGAATAAAAGATAACTACGGTTTTGTGTTCCACATGGGTTCATAACTGCTTCGAGTATACATACATGATCATCACCAATGCTTACTTGTAGAACTGATAACTTAGGTTCATTCAAATGACCGACCAATCCCTATTGAATGAGTATACTCAATCACTAGACCAGGTCTCCTGACTGATTGAAAATTAACCGTTATCAATATGTCCTAAATTTAACTATCCTACGACCACAGCTCAAGTTAATACAATGATCATCAAGATCAAGGCTTTGTTGTAGTTCTGTTGTCACCCCACCTTGGGAGGCATGAATGGCACCTAGTGCCACACTGAAATCTGACTGACATGGCTAGGCCTATGCACACTAGTGCAAGCCTGCAACTCGACTCAATAAAACAATAGGCTATATCTCGGCTGTAAATATAGCCTCCATCCAACAAGGCCGAATATCCACCTGTAAATAAAAATAGCTAACCAACACAGGAAACCAGAGGGATCCTATGTGGGCCAACAAGGCCACCATGTTGTCTAGTTATAACAGAAATGAAGACAAATACTATACTAGGCCCCACATGGCAACACACGAAGCATAACTAATTAAGGCCCCATACGGCCAACATGCAATTAACTGACTGATGACTATAGTCTGCAAGCCTCTAAGAGTACAAATAATGGTCTGGACAGGGCCCCGGCCTACCCAAAATGCTATACAACTAAAAGATTGTAACCTCTACAACCTGGCAACTCCGAATGAGAGGAGTTGGCCAAACTGCTGACTCTGGATAACTTCTACTGAAGCTTCTGACCTTTGTTTGTCTAAACCTACAGGCAAGTAATGCAGCGCCTATAATTGGGCGTCAGTACAATATATTCTGAATATGTAAGGGAGTAAATAGGCTGAATGAAAGCTGTGAAATGCTGAAAGTAAGTAGAAAGGAGAGGCAGAAAGATTAACCTATAAGCTTGGTTATTCGTAATCCGCGTATAACAAAAAACTACACGTACATGAGTTATGACTGCATAATCAAATATTCATAAACTATGGCTAGCAGATGTCACGACCCGAACGTAAACCCAGATTGTAGAAACGAGACAAGGGAGCTCGAGTGACCCTAAGTCGACCCATGGCTCATGCATACAACTAATCTTATTCAAATAAGTGGAGCGATAATCATAAAAAATATTGTGGAAACGTAATTATGGCGTAACATCATGAAATACTGAACATATACTGAGCACTACATACTTGTCTGAAAGCCTCTAATACATAAGATGGGTTGATGGGACAAAATCTCCAACTAACCCGACCAATACTGAAATGTAAGATAAAATAAAAGTCTGTCAAATAGTCCTCGGAACATGAGGACTCACCAATAAGCTGAGAACGTAAGCTGAGATGGACTAAGGATGAGCCTGAGATCCGGACCTTGTATCATGAAATGATACAGCATAGAAAGTATGCGGTTAGTACGTGAAATGTACCGAGTATGCAAGGTAAGTAAAACGGAAATTTAAAAGTAAAACAAAACTCATAAGTAACATAGGAGAAGGACATCATGCATATATCATAAACTTCATAAGAAAACATAAGGCTGAAGGCTTTCAAATCATTCGTAAAGCGTTCATAATCATAATCGTAAGTAAACTTTATCAAAACATAACTTGAGCCAATAACATAAATATAAAAATGCATAAGACATGTGGAATAATGCTTGGACTCATCTTAACCGACACCATCATGGTAGAGCCTTTCATGATGCCCCAACTATCTCACTCTAGTGGGCAAATCCGACCCTGGCTTGCCAGGCGAGGGTCGTGCATTAGGCGTGATATCACATTTGAGAGGATCATTATCAATACAATATATTATTATAAACCCACGGTGGCACATGGTTATGAGACACCGGCGTAGTCCTTTGAACGCCGGGCTGCTCGGTGCTAGACACGACTCCCAAAAACATGCATATAGGCTCATACATAAATAAATAACATCATGCATTATGATTCATTGGATAAAATATAACATAAATCACCCTTGATCCCCTTTAAAACATGCTTATCCAAGAATCAAGGCCCTTTTTATCTGCCAACATCATAATCGATAAACCATGTAATTCACTTCATAAATCATAAATCATTCTTTAACATGTGGGAATTTCTCAATACTTCATCATATTCAGTTCCTTCAAAACATGCTCATAAACATGGGTAACTTGAAAATCATGCTTTTCCATCATCAATAAACTCAAATTATAGAGTATTCATCATAAATCATAACTTTCATTAACTTTTATCAAATGGGCATTTTGGATTTAAAAGCTTGAAACATGATTTAAAGATAATAATATTAAAACCTTCCCATCATTCATAATTCCAACAATTAAAACTCAATTAAATCAAACCCATAAAGAGAAAACAAATTTCCATGCATTTGAGTAAAACCCCATAGACTTGAATAGGAGGATTCATGATTTAAATTGAAATTTGGGAATGGGTGGGGAAGAATTTTACCCATTCTAAAATCCTACATACCTAAGAATGGATGGACTCAAAGTTCCTTGAATACCCGCAAAGAAATTGATGAAAATTTAGGGAAGAACACCTTGAATCTCCCAACAAACTCTCTAAAATTTTGTATGAAAATGGGTATGCATAAAGGACATAACCCATCTTATCTCACGTAGGAAAATATCCAGAAGGACGTAGTTTAATGTCTAAAATCGTGGAAAAGTTGGAAATGCCCTGAAAATTATTTCCCTGAAAATTGTCCTGGACGGACCAACGGCCGACCCAATGGGTCGTGGCAACATACCACGACTTATGGTATCGAGTCGCCGGGTCCTCTGCCTTATAACACATCTCAGATCCTTCCCACGACTCTTCAGGATGAGTCATTACTTCAAACCACGGGTCGTTGAATCGACCATTGTCAACTCCTTGACCAATCTGACTTCCCCTTCCATGAGCCTCGCCACGACTCGTGGTTCCATCCAATGAGTCGTGGTCTCAATTTGTTGTCCGCACTGGAACCCTCAACCCACAAGCAATGACTTGAAACAACGGGTTGTTCCTCCTCACCACGAATCATGAGATGCCCCATTGTTTCCCCTCAGCCTAATCCAGTCCTTCCAACGACCGGTTACAATGACTCTTTGTTCCTGACAATGAGTCATTACATCGTTCATTGTCACCACTGCTTCCCTGAACCCCCATTCCACGATTGCTTTCAATGACTCGTGGTATCCACCCACGAGTCGTTGAGTCGTCCATTGTATGATATTTTTGTCAGTTTTTCTGTACTTTTCCAATTACACTCCCGGGTCTATTCTTAGGCCTTCCCGGGGTATTACAGTAGACAAGAATACAAAAAAAAACCTCACTTGCCCCCCATAATCCTGAAGGTACAATCAACACGAAAATAACTCGCCCAGGTCCCCCATAAGTTCTGGCGAGCACACTTCAATCTATATACTGCTAACAAGGTTTCTATGACTCTACTGGTAGTATAGCCAACCTACCAGTCCCCTGGGTCTACAACTAAACCCGCTGGGCTCCTGAACTCTAGCTGTGTCTGAGTCTGGTGGACTCCTATTGTCCGTACCCCGGGTACCGAACTTGACAGGATGTACATTACGACATATAGTAGTATAGCCATGGAATGGACTATATGAGGACCTCACACCTAGTTGTCATCCCTCTCGAATGGCATACCTCTCCTTGGAGTGACGTCCTCTATCCCCTCGTGGGCGTCAACACAGCTAGTAACCTTGGGGTGGTCATGGAAGGCTCCTAAGTGAGGGCAACCCCAACCCAGGTGTTGTACTAACATCTCAATCTTTACACTCAAGAGGCATAACTGGCCTTCTGGGCCTAACGCCACCGCTGCTCGCCCCCTAAGATAGTTTCTAAGGCTGCTAGTAGGCACGTCGTGCGCCTGTATCTGATCAAAGGATCTTGATAGTGATCATGATCTCTAATAGTCTGGACTGAATAGGGAGAGATCTGGAGTGGTCTAACATAACTCTGAATGTCCTGCTCGGACAACTATAACTCTTAAACAATTGTAGGGTCGCGAATGGATAACTACTTAGTTCCTTTTATTAGAACAACTGTAGGGCTTGTCCTGGTCGAACATGCTTTTCGGAGATCGGCCCTTAATCCTTCCTAAGAAGCTTATCGATATCCTTAGCTTGTGGAAAGTACTATACTAGCATGGTACTACTAGTCACTTAGACCTTATCTTGGTCTACCCGGATCTTATATTACTTTTCTAGGTGATTCTTAACCTTATGGACAACTTTATGTAGAATTAATCATTCTTGGCAATCTGTACCTGAATCTATTATAAGAACCGGCTGGGGTGCTGGCCCAACCTCTAACTACTGATAAAGTCCCCTTCCTTAAGGTACCCACGGGTCTATTTGACCTAGGAAACTGGGCTAGCTTCCTGGGCGACCAATGTAATAACTTCTAAGACAACTAGGACGGACAATCTCTGGTAATGGCTAATAGAATGGCAGGCTGTCACTTGGTGCTCTAGATAACCCTAGTGTCACTAAGTCTAAAGTATAACTATTCTGTCTATATTTCTGTCCCTGGGGCATGCGGGTACGTCAATGGCTTCTAGGCGTGCTTTTCTGGCAACCCAGGAACCAAAATAGCAGTTATGTTGCCTAGCTACGCCTATGTTGTTCAACTTACTCGCTCAGGCTCGATAACCCTCACGAGCTTCTAAGGGATAGTCCTTGCAATAAAACATAACATCCTACTAAAACAATGAACTGGAGAATAGAAGAGTTTCTATGAAGCTTCTAGCGTGTATCACACCTAACATGTTCCTTCTCAACGAGAGATACTACAGTATAATCTATATACGTTCTCTAGAAGCTAACCAGAACCTATATAATCGTAATCTACTGGTAGCAGCTAATCACAGCATGTCTGATTTTAATATACTAGCAACAACGAATTACAACATGTCTAATCAGAATCTAATGGTAGCAACTATCTACAACATATGAAATCGTCATTTCTATTCTAGAACATAAGTCGTAACACTGTACGTCGAGTATACTTGCCGAGGGTTAAGCCTCACATACCTCAATTGTCGTTTCCCGAATAACTGTCGAGTTTCAGCACATATTCGTCAGCTCTTATCAACTGTAACCTTAGTACTAAAAGAATGGGTCTAATTTTAATACTAAATTCAGCAAAATCGTCAAGTTTCAATACTAATAACAACTATAACTCAATTACGTAAAACATGGCGGAAAGCCTATAATTTTCTGAGTTCAGAAGGGAGAAATGTTTACTTGAAGCCTATGATCGTATAGAAATCAATTTGGGGAAATTCTGATAACTTCTGCTCGGTAGAGTTCCAATTTTCCGGGCGTATTTCGAGTAAATAACTTTGTAATAATGCTCCCTGCAGCCTTAAACTTTGATACCCGAAGTTAAATTGAATTTGGATGGCATTTGGCAGCATAATCCGATGAAAAACTGTCGAAAACCTTACTTTCTCTCTTCTCTGGGCGTGGCTCTTCTTTCAAAATGAAATGAATTAAAACAAAGGGCTATATATATAGGTGAGGCCGGTGGGCAGGGGGCGCCCCGCGCCTCTTAAAGCTCCACAGGGCCCGCACGCCTCGCGCCTCTCAAAGCGCTAGTAGCCTCGCGCCTCACGCCTCTCAAAGCATCAGTGTCCTAGAACGTTGCGCTGGCTGGTGTCCTACCGGCTAGCACGTTGCATTGGCCCTGTGCGACCTGGCCTCGCTTGACCCGACTTCCGAGGCTTCTCTACACGCTTTGTACTTGATGTGCCTACAAGTGTACGAGTCGTACAAGTAATATAGTGGCCATTTTTAAGAGCCGGATGTCGAACCCACAGGGACTGGAAAAATTTAGCTAACTATCAAGTTCAAGTGTGATATTAAATGCCGCAAGTGTTGATTATATAAGTTTTCGATAGAGTTAATTAAGTCTAGGGG
>JACEIK010000973.1:202152-213904 GCA_018107945.1 Datura stramonium | reverse complement strand
AGGGAAGGGAACATAACTGAGGCTACTCATACTTCGCCATTCATGGGTTTTCTCCCATGCAGCGCCTGATTTAACATCGCGACATGACGTGGCTTTTGTGACTCCTCAAACATCCTCAAGGTATACTACCTCTATTCCTCTTAATTCCTCCATATCTCCTAGATACAACATTATTCTTTTCCTATTCACTTTTAAACTTTTGCCTTCTTTATTCTCAAGTTCCACTACACCATATGGGGACACATGTACTACTTCGTATGGCCCATTCCATCTAGATTTCAACTTTTCGTGGTGCAACCGGAGTCTTGAGTTGAACAGCAAGACCAAATCACTTGGGCTAAACTCCCTTTTTGCAATCTTATTATCATGGTAGATCTTCATCCTTTCTTTATAAATGGCCTCACTCTCATAATCCCTAAGTCGGAATTTATCCAACTCATTAAGCTGGTTAAGTCTCAACTTTACTGCTTCATTCCAGTTCATGTTTAACTTTTTCAGAGCCCATAACGCCTTATGCTCTAATTCAACTGGTAGGTGGCATGCTTTTCCATAAACCAACTAGTTCTAAGAAAAAACAATTGGGGTCTTATAAGCTGTTCGATAAGCCCATAGCACATCATCAAGCTTCCTAGACCAATCTGTCCAGCTAGTATTCACTGTCTTGGCAAGGATAGTCTTGATTTCCCTGTTCGAGACTTCCACTTGTCCACTTGACTGAGGGTGGTAAGGTGTGGCCACCTTGTGCTTAACACCATATTTTTCCAACAGGGTCCTGAAGAGGCAGTTACATAAATGAGATCCACCATCACTGATAATAGCTCTGGGAGTGCCAAATATGGCAAAGATATGCTTCCGAAGGAATGCTGTAACACTCTTGCCTTAATTGTTTGGGAGTGCAATTGCCTCCACCCATTTGGAGACATAATCCACAGCCACCAAGATGTATTTCATTCCATATGATCTAACAAATGAGCCCATGAAATCAATGCCCCATACATCAAACAACTCAATTTCCAAGATAGGGGTTTGTGGAAACTCATGTTTACGGGTAATACCGCCCTACCTTTGGCATTGATCACAAGACTTGGAGAATTCATATGCATCTTAATGAATAGAAGGCCAATAATATCCATATTGTAAAATCTTATGTGCAGTTATGGTACCACTGTGATGACCCCCAACAGGAGATGAATGATAGGCCTCCAGAATGCTCAATAGTTCTATTTTAGGCACACACCTATGAATGATCCCATCTGCACAAATGTGAAATAAATAAGGCTTATCCCAATAATATATTCAGGCATCAAATAAGAACTTCTTCTTCTGCTGAGGAGTTAGGTCTGCCGGTATCATATCGCTAACCAACTAATTTGCAAAGTCTACAAACCAGGGAATCAAATCCTGTCATACAGCTAGTACCTGTTCATCTGGGAAGGCATCATCAATATCAATTTCCTCCTTTTCTCTTGCTTCGGACTCAAGCCTGGATAAATGGTCTGCCACCTGATTTTTCATTCCCTTCTGATCTTTAACCTCAAACTCAAATTATTGGAGCAAAAGTACCCACTTAATCAATCTGGGTTTAACATCCTTTTCATACAACAGGTACCTCAAAGCAACATGGTCTATATGAATAATTACCTTGATTCCAAGCAGGTATGCTCCGAATTTTTCAAATGCAAAGACCACTGCTAGTAGCTCCTATTCTATGACCGTGTAATTTTTTATGGATGTATTGAGTGTTTTACTAGCATAATAGATTGGATGAAAGATCTTTTATTTTCTTTGGCCTAGAAAAGCACCAAGAGCGGCACCGCTAGCATCACACATTACCTCAAATGGAAGAGACCAATTTGGAGCCATGATGATAGGAGCAGTGGTGAGTTTCTCTTTTAAGAACTCAAAAGCCCTTAGACATGCCTCATCGAACATGAAATTTACCTCCTTCTCAAGTAACTTGCACAATGGTTGTGCAATTTTTGAAAAATCCTTGATAAATCGTTTGTAGAATCCTTTATGCACTAAAAATCTCCTGGCCCCTTTTATGGAAATACGGGGTGGCAAACCTGCTATAACTTCAATTTTTTCTTTGTCCACCTCAATCCCCTTTCCCGAGATTTTATGACCCAACACTATTCCCTCCTTAACCATAAAATGAAAATTTCCCAATTTAGCACCAAATTAGTTTCTTCACATCTTTTTAATAATTTACCCAGATGGTCGAGGCAATATTCAAATGAGTCACCTACAACAGAAAAATCATCCATAAATACTTCGATGGTGTCTTCTACCATTTCTGAGAATATAGAAATCATACAACTCTGAAATGTGGCTGGTGCATTGCACAATCCAAATGACATTCTTCTGAAATAAAAAGTTCCATATGGGCACGTAAAGGTCATCTTCTCCTAGTCTTCCGGATGGATGGTAATCCGATTATATCCTGAATATTCATCAAGAAAGCAGTACCAACCTCTACCTGCCAGTCTGTCAAGCATCTGATCTAAGAATGACATTGGAAAGTGGTCCTCTGAGTCCAATGGTTGAGTTTCCTGTAATCCATGCATACACGCCATCCTGTGACTGGTCGTGTTGGTATCAACTCATTCTTCTCATTGGGCACCATTGTAATCCCACCTTTCTTTGGTACGCACTAAACTGGGCTCACCCACTTGCTATCTGCGATGGAGGTATATGACACCAGCATCCAGCCACTTGATAATTTTCTTCTTTACAACTTCTTTCATTGGAGGGTTCAGGCAACACTGATGTTCTATACTCGATTTACAATCTGGATCTAGTTGGATCTTGTGAGTACATATGCCTGGTGGGATTCCGATAATATCAGCTATGGTCCAGCCAATTGCCTTTTTGTACCGTTTTAGTATGTTTACTAAATCTCCCACCTGATCGTCTAACAGGTCGGCTGCAATTATGACCGACAAAGTATTGTTTTCTTTAAGGAGTGCATAATTGACATGGGGAGGTAGTGCTTTAAGCTCAAGGACTGGGGGAACCTCCACAAATGGTTTGGCCGGTGGCGTTGAACGATTCTTTAGATCCATGTCTATATTCTTTGGGCTGAAGTTATATTACCCCATTCCATTTAAAGCGTTCACCGTCTCCGTGTATTTCGGTCTCCCATCTCCCATCTCCCTCATAATTCATCATCACTGTTGTCAATGTATCAATAGACATCATCTCTTGCACAAGCATTGATAGCTTATCACATTCCATCTGAGTGTTTGAGTGAGGGATCGTTCCATTGATGTATCCTGAGAGAGTCACAAAATAAAAACAAAGAAAAGCGTAAAAAGGAACATAACTACCAAAAAGTAAAATAAAAGCAAATAATCTAGTCTTAGTCGTATTCCCCGACAACGGCACCACTTTTTGATAACGCTAAAAACATACCTCCTACCAAAGTATGAAGCGGACGTTGTCAATAACGAAACCAACTAGAGGTTGGGGTTGATCCCATAGAGAATATGGAAGAGCTAGACTAAAGCCGGTAAGTGAATTTATTAGGTAGTTACTCCAAATAAGGGGTTCTAAAGAAAACAATAATTAAAAACATAGTTAAAGCTGTAGTTGAAATCAAGAATGAATGATAACAAGGGTTTTGTGTTCCCCATGGGTTCATAACTGCTTCGGGTATACATGCGTGATCTCACCAATGCTTACTTATAGAACTGATAACTTAGGTTCATTCAAACGACCCACCAGTCCCTATTGAATGACTATACTCAATCATCAGACCAGGTTTCATGAGCGATTTCAAATTAACCGTTATCAATATGTCGCAAATTTAACTATCCTGCGACCACAGCTCAAGCTAATACAATGATCATCAAGATCAAGGCTTTGTTGTAGTTCTCTTTTCCTAATCTCTACCTCTCTGAATTCAAGCAAGTAAAGAACTTGGCATGTCCTTACGTTTTACACCGTTAAGAAACGTTTAACCATGAAGAGAATACAATACAAGTTTTTTGCATTGATTTTGAATCACTTTTATGTAACCCTAGCTTGTTAATCCATCATGGTTCCCACAACCCTAGCTATCGAGGCTTTAGCCTCTCATAGTTGCAAGATTGTGATTTGCATTCATGTTTAAATACATAAATCAATACTTACAATTATGGATGAGAGAAAAAATTCTTTGCATTAATCAGCAAAATCCTCAAAAATAATATGAAGATCAAGAAAAGGTTGATCACAAGTTGAACAACTCAATTATCACGTCTAAGTCTCCTCAATTTCATTGCTAATCAATTCTAATCACTCCTAATTGCCTCTCTCTATGAAAATAAAATATAACTCATATTTATACAGACATAAAAATCTTTTTCCTAGGTTAACAGGGTGTATTTCCATAACCGAAGCTGGTTGCAGCACGACCCATCCTACGATTCCTAGTAGGTAGGTACGAATCGTAACTACTTCTCGTATGTCAGTTGGCTAGCTAAAATTTGGCTAAGTGTTGGATCCTGGTACGACTCGTAAATTGTTCCTATGATTCATGTTGTGCTTCCATGGCTTGACTCTAAGATTTTTGCAATTTTTCTGAAGTTCTTCACGAGTGTTATGGTACAACTCGTACCTTTATTCCACGACTCGTACGGTCTATCCGTAGCAATAATCAGCCTCTTGCGCAAATCCTATGAATTTTTTCACGACTTCTTTACCACGACCCGTACAAGCTTTGTACGACTCATATTGATAATTATGATGAACCTCTTCATCATTAGCCTTCTGAAACTTCTCACGACCAGTAGTACGACTCGTAGAACCTTCCTACGGCTTATATTGTGAACTGTGAGTTAAGCCTATTTTGTACACTTTCAGGCTATCTTTTATACATTTTTGATCCAACGCTATTTTATCCTGCGACCAAAGGAAAAGTGCCTTATATCCACATAAATATACCTAAATCCATGCTATTTTCTTAGTTTGGAGCATCGAAAGTGCTGTAATCTCACAGCACATCAGCAGGTTTGACCCAATGATCAATTTATAAGCTTTTACTTATGATTTCAGCTATGACAAGTCATATGATTTCTATTTTTATCTTTGGGTCATTCTATTCAGACATGATATTCAGTTTATGGCTATATATGTTTCATGTTCAGATTTCCACATGCAGTCCTTACTCTCATGATCTACCAATTTACATTTATATACATGATTTTAGTTAACAATTACTAAGCATGTTTTAATTACCTTGCATACTCAATACATTCCAAGTACTGACCACATACTCTATGATATATCGTTTCATGATACAGGTTCGAGCGATCAGACTCAGTTTTGTCGTTAGTCTAGCTTTCCCCGTAGTTCAGCGTAGTTTCTATTGTTGGTGATTCCTCATCTTCCGAGGACATTTAGTTTGGTATTTGATTATGTTATTTCAATTTCAAACTTTAGAGAGCTAGTTGGGGGTGTTGTCTCATCAGCTCATCAGACAGTATAGAGGCTTATCAGACATTATGTTGATTTATAGTGTTGACTCTGTTTATGATTGTTATGTTATTCAGAATTCCACTTATTCATGTTTATGTTATCTGTTTACACTTTAATAAATGCTTTTTAGTTGCTATGTTCATGTCATGGGTTGAGTTGGAGTCATTCGTAATTTTAGGTCCCGTGTCTCGGTTCGGGGTCCCATCTCTATGACAAATATGGTATCAGAGCAAAGGTTTAGAGTGTCCTAGGGTGTCTAAAATCCGCATTGAGTAAAGTCTTTTCCATGGGTGTGAAGCGCACCACACTTATGGGGGAGAGGCTGCAAGACATTTGAGGAAATTTTCCTTCTTTCATGATCTATGTCGTGCGATAAAGTGTCTCGCTATTCCTTCTAAATCGTTCTATACACGTTTGCAAAAATATGCCTCTGCGCCGAGTGAATGGAAGAAGGAATGGAAATGGAAATGGCCATGACAATAGCAATGGGGATGGGCATCAGCAAGCCCTACTAGCACCAGTAGATCCTATGCCTGGGAGTTACTCATGCCAAGTTTAGAGCGGTGTTTTAGATATTGGCACAAGCTATGACTGCTTAGGTCAATCATTAGGTGATGGCTCATATTCCTCAGAATGGGAATGCAACAGTGGCTAGAGTTTGGGACTTTCTCATAATGAATCCACCTGAGTTTCTGGGTTCAAAAGTGGGTGAGGACCCACATGAGTTTATTGAGGAGGTGCAGAAGATCACCAAGATTATGGGGGTGATTGTAAAGGAGAGTGCGTATTTAGCCTCCTATCAGCTTAAAGGGGTTGCTTATATATGGTACCGCCAGTGGAAGGATGGTAGAATAGTGGGAGCAGCTTTTGTGAGTTGGGATGAGTTCGTGACTGCCATTTTAGATAGGTTCTTCCCTAGAGAGTTGAGGGAGGCTAAAGCAGCGGAGTTCGTTAACTTGAAGCAGCACTACAGGATTGTCCAAGAGTATGCCTTGGAGTTTACTCGGCTGTCCAAGTATGCACCGGAGATGGTTGCGGATTAGAGGGCTCGTATGAGCAGATTTGTGAATGGAGTATCAGACTCGCTGGTCAAGGAGTGCAGGACCGCTATGCTGAATAGTGATCTATACTTCTCACGATTGGTCATATACGCTCAGCAAATAGAGGCGGATCAGATGAAGGAGAAGGAGAGAGAGGCCAAGAGGGCCAGGACAAGCAGTTATGGACAGTTTCAACAGAGGTCCAGTGGAGGACATCGTCAGCAGTCCCACTAGAGGTCATCAGTCCCACTGCCATTATCAACCGGTGTTCCGTCTAGACCTAAGCGTGATCATGAGGGTAGAGCGTTAGGCTCCAAAGGTCATAGGAGAATATTGGGAGAGCCCAGCATTCCAGTTTGCGACAGGTGTGGTAGAAGGCACACCGGTGAGTGCTTAGCGGATTTAGGTATGTATTCCAGGTGTGAGAAGCTCGAACATCTACTTAGATACTGCCCTTCAGCCAGACAGGTCCATAGTAGAGGTCGTGAACCAGCCACCAGTTCAGCAGCTCCACCAGCACACTCAGCTTAGCATGGTTCATCCACTAGTGCAGGTGGTGGTCAGCGTGAGAAAAATTTTATGCTCTCTTATCTCGCCAGAAGCAGGAGTTCTCTCCAAATGTGGTCACTGGTATGTTACGAGTATTCCATCTCAATGTGTATGCATTGTTAAATCTAGGGGCTACCTTATCTTTTGTGACTCCTTATGTTGCAATTAGTTTCGGGGTCAATCCCGAAATCCTATCAGAACCCTTTTTAGTCTCTACTTCAGTCAGTGACTCAGTTATAGCTCAACGGGTATATAGAAATTGCCCTATCACAGTCCTTCTAAAAGTCACTTCATCCCACCTAGTAGAGTTAAACATGACCGATTTTGATGTTATCTTCAAAATTGATTGGTTGCACGCATGTTATGCCTTAGTGAATTGTAGAATTCGTACGGTAGAGTTCTGATTTTTGGGTGAGTTAGTCCTAGAATATAAAGGTAGTTAAGTTGTGCTTGTAGGTTGCTTTGTTTCCTACCTCAAGGCCAAGGATTTCTAAAGGATGTGTATACCATTTAGTTTGGGGTAACGATGCAACGTCCGAGACACCGACTCTTCAGTCAGTTCCCATAGTATGTGAGTATCCGGAGGTGCTTTCTAATAATCTACTAGGAGTCCCTCCCTACTGGGAGATTGACTTTGGTATCGACCTTCTCCTTGATACACAACCCATATTTAAACCTCCTTACGGAATGGCTCCAGCCTAGCTAAAGGAGTTGAAAGAGCAGTTGAAAGATCTCCTAGATAAGGGCTTCATCAGGCCTAGTAAATCCCTGTGGGGTGCACTAGTTCTCTTTGTTCATAAGAAGGATAGTTCCCTTAGAAAGTGCATTAATCATCGGTAGTTCAACAAGGTCATAATCAAGAACAAGTATCCCCTCCCTAGATTTGATGACTTGCTTGACCAACTTCAGGATGCTACGTGCTTCTCAAAGATAGACCTCAGATTCGGCTATCATCAGCTTAGAGTCAGAGAGAGTGACATCCCGAAGACAGCCTTCAGGACTCGGTATGGTCACTATGAGTTTGTAGTTATGTCTTCTGGAAAAATGAATGCTCTTGTAGCTCTTATGGACTTGATGAATAGGTTGTTCAATCTGTATTTGGATATGTACATGATTGTCTTCATAGATGATATTCTCATATACTCTCGGAGCGAGGAGGAGCATGCCGCCTATTTGATGATTGCGCTATAGACTCTCAAGGATCGTGTAACACCCCATAACTTCCTAAGACTAGCTTGGAAATTTAAGAGTTGATTTTGTAGAAATCTGGCAGAATTGCCTCAATACGAGTCACAATATGACCCATACAATCGAGGTACGAGTCATACCATGAATCGTGATTGGGGGGATGGTGAAGATCAGTAAATAAGGTTGGAGGAACCACAACTTGATGTTATAGATCGTACAATGGAGGTACATATAGTACATAGCATTCATGGAAAAGTACAGATATTTTCTCAGGGAAAATCCTGAGTAAGCATGAGACAAGGCACGACTCGTGGGATGAGGATATGACTCATAGGATGAGTTATGAGAGCGATCAGATACAGACTCAGGTTTTAGTTACGAGTCGTAATACCAATTTTAGGATGTAGGTATGAGTTGTAGTAGGTATTCATGGAAAACTTCAAAGGGATTGGGTGGAGTAGAGTCCCTAATCACAAATCATGGTATGAACTGTAGGATTATGGTACGATTTGTAGGTTGAGCCGTACCACCCGGCAGGTGGAAATTTCATTAAGTGTTTCAGGGGCAATTTTTTAAAACCTTATCGACTTAACTTTTAAACTACATTGCATAAGGTGTTTTCAGGAGGGATTTAGAGGAGTAGTCGAACCTCTCCCACATTATTTTCAAAAATCGGATAGTAGAGATACAAAGAACTTAGACAGTTCTCTCAGAGAGAAGCTAAGGCTTCCAAGTTTTCTTCTCAGATTCTCCAAGTTCTTCCCAGGAAATTCGACTCAAGGTATGTGGGAATTCAACAAGTGAATTATTCTTCCCTTGTGCCCTAAAACTCTTCTGAAAAGCTTATCAGTTCTAGCCCTGAAGTTCACTGTTAGGGTTCGTTTGTCAGTAAATTATGGATACCTTTCTACTATAATTTTCTTGAGTATTGAAGGCTATTGTTAGTTGTACTTCTGATCATTATCTCCTTACATTAAATTATATGATTTTAGTCCTAGTTTCTTTGAATACAATGAATTGAGTATTTCAGCATGCTCTAAATATAAATGTTGCTTGACTCTGCAAATTCTTACAAACACCATGTTCTAACTGTCATGTGAATTATCAGCTAGTTTAAATGTTAATTCAGTTGAAAGTTAGCCTTTTCAGTATTTTCAGTAATGTCAGCTGATCAGTTTGACTATAGTTAGTTCTTGAGGGGTTCAATAACACTCCTTAGTATCAGTTATTAGGTTGTTCTTTAGACGGTTACGACGCTTTCAGACAATGCAGAATTAGCCAGTCTTGGAACACTAGTTTCCTATTATCAAGTCCTTTAGACTCTCAGGGTACTTCTAGATAGATATCCCTGATCTAGTCTAGGAAATCAGTTTCGAGTTATCAGCCTAGTACTCACAGTTAGAGTTTTTCGTGGGAGTAGGACTTAGCATTGAGCAGGCTGGGGTTTAGCGCGTCCAAGTTCCCAAAACTACATTGCCACTGTAGGTTCAGCCTAAATGGGCATCAGACAGTGATCACCTAGTTCAGCTACTATACCCGGGCAAGGTATAGTGGGCCTTCTCCGATATGGGGTATACATCGGACTTCACATTTAGCTCATGTGGTTACATGTCGGTTATAGTTACTCCCACAGTATAGCATTGTACCTTTTGCCAGTACATTTCAGTCTCAGTTCACTTATTCAAATTTCAGAACATGTGTATGATCATTAGTCAGTGCTTGTACTCATATTATTACAGTTATATTAGAGTACTTATCAATTATAATTGGTCATGTTACGTCATCTCGACTCAGTTATGTATTCTTACTATTTTACTTACCTCTTACATACTCTGTACATTCAAAGTACTAATGCATATTTTCCATTTCATGAATTAGCCCACTATGAGTCTACTATTTTTTTCATAATTGTTATATATAATTAGATAATAATAATAATNTATATTATTTGTCTCTCTCTTACAACAGCGAAGTACCCAAACTCAGCATCGTTAGTAGTTCCCTTCCGACGATTCAACAACATTAGTCAATGGGAGTCCTCATCATCCAAGGACATGAATTTCCTTCATTTCAGTTTCTTTATCAGTATTACTTTAGAGGTAGCTATTGGCTTCTCCTAGCAACTCGCCAGATCTTAGATTGCTTTCAAACATAGTATTATTATGTATGTTTTGCTCTTGTCACATAAATTTCAGTATCTTATTAGTTATTTGTTTTATCAGAAAGCATTTTATTAAGTTATATTTTCAATTTCTGTTATATTAATTCAGTATGCAAGTGTGATGTTTAACTGTGCGTTAGCTTGGGGTCACTTGTGGCACCAAGTACTGTGTCGTGTCCAGGATGTAGACTCGGGTCGTGACAAACTTGGTATCAGGGCACTTGGTTTAGAGTATCCTAGGATGTCTAAAAGCCGCGTGGAGTAGAATCATTTTAATGGGTGTGAAGCGCGCCACACTTATGAGGGGGAGGCTAAAAGGCGTTCTTAGGAAATTTCCCTTTGTTTCATACTCCATATCGTGCGTTGAGCTTAATCCCAGAAATGTCCTTCTAACTCATGATCTATTCGTTTCACTGATAACATGCCTCCAAAATGAGGAAATGGGAGGAGGAACGAGAATGCAAACCAACCAGCCTGCCCTACCAGCTCCAACAGCCCCTCAGGACAATCAAGTGTCCACTGTAGAATTTCAAGTGGCAATTCAGTTGTTGGCCTAGGCTATGACCAACCAAGTGAACTAGCTGGTGGTCTCGCTGAATATGAATGGGTCTGCAGCAGCTACCATGGTTTGGGATTTCACCCCAATGAACCCTCCAGCTTTTCATGGATCTAAAGTGGGAGAGGAACCGTAGGAGTTCGTGGATGGGGTATAGAAGATCACCCAAATCATGGGTGTTACTTCCGTAGAGAGTGTTTATCTGGCTTCCTATTAGTTGAAAGGGGTGGCTCAGATTTTCTACAAGCAATGGAAGGAGGGGAGGCCGACTAAAGCGGGATCAGTAGGGTGGGACGAGTTCGCTACGACATTTCTCGACAGATTCTTTCCTCAGGAATTGGGGGAGGCCAAGGTTGCCGAATTTATGAACCTGGGGCAAAATAATAGGATAGTGGAAGAGTATGCATTGGTGTTCACTCGACCGTCGAGGTATGCTCCAGAGATGGTCGCTGAGTCGAGGGATCATATGCTCAAATTTGTAAATGGAGTTTCGAATTTGGTGCTTAAGGAATGCAGAACCACGATGCTGATCAAAGAAATTGACTTCTCTAGTCTCATCATTCATGCACAGTAGAATGAGGTAGAGAAGTTGAAGGTGTTACACCCCGTAAGATTCTCGGCACCTAGATGGCCTATTCGCCTGTTGGTTAAGCATATTTGAAAGCCATACGTGCTAGAAAAAGGCCCGGGAAAAAGATCAGACGTGGAACCTGTCGAACCATCGCGGAAGGAGCCGGGGCAGAGCCCCTCCGCGATGGCACCGTGTCACGGAGGCGGGGCCACCGCGTTGGCTCCGTG
>JACEIK010000973.1:179566-200215 GCA_018107945.1 Datura stramonium | reverse complement strand
CGTGTGGGGCCATAGTTTGACAGTAGTGGTGACCTTGCCGGTCACGTAGCTTTTCAGTATTCCCTATGTTACGTTTCAGATGACTAGACAGCATGGTGGTCTTGTCGGCCCGCATAGGTTCCTTGTTATGAGTATGTTTCTGGTTAGCTGTTATTAAAAGCACAGGTGGCTATAGGCCCAGTTGGCCGGAGGTTGTGTTTACAGCCGTTATATAGCCCTTTGTCTCCAGAAACCTGAGAGAGAGCTAGCCAGGAACCAGATGTGCCTAGGCCCACCAGTTAGCAGTCTAGGTCCTACTAGGGCACCAGGTGCCAGGCATACCCCCCAAGGCGGGGCGTGACAGAAGGAGATTGAGAGGGAGAAAAAATGGGCAAGAACAGGCCAGTTTGAATATGGCCAGCAGAAGTTAGGAAGTAGTAGTCACCCACAGCAGCTGCAGTAGATACCTCCAGCACCCACATCAGCTAGTGCTCCTTTTTTTAGGCCCTGCAAGGACCAAAAGGGTGGAACACAGGCTCTCAGTCTCAGAGTCACGTGTCCAGCATCCGTTTATTTTCAACTTGTCCTAATTATGGAAAGACCCATCCGAGTGAGATCGTCTTAAGAAAATATGGTTGTTTTGGGTATGGACAGCTGGGTCACAAATTGAGAGATTTTTCGTCAACAGGACGGGGAAAGGCTCAGTCTACTACCTCAGTAGCCCCAGCAGGTCGCCCAACTCAGCAAGGTACTATTTTAGGTACGGATGGAGGTCAGCACCAAAATCATTTTCATGCCTTATTTTCTCATCGGGATCAGGAGAATTCACCCGACGTGGTCACGGGTATGTTGTGACTTTTCCATCTATATGTTTATGCCCTATTAGATCTAGGAGCCAGACTTTCATTTGTGACTCCTAACATATCTATTCAGTTTGATATCAGTCCAGAAGTCCTCTCAGAACCGTTCTCTGTCTCTACTCCGGTTGGTGAGTTAGTTAGAGTCAATCGGGTGTATAAAAATTGCCCAGTCTCAGTATTGAGTAAAGTCATTCTAGTTGATCTAGTAGAGTTATACATGGTCGACATACATCTCATTCTTGGCATGTATTGGTTACATTCCGGTTATGCCTCAGTTGACTGTAGAACTAGAGTCGTCAAGTTTCAGTTTCCCAACGAGCCAGTCTTAGAATGGATGGGTAGTGTTTCAGCGCCTAGGGGTCAGTTTATTTCCTATCTTAAGGCAAAGAAGATAATTTCAAAAGGGTGCATCTATCACTTAGTTAGGGTCAGATATTCCAGCTCCGAGACCTTGAATATCCAGTCAGTTCCAGTCGTTAGCAAATTCCCTGACAGCTTTCCCGAATACCTTCTCGGAGTCCCTCCCGAGTAGGAGATAGACTTCGGCATAGACCTTCTTCCAAACACCCAGCCCATCTCTATTCCTCCTCACAGAATAGCTCCAGCTAAGCTTAAGGAGTTGAAGGAACAACTAAAAGACCTTCTAGATAAGGGCTTTATCAAACCCAGTATTTCCCCGTGGGGGTGCTCTAGTGTTGTTTGTGCGAAAGAAAGATGATACACTCAGAATGTGTATCGACTACTGTCAGCTGAACAAAGTCACAGTCAAAAATAGGTATCCCCTACCTAGGATTGATTACTTGTTCGATTAGCTTCAGGGAGCTAATTGTTTCTCCAAGGTAGATCTCAGATCGGGATATCATCAGCTTAGGGTCAGAGAATGTGACATACCGAAAACAGCCTTCAAAACTTTGTATGGTCACTATGAATTCATAGTTATGTCTTTTGGATTAATCAATGCTCCTATAACTTTTATGGATTTGATGAACAGGGTATTCAAGTCGTACCTAGACATGTTTGTCATTGTGTTCATAGAAGATATCTTGGTATACTCCAGGAAAAAGGAGGATCATGTTAATCACCTGAGGATAGTATTGCAGACTCTCAGAGACCATCAGTTGTTTGCTAAATTTAAAAAGTGTGAATTCTAGTTGAAGTCAGTGGCTTTCCTCGGTCATATTATCTTAGCTGAGGGTATTCATGTGGATCCTCAAAAGATAGCAACGGTAAAGGATTGGCCAAGATCCACTTCCCCTACCGATATTAGGAGTTTCTTGGGTTTAGCCAGTTATTACCGACAATTTGTAGAGGGATTTTCTTCTATTGCATCCCCTCTGACTAAACTAACTCAAAAAAAGGTGAAGTTTCATTGGTCAGACTCATGTGAAAAGAGTTTCCAAGAGTTGAAGACTCGACTCACTACAACTCCCTTTTTTTAGCATACCAGAAGGAACATATGGGTTTGTAGTCTATTGTGATGCTTCTCGAGTTGGCCTCGGTTGTATTCTGATGCAACGGGGTAAGGCGATAGCGTATGCCTCCAGACTGCTCAAGGTTCATGAGAAGAACTATCCGACTCATGATCTTGAATTGGTGGAAGTGGTATTTGCTTTGAAGATATGGAAACATTACCTTTATGGGGTTCACATGGATGTTTTCACCGACCACAAGAGCATTTAGTACGTGTTCAGTCTGAAGGATTTGAACCTCCGTCAGAGAAGGTGGCTGGAGATATTGAAAGACTACGACATGAGTGTGCTATACCACCCAGGCAAGGCCAATATGGTGGTTGATTTCCTAAGAAGGATGTCTATGGGAAGTGTTGCTCATGTTGAATAGAGCATAAAGGAACTAGCAAAAGATATCCACATGTTTACTCGATTACGGCTGCAGTTTGTCACGACCCAAACATAGACCCGAATCGCAACACGGGACAAGGAGTCCCAAGAGACTCCAAGTCAACCCATGGCATGAACATACATCTATCTCAATCAGATAAGGTGGAATGCTCAACATAATAACATAGAGGAAGCATAATCATGACATAACATAGAAAACAAAACGCACTTCATACATGACAGCTGAATACTACATATAGTCTACAAGCCTCTAACATATTTGATGGGTTGATGGGACAACACCCCCAACTACCCGACAAGTCTGGAAAATTGAACATAAAGGATAACTAATATCAACTGGTCCTTGGTATATGAGGACTCACCACTGAACTGAATGTTAAATCTGGGAACGAGCTAATGATGGTGCAGGGTCTGAAGGTCAGAGCCTGTATCATAAAACAATACAACATAAAGTATGTTGTCAGTACGTGGAATGTACCGAGTATGCAAGGTAAGTAAAATGGACATTTTAAATACATAAAAGTTCATAAGAGTAGGAAAACATTCTTATACGATAAATATCATAATGTAACATAAGGCTCAAGGTTTTCAAGACATACGTAAATCAATCATAATCATAATAATAGGAAAAGAGCTTAAAGGTGACTTGAGCCAAAGTAACATGAACATAAACATGGATAAATCATGAGGAACAATGGGAGGACTAGTAATAACTGATACCATCATGGTAGAGTCGTACATGATTCCCCAACTATCTCACTCAAGTGGGAAGAGTCGTCCCAGGCTTGCCAGGCAAGGGACGTGCAGTATGTTATATCACGAAAGACGGGATCCATTAACATTGTAATGTATCAATATGAACCTATGGTGGCACGTAGTTATGAGATACCGGCGTAGTCCTTTGAATGTCGGGCTACTCGGTGCTAGACACTGCTCCCAAAAACATGCACATTAGGCTTGTATGTGAATCATAAACATCATTCGTGAGATTCATGGACAAATAAACATTAACATCGTTGATCCCCATTTAAATACATGTTTAACCATGAATTAAGGACCCATGAATCGGCCAACATCATAAATCGATCAATCATGAAGCCCATGCATACTTGTAAAACATGTATATACTTAGTAATCATAAACTCATGATGAGCATTTGACTAAATCCATATAATATATCATAAATCATGATGGGTTAAATAACATCAAAATCAAGCTAAAATCATAACTCAATTTATCTTAGAACATGCATGATTAGGAAAAATTTTATAGAAATTTAAATCAATAATTTCATAATCGAGTTAGTTGTAAAATCTCCCCGTGATTCATAAAATCTGATGTGACACATGAGAGATACTAACCCATAGATAAATCATTAGGATTTCATAAGATTTTGGGATAAAACCCCATAAGATTTTCAAATAAAATGTTTATGAATTAGGAGAGATTGGGCATGGGTGTGAACGAATTCACCCACTCATAACCCTACATACCTGAGAAACTTGGATTCTATCACTCCCTTACTTTCCAAGAGGAATTGAAGAACAATCGATGAAGAACCTTGGGGTTTTATGCTTGATCACCCTCTAACAATGAAGAACCTTGGGGTTTTATGCTTGATCACCCTCTACACCCTTGAACTTTGCATGCATGAGTTTTGAATAGGCTAGAATAATTTAACCTATCTTAATACACCCTGAAAATAGCTTAAAACGACGTAGTATAAGACCCTAGGTCTTAGGAAAGACGCTAATACCCTTAATAAATTCACAGTTAAAAACTGACTATCAGTCTCAATGAGGGACTGGATGAGTCGTCGCCCAAGGTCACGACTCGTGGCAACCAATCGTCGAGTACACTGCCAACATTTCCCTGGGACTCATCACAGGCCACTGCATGAGTTGTTATTAGTGACCATGATTCGTGATAACCACTCATGGTCCTCACTGCCCAACTGCCCAACCTTAAATAAATCTGCTGACCACGACCATCCCAATGAATCGTGGTGCCTGACCATGAATTGTGGGGTCCAACCATAGGGTATACTGCCAGTCAAACTACTCCTTTCAATTTTCCTTGGCCATGGCTGACTCAACGAGTCGTGGGGCCTGACCATGACTCGTGGTCATGCCCGTGGTGACCCCAAATTACAAGCCTCCAACTCAAGTCCAACACTTCACCATGAGTCACATCACGACACGGGGTCTACCCCCACGGGTCACAAAACAACTCGTTATGTGACCTAGTGCAGAATTTTCAATTTTCTCCATTTCCATTCCCGGGTCTGATCTTTGAGCTTTTAGGGTATAACAATATCTACACCTTGGGAACATTCGTCCTTGAATGTTGATAACCACACATAAAAGTAGAGGAATGCAATTGTCATATTTAAATACTGATCATTTAAGCTGAAAACTAACGAAATGACTACCTTCAAACTGAACTACATGTATGAAATGAATTCATGAACCATACATACATACTTTGACATAAAAGAAACTTGGGCACATGAACTGAACATGAAAACTAAATAGAGTACTAGAGAAAAACTGGTACCTCAAGCTGGAACTGAACCGGTAGAGAATAAATATGGGTATCTAGCCATCATGTCTGCTTTGGCTTCCCTCGTAGCTCCCTCAACATGCTGATTCCTCCATAAAACTTTAACCGAAGCTACCTCCTTGTTTTTGAGCCTTCGAACCTGACGATCCAGTATTTACATCGGAACTCTTCATAACTAAGGTTATCTTTCACACCGACACTATCCACCCGGACAACTAGAGTTGGATCACCCAAACACTTCTTTAAGAGTGATGCATGGAAGTTAATTCTTAGGGAAACTCCAATTCATATGCCACCTTGCCGACCCATTTCATAATCTGGTAGGGGCCAATATAACGAGGGCTGAGTTTTCCTTTCTTTCCAAACCTCATCACTCCCTTCATGGGAGACAGCTTCGGAAACACCCAATCATCCACTTCAAACTCAAGTTCTCTCCTCCTCACATCGGCATAGGACTTTTGGAGACTTTGAGCTGTCTTCAACCTATCCCGTATGAGCTAAACCTTATCCATAGCCTCATGGACTGAATCTGGTCCTATCATTACAGCTTCACCGACTTCAAACCAACCAATAGGCGATCTACATCTCCGCCCATAGAGAGCCTCAAACGGACCCTTCTGAATGTTGGAATGGTAGTTTTTATTGTATGCAAACTCAACAAGAGGCAAATGATCATCCCAACTACCCTTGAAGTCAATCACATATGCTCTAAACATGTCTTCGAGAGTCTGAATTGTTCGCTCTTCTTGACCATCTATTTGGGGGTGAAATGTTGTACTGAGCTTAACAGGAGTACCAAGTCCTTTTTGAAACGACCTCCAAAATTGAGAGGTAATTGGGTACCTCTGTCCGATATGATGGACAAGGGCACTCCATGCAACCGAACTAGCTCTTGGTGTATAGTTTGGCATAATCCTCCACCGAATCCGTGGTTTTGACCGGTAGAAAGTGAGCGTCTTTAGTCAACCTATCTACAACAACCCAAATGGAGTCATATTGCCGACGAGTGCGAGGCAAACCTGTTATGAAGTCCATATTGATTTCTTCCCACTTCTAAGTAGGAATTCTAATATCTTGGAGCACGCCTTTGGGTCTTTAGTGCTCAACCTTCACCTGCTAACAGTTTGGACACTTAGCCACAAATTTTGCTATGTCCTTCTTCATGCCATTCAGACTTCCCATAGGTCACGGTACATCTTGGTGGCACCTGGATGTATAGAATACCTAGATCTATGATCCTTGTGCAACATCCGATTCCTTAAATCACCAACATCCGGGACACATAAGCGACCCTGATATCGAAGTACACCATCTCCCCCTTTGGAGAAGACCTCTACCTTCTGATTTTTAACAGCTTCCTTTAACTTTACCAAAATAAGGTCCTCATCTTTTTTAGCTTTTACATCAGTCACCAAGGACGATTCTGATCCATTCTAAACAATAACACCGCCATCGGTTGAGTTTCCAACCCAACTAGCAACCTTACAAATCGATGTACATCCTTCACCAGCTCCTTTCTCCCCTCATCCACATGGGACACACTCTCCATAGAGAGTCTACTAAGAGAATATTGTACTACATTGGCCTTACCCGGATGGTAAAGGACACTCATATCGTAACCCATAAGTAGCTCCACCACCTTCTTTGCCTTAGATTTAGTTCCTTCTAGGTAAACATGTATAGTAGACTCTTATAGTCCGTAAACACATCTAAATGGACCCCGTACAAATAATGCCTACATATCGTCAAGGCGAATACCACCGCCACTAATTCAAGATCATGGGTCGGGTAATTCTTCTCATGAACTTTCAGCTGTCTGGAGGCATATGTTTTAATTTTGTCGTGCTGCATCAATACGCAACCAAGTCCGATTCTCGATGCATAGCAATACACCACAAACCCATCAGTACCCTCTGATAGGGTTAACACCGGTGTTGAGGTAAGTCGAGTCTTTAACTCTTGGAAGCTTCTCTCACAAGCCTCCAACCATTGGAATTTCACTTTCTTTTGGGTCAATTTGGTCACTAGCGCTGCAATAGATGAAAAGCTCTCAACAAACCTTCGAAAGTAGCTAACTAAGACCAAAAATCTCCAGATATCCAAAGGATTCACCGGTCTAGGCTAGTTCTTCACCGCTTTTATTTTCTGATAGTCCACCTTTTTGCACTCACTTGATACCACATGGCCCAAAAACGCCACTGGGTTCAACCAAAACTCGCACTTGCTGAATTTAGCATATAATTGGCAATTCTTGAGAGTCTTTAGCACCACTCTCAAATGAGTGGCATGCTCCTCCTCGCTCGGAGAGTATATCAGGATGTCATCAATAAACACAATTATAAACATATCTAGATATGGCTTGAACACCCTGTTCATCAGGTCCATAAAAGCTGCAGGAGCATTAGTTAGTCCAAAATACATAACTACAAACTCATAATGTCCATACCGCGTTCTAAAGGTTGTCTTGTGGATATCAGTCTCCCGAACCTTGAGCTGATGGTATCTGGATCTGGGATCTATGTTTGAAAAGCACTCGGCACCCCGAAGCTAGTCAAATAAATCATCAATCCAGGGTAGAGGATACCCATTCTTGATGGTGACCTTGTTTAATTGCCTATAATTAATACATATACGAAGAGAACCATCTTTCTTCTGGACAAACAGAACTGGTGCACCCCATGGAGACTTTCTCGGTCTAATGAAACCCTTATCCAATAGATGCTTTAATTGTTCCTTAAACTCCTTTAGCTTGGTTGGAGCCTTCCTGTAGGGAGGAACAAATATAGGTTGCGTATCGGTAAGAAGGTCAATACCAAAATCAATCTCCCACTCGGGAGAAACTCCTGGCAAATCATCTGGAAAGACCTTTGGGAACTCACTACCGGGACTGACTGGATAGTTGGGGTCTCGGACTTAACATCCTTAACCCTAACTAGATGGTATACATAACCCTTAGAAATCATCTTCCTGGCCTTAAGATAGGAAATAAAATGACCTACAGGCACGACTGAACTACCCTTCCATTCTAAAACTGACTCACCCAAAAAGCGGAACTCCACCGCACGGGTTCTACAATTAACAGAAGCATAACATGCGTACAACCATTCCATGACAAGAATAATATCAAATTCAGCCATGACTAACTCTACTAGTTCTGCGGAGGTGGCTTTCTACTATACTGTGACCGGGCAACTTCTATACACCTGCCTAGCAACAATGGAATCACCAACGGGAGTAGAGAATGTGAATGATTCTGACAGAATTTGGGCATTGAATCCAAAGCTACTAGAAATCAGTCATAATCATAATAATAGGAGAAGAGCTTCATTAAACGTGACTTGAGCCAAAATAACATGAACATAACCATGGATAAATCATGAGGAACAATGGGAGGACTCATCATAACCGACACCATCATGGTAGAGCCTTACATGATGCCCCAACTATCTCACTCAAGTGGGCAGAGTCATCCCAGGCTTGCCAAGCAAGGGATGTGCAGTAAGTGAAATCACGAAAGAGGGGATCCATTAACATTGTAATGTGTCAATATGAACCTACGGTGGCACGTAGTTATGATACACCGGCGTAGTTCTTTGAACGCCGAGCTACTCGGTGGTAGACAGTGCTCCCAAAAACATGCACATTAGGCTGTATGTAAATCATAAACATCATTCATGAGATTCATGGCCAAATAAACATTAACATTGTTGATCCCCATTTAAATACATGTTTAACCATGAATCAAGGGCTCATGAATCGGCCAACTTCATAAATCGATCAATCATGAAGCCCATGCATACTTGTAAAACATGTATATACTTAGTAATCATAAATTCATGATGAGCATTTGAGTAAATCCATATCATATATCATAAATAATGATGGGTTAAAGAACATCAAAATAAAGGTAAAATCATAACTCTATTTATCATAGAACATGCATGATTGGGTAAAATTTTACAGAAATTTAAATCAATAATTTGATAATCGAATTAGTTGTAAAATATACTGATGATTCATAAAATATGATATGACACATGAGAGATATTAACCCATAAATAAATCATTAGGATTTCATAAGATTTTGGGATAAACCCCCATAAGATTTTCAAATAAAATTTCATGAATTAGGAGAATTAGGCATGGGTGTGAACGAATTCACCCACTCATAACCCTACATACCTTAGAGACTTGGATTATATCACTCTCATAATAATCCAATAGGAATTGAAGAACAATTGATGAAGAACCTTGGGGTTTTATGCTTGATCACCCTCTACACTTTGAACTTTGCATGCATGAGTTTTGAATAGGCTAGAATAACTGAACCTATATTAATACACCATGAAAATGGCTTAAGACAACGTAGTATAGGACCCTAGGATTTAGGAATGATGATAATACCCTTAATAAATTCACAGTTAAAAACTGACTCTCAGTCCCAATGAGGGACTGGACGAGTCGTCAGCCAAGGTAATGACTCGTGGCCACCCATCGTCGGGTACTGTAATACCCCAGAAAGGCCTAAGAATAGAACCAAGAGTTTAATTGGAAAAGTGCATAAAAATGGCAAAAATATCTCAGGACAGGAGACTTAATGACTCGTGGTGGGATACCATAAGTCTTCGTGTGCTGTTGTGGTGTGGAAGTCAGGAGTAGTGGTAACGGACAACCCAAAGAGTCGTCTAGACAAGTAACGACTCGTTAGGTTGGTCGTTAGGTGGAGGAAAAGAAGCCTTAGGCAGTGTTCATGACGGATGGTCCTAACGAGTCGTTAAGTGTGGAAAAGACTCGTTATGTCGGTCGTAAGGAGGGAGAAGCTTTAGTTTTAAAAGGATTTCCAGTGTACTTGACGGAAGGACATGAAGACTCGTCGGGTGTGGTAACGAGTCATCACATTGGTCGTGGCCTAAAGGTTGAGATTTTTAGTAGACTTGATGAGTGCACCTAATGAGTCGTTTGGTGTGGAAACGACTCATCAGGTGAGTCGTGGGTTCCAGTTCGGCCAAATTTTTAAGTTTTGCTCAGGGTTGTTTCGGTAAAATCCTATGCTCCCAATTCTTAAGTGATGTCGTTTTGGGTATGTTTGAGGATGTTTCTAAGGGCTCTTCTAGACCTAAACCCTCATTTTCTCATTCTCCTTCTTCCTCCTATCTTCTCAAAAATCCTAGGGATTTTACCAAGGTGTTTTTCAAGCTTCAAGGAAGATTATTGAGTGGGATTTTCGTCTACAAGGTATGCGATTTTTTCAACAAGGATACTCTTCCATCCTTTTACCCCAAAAATATTTTCATTAAATACCAATTTTGACAATTCTAGAAAAGCATGATATTGGGTTTGTAAAAAGGGTAAATTCCTCTTTATTTTCTTAAATGCTAATATCTACTGCGATTATGAATTTAATTGGATTATTAATTGATGGGTTATCTTGAATTATGAAATATAGGTTGAGAATGTAAAAGTGTAGTATGTTCTTCGTAAATCAATTTGATTATTGAATGGGATTTGTTCATTTCTCCCTTGATTGTCGTAGTAATTCATGAACATGATAGAATCGTGAAATATTGTATAATTAACCCTAATGACTTGATTATGACATTGATGACCATTTTGGGTTGAGTAGGAGTTGTGGGCTTGAGTAATTGAGGTAAATTATGTGCCATCACCATGTTTTAGATTTAATTGATTGGGCATGACAAGATCGCATCTCCATGGTTGAACTATGAAGCTTGGGAAGATTCTATATTGTTTTCCTTACTAAAAATCATTTTTATAAAATATTAGAATCTAAAACGGCCGTGGCTAAAGAGTTCATAAATGGAGTGATTAGGACAAGTGTGTGAAATGGTTGTAACCTGATTGCATGAAGTTATGCATCCTTGATAGATTGTGAGTTGAATTCTATAAATCATGTTTGATCTTATATTACCTATTGAATGAGGTGAGTACGTAATCAAGATGTCATGATAGAATAATGCTAGTACAAATTTATAGCATTCTCGTTGGGTTGTGATGTTAAAGCTAATGAGGAAAATCATTCTGCGATAATGTGAATCATGATGATTAAGCCTGCGACTAATATGTCAACTTGTTGAGCCTATGCCTATTAAAGGATAGATCTAATCCCTTCTAATATGAGTCTTGCATGATGAGAGTGGTGTATGTTCGTGTCTCTAACTAGTTGTTGTAAATTTTGATTATGTATAGACATTAGTGGAGAATGTCTTATCTAGACGTTAGTGGAGAATGTCTCGTGTCGACTCGCCCACCAGAGGGTGAGGATACGTCACTNGCTCATTGGATGACACCTTACATCATCAAATACCAATGTCCGTTGTAAATTTTGATTATGTATAGACATTAGTGGAGAATGTCTTATCTAGACGTTAGTGGAGAATGTCTCATCTATGCATTAGTGGAGAATGTCTTCTTGCAGTTGGTGGGGACTTACATCCCTAGTCAGCTGAGTATTTTATTTTCCCTGCTTTGTTCGGGACTTTCTTCAGCCAGTGACTCTCTATATCAGAGCTTTCTCGCTCCCTTCGACCGTCAGGGACTCCACCTTAGACGTCAGGGACCCTCTTGATATCAGTCACGACATCATACCTTGTATTGTCCCCGATTGTTACTTTTGCACATCAACAGTTACTATAATAATGCATTTCTTTATAATGTGGTTATGTAAATTGAACATGTGAATCTCATATAAGACTGTCGTATCTCATTTCAATTACATTTCTATTAATATGTTTTACACTACTTCCTGCTGGTATATATATTAAGAGTTAGTTAATGTATGCTTCTTGCATACTCTGTACATTCCAAGTACTAACCGCACTCCTCTTGTGCTATATCATTTCATGATATAGATTCAGGTCTCCAAGTTTAGCTACATGGCTAGATACGCTCCTTCCTCTCCCAGTTGTTAGTGGTGAGTCCTTATCTTCCGAGGACATGGTTTATGTTCTTGTTTTATTATGTTTCAGTTTTCAGGCTTTGGGAGTTAGCTGGGGGCTTGACCCAACAACTCATCAATTTAGTAGAAGGCTTTCGGACTTTTCTAGATAGCCTCAGCTATGTATCTAAGTGTTATTAAATTGTCTTCATGGTTCATATTAGATTATTGTTATTTTCTTCCGCTCATCTATGTTGTTAGTCGCATCGGATGTTAAGTGTATGCTATAATTATGTCATGATTCGACTTGGAGCCTTTCGGGGTTCCTTGTCTCGTGTATACGATCTGGGTCTACTCTCGGGTCATGACAAGTACACTACCAACATTTCCCTGGGACTCATCACGGGCCACTGCACGAGTCGTTATTGGTGACCACGATTCATGATCACCACTCGTGGTCCTTATTGCCCAACTGCCCAACCTTAAATAAATCTGTTGACCACAACCATCCCAATGATTCGTCGTTCCTTACCACGACTCATGGGGTCCAACCATAGGGTACACTTCCATTCAAACTTCTCCTTTCAATTTCCCTCTGCCACGGCTAACTCAACGAGTCGTTGGGCCTGACCATGATTCGTGGTCATGCCCGTGGTGACCCCAAATGACAAGCCTCCAACTCAAGTCCATTACTTCACCACGAGTCACTTCACGACTCGTGGTCTACCCACATGGGTCATAGAATGACTCGTTCTGTGACCTGGTGCAAAATTTTCAATTTTCTCCATTTCCATTCCCGGGTCTGATCTTTGAGCTTTCTGGGTATAACAGTAGTTGGTTGATTCAACTTAGGGCAGAGTTGTAATCCAGAGTGGGTCAGAATCCTCATTGGTAGCAGAAGTTAAGTCAAAGCAAGAAGAATACCTCATACTACCCTAACTAAAAGAAGTAGTTCTAAAGAAGGAAGTGTAGTCTTTTCCCAAAGAGTGGGATGGTGTGCTTCGTTACCAAGGCAGATTATGTGTTCCAGACGTAGATGACTTGAGACATCAAATACTGGCAGAAGCACACAGCTCCAGGTATTCTATTCACCCAGGGGCTACTAAGTTGTATCATGATCTATGTGAAATCTACTGGTGGAACGGCATGAAGAGGACATTGCAGAATTTGTAGCTAAGTGTCCTAACTTCCAACAGGTTAACGTTCAACATCAGAGACCTGGGGGTATGACTTAGNCAAGGTCACCACTACTATCAGAATATGGCCCCACACGACCAACACCTAACTTCCAACAGGTTAACGTTCAACATCAGAGACCTGGGGGTATGACTTAGGATATCAACATACCCACGTGGAAGTGGGAGGAGGTACACATGTACTTCATTACAGGTCTACTTCATACCCATCGACAACATAACTCGATTTCGAGGATAGTAGACCGGATGACTGATGCGTTCTGAGTTTACAGCACTTTCGACGCTTAAAACTGAGAAAATAACGTGGAATTAGGTATGTTTATATGGATATGAGGTGATTTAGGAAAATAGGTGTTGGAGAAAAAATATGCAAAAGATGCATAAAATTGCAAAAAGTCAGCCAAGTATCAATCTCAGTACGAGTCGTACTAAAACTATTGGAAAAACTCAGAAGGCTGGAATAAGGCAAAGGCAAAGTACGACTCTCCGTACGAGTCACACCAAGATGGTACGAGCCATAACTAGAGTCATGTAAATCTTCAGAGAAAATTGCGTAAGGCAGTCTCTTGGTACGGGTGGAACCACAAATCATAACATCTACTTACGACCTATACCATGAGCCATGGGGAGCTTCAGTGATTCTTAAAGACTTGGCAGAACTCCTGATGCAACAAGAAAGTACGAGTCATAGGAGGAAGGTACGAGGCGTACCACAACACTCGTAGAAAACTTCAGAGGACGTCAAAGTTCTCAGGGCCAAGCCACAGATGGGTTGTACGACTCGTAGGACTATGGTAGGAGTTGTACCAGCTGCCAACACTTAGTCAAATTTGTAGCAGCCAAGGGATGTACGAGAGGCAGGTATGACCCGTACAATCCTATTACGGATCGTATGATTAGTCGTGGGTCAAGCCAGTGCCAGATATGGAAAATTTCCTATTAGCTTAAGAAAAGGTTTTTGATGTCTGTATAAATACCTTTTATGTTTATTTTAGTAGAACAACATAGAGAGAATGTGGTAGATGTGTGATTGCTTTGTCAAAAGTTTTATTTGTGAATTATTATCATGTTTTGGAGAGCAATTCTTAGGATCAACACTTGATTTTATCAATTGTTCTTGAGTTTGTTCATTCATATTCAAAGAAGGTTTTCATCCAAGTATTGTTGTAAGTATTTAATTATGTATTTGTCTATGAATGCTAATTACAATCTAACAATCATGAGAGGCTAAAACCTCTATAACTACAATTGTGTGAACCATGGTGGATTAACGAAATAGGGTTACACAAAGTTAGTCAAAACGAATGCTAAACGCTTTTATTGTATTCTCTTCGTCTTTAAACATTTCTTAATGGTGCGCAACATTAGGACTTGGCCAAATTCTTTACTTTCTTTAACCTAGAGAAGTTGAGATTAGGAAAAGAGAATCACAACAAAGTCTTGATTTTTATGATCATTGTATGAATTGAGCTTCTGTCACAGGAAAATTAATTTGGGACATATTGATAATGGTTAGTTTGAAATCACTCATGAGACCTAACCCGGTGATTGAGTATAGTCATCCAATAGGGACGAACTAGTCGTTTCGATGAACCCTAGTTATCAGTTCTACAAGTAAACATTGAGATTGATCACATGTGTATACCCAAAGTAGTTATGAACCCATGGGGAACACTTATCCTAGTTATTTAAAAATATTGATAGCAACCACAATTGCAATCTTGATTTAACATTGTTTTTCTTTAAACCCCCCAATTTGGAGATAACTTACCAAAAAGTTTAAGTACCGGCATTAGTCTAGATATTACCTTATTCCCTGTGGGTTCGACCCCAACCTCTTTGTTGGGTTCTTTATTGACAATGTCCGCTTCATACTTTTCCAGGAAGTGTGAGTTTGAGTGTTATAAAAAAGCGGCGCCGTTGCCGAGGAATACGGCTAAGATTAGATTAATTGCTTATATTTAACTTTTGGTTGTTATTTCCTGAATTACGTTTTATTTTTGTTTTTAGATATCCACAAGTTGTCTCTTGGTGAATGCCAAGTATTCATCGGAGTGGAAATCCCTAATTCCTTTGGATCTCAAACTCGAAAGAACACTGTGAAGGATAGAGAACCAAGAACAGAGAGATGCCCGTATTGCTGAAGAAGCTAGGAAAGTTGAGCTAGCTTGGCAAGTGCACTTCAGGACGCGGAAGATGCTCGAGACAAGGTTGTCAATGCTAGTCTCCATGGAAGGGGCAACAAAGGCCAATGATATACCCCTCAATTCTTTGATGAGGATGACCCGAACATAGATGAAGTAGGGTCTACTGGAGCTATTGTACCACCATCATTGCCTACTGGGCAAAAATTTAACATCACTAGCACCATGATCCAATTATTGAAGATGAAGGGGATGTTTAGTGGTCACACAACTGATGATGTCAACCTGCACTTAATGAACTTTGTTGGAATATGCAAGGTGTACAGGTTGCTCAGAGTCAGCCATGAAGCAAAAAGGCTAACACTCTTCCCCTTCTCTCTTTCTGGGGAGGCCACTTTATGGTTATTAGAGTTGCTCAACGACTCCATAACCAATTGGAGAGAGCTCAAACAAGCTTTTTTAGAGAGATTCTTTCCACCCTCCAGGATGCTACAGCTTAAGGATGAAATATACAATTTATGATAACTGAAGACTGAGGCACTTCATGAAACCTGTTTGAGATTCAAGAAAAAGTTGACCAAGTGCCCAAACCACAAAATTTCTAATGACAGTTTGTTGGATATTTTCTATAGATCACTGAATAACAGTACTAAAGCTATAGCAGACACAGTGGCGGGAGGAGCACTGATGAACCACACCTGGGAGCAAGCTGCCACTATTCTAGGCAGAGTGATGAAAACAAATAGAGCATGGCACACCTGGGAAGTGGAAGCGACGGCTGGTACATATGTTGTTGGTTTGACTGCAGAACAACGAAGGAAGGAGGAAGAACATGACTAGGAATTGGCCCATATACACACATCATTAGACCTGCTCATGAAGCATATCATGGGTGTTGGAGCTAAAAAAATTAATATGGTGGGGACATAGGGATAGGAGCCAGGGCTTGAGCACTCAGATTTTGAGGAGGAGGCAAACTTCTTAGACAACCAGGTGGTGAGTTTCCGAGCAACGCCCAAGGGTCTAGACAAGACATTAGGCGCCAAGGTTCTAAAAAACAAGGTTAGAACCAATATAGAGACAATTACAACTAGAATGGCTACAAAGACGGAAGTCGAGGTCATGACTGCGAGGGAGAATGGAGAAGGAATGACGGTTACCGTAATGATCGAGCGGATTGTACATGCCTCCGAATGCATGTGAGGGGGAAGATGGACAGTCAAATTTGGATAGCATGATAGCTGAGATGCTCAAGAAGGTTAGATACACAGATGATCAGCTGAAAGACATCCGTGGGGATTTATTGAGCATGGGCCAGAGAGTTTAATCACATGTTACGGCTATCAAGCAGATTGAACAACAGTTAGGGAAAGTGTCAGCATCCATGAACCCTAGGCAAAATAGTATACTACCTATCAACAAAGTCCAAAATCCGAAGAATGATGGTCACTGCATGGCTGTGATGACTAGGAGTGGAAAGACCACAGTTGATCCCCTCTACTGGTGGTTGTTGAGCTTCAAAGGAAGAAAGAAAGCGTAATCGATGATAAGGAAGAGGTTGTTGAGAATGAGAATGATGAGGATGTTGAGTTGACTGAGGCTCCAGTTGTTGAAAAGGGGCCTAAGGGTGAACAAGGAAAGAAACAAGGGGCCACATTGATCTACAAGGCTATTCCACGACCACCACCACCGTTCCCTCAAAGAATGAAGAAGAAGGCTGAGAATGGTAAGTTTCAAAAATTCCTGTCAATGCTAATAAAATTATCTGTGAACATACCATTGGTCGAGGCATTGGAACTGATGTCGGGATATCCCAAGTTTATGAAGGACCTTGTTATTAAGAAGAGGTCTGTGAGCTATGAGCCTGTGGATAATGTGCGTCATTGTAGAGCTATAGCCTCACAGTTCCTTGCCCAGAAGAAGAAATATCCGGGTGCCTTCGCCATTGCATGTACAATTGTTGATGTTGAGTTCGCAAGGGCACTCTACGACTTGGGAGCAAGCATCAATCTGATGCCATTAGCTGTTTTTAAGAAGCTGGGCTTGGGAGCCCCCACACTGACTACTATGCAGCTGCTGATAGCCAACCAAACTATGAAAAATTTTGTGGGGATCTTGTTTGATGTGCTTGTTAAAGTGGATAAATTTATATTCCCAGCGGACTTCGTGATCCTTGATTGCGAGGTTGATTTTGAGGTCCCCATCACTTCGGAGTGACCATTCCTTGCCACCGGAAGGACTTTAGTAGATGTGGAGGCTGGCTAGTTAAAATTTAGACTCAATAAAGAAGAGGTCACCTTCAATATATGTCGGTCAATAAAGCAAACAAAGGAGTACAAAGTGGTCTCATCAATCGAGGATGAGGCCGAGTTCCTTAATAAAGTCGGAGTAGTCAAGAGACTTGAATCGTGTCGCGATGTTAAATCAGGTGCTTTTTAGGAGGCAACTCATGTGGTGGTTTGGTGAATTCTGAGTAACCGAACCACCTATGTCATTCCACGATGTTAAATCAGGCACTTCTTGGGAGGCAACCCCATTTTATTGACTTATGTGTGCTCAGTGTGCAGGAGAAACAAAAATAGGTGGCAAAAGAATTATTGAATAGACTGGTACTACGGTTCTCAATACGACTCGTAAGAGGATTGTACAGACTGTAGCACTAGTCATTATGAGAATCGGAGATGTATCTCAGTACATGAGTTTCGGGTACGGTTGGTCCTACGACTCATAGCTTCATTGTACGGGTCATAGTACTCATTGTGGTTATGAACTATGCAAGGCATGGACCTCAAAGTAAGAGTGACCTACGAGTCATACTACAGGTCGTACCTGCACAGTATGACTCGTAGGAAGTACTCGTAGGTCCATAGGTAAGTTTTTCTTAACATCTCTATAATGAGTCCTAGGGATGAGTTGTAGGCCCTTCCTACGACTCGTGGTATGAGTCATGATGGGTCAAAAAGATTAAAATTACCCAACTCAGCCCAGATTTTCAAAATTTTCCCTAAAATCTATTTAAACTTCAAACCTATCGAACCCTTCTCCCACGCATTCAAAATCAAACGCACAAAAGAACCCATGACTCCCTCACACCCATAACTCAAGGCCAGGATCAATCGAGCAAGATTTTTGCTCAGATAACATTGTTAAATTCAAAGTGCAACCCCAGTCCCTGATTTTTTAGTCGAAGTGAGCAAAGTATCGCATCACTCAAGTAAGTTATCATGCTTTGAATTGGGTAAAAGGACCTTTTCTGACTAAGAAAACATGCTTATTCACTGGGAGTCCACTAAATTCGTGAAAAATAATTAGGACAATCTCCGGTGATGTGAAAAAGTTAATGTGTGACTAGGTAGGAATTGAACATGTTAAAAATTGCACTATGAATTGCTAAAACATGAGTTACGGGTTGTGAATAAAAAGGGGAGAAATGGGTAATTGTTAAAACATGATGAATGCATGCCTAGACTTGGGGAATTCTGAGTACCCAACACAAAATCAAATTCACCTACAAACTAAATCGAAAATAAGGCAGGGACAGGCTTCACAAGCCTTCCTACAACTCATCGTTTCACACTATGACTCGTAGGATGGCTTGTTAGAACTGTCCCAAGATAAACATGTAAAAATTGAGAGGTACAAAACCTAGTACGACTCATAGTATCCTACTACGAGTCATACCTGGTAATCGTACCAGGAGTCTAAAAAGGGTTAAGTGCAAAAGTGACAATACGATCCTTCCTATGACTCATGGAATTAACTTACGGGTCGTACCATGGGTCATGGAAGGATATAAAACATGGGTTTTCAAGGGGAATCCTCATACAACTAGTGGTACGGATCATACCTTCGTGGTACGAGTTGTACCTCAGAGGCGGAACATTGATCTGAGACATTAGGAGTCTCAGTATTAATCGTATCTCCAAGGTACGACTCGTACTGTATACCTGTGATAAATTACATAGGGCTTTTTTTCTTGCTCTCTTTATCTCAGGTTTGGAATTCTAACCCTTTTTCTCCACAAGTACAATGACTCAGAAAAGAAAAGCATTCAAAGCAACTTCTCAGAGGGCATTCATAAATGAAACCTCTGAATTCGAACAAGTGGGCAACACACCTACTGGTTCAGTGGAGGAATACCGGGTCAACACATCTAACACTGATGGGACCCGAACCACTAGGGAGAAAGCTAAAGCCCAGGCCATGGCGGCTACTGCCACATCTGTTGGTGCTCCCTAATCTGAGGAGGGAGCTGAGGAAAGATCCCAAGAGTCCATAAATGGCTCTAATGATGAAGAGGGTCCAAGGAGGCCCAATCCAATGATGGAGATAGTGAGTCCGAATCTGAGGAGGAGGCACTAAATGCTGAGCAGGAGCAGACTCCGCCTAGGGAGAACTGTAACATTTGGTGGAGAGTACCAGGAGATCAGGATATTTATGAACAAGGTATTGCTCTCACCACTATGAACAAACCTAGGCGGAGCATTCAAGAAGAGTTGCGGATCCTCACCAATATACTGAACGAGGTGGAGGAGATGAAGCAGATATTCAGTTTTTATAGGTTCGACTAGATGGCTAGAACCCCAGATCGATACACTTCAAAGATCGTCCGGGAGTTCTATTTTTCCATTTGGAAACCATGGAGCAGAAAGCAAAGAGGGGAAAAAATTGAAAGATCGGCCCAATCTAGAGAGCATCATGGTACAAGGCCGCAAGCTTGATATATCCGAGCGAACTATTGCTTGGGTGTTATATGAGCCCCAATTCATACCACCACACACTACACTGAAATATGACTATTGAGTGGATTCCATGAAAAAGATCAAGTAGTTGGGCATTGATGAGAGGCGGAGGGAGATTCAGTGGTTTTCTGGAGTTATTGCTGAGGACAAAGAAGAAGCAGAATGGGTCACTAGCAGCAAGCAGATCACAAAGAATTCCTTGAACTTTATAGAAAAAGCCTGTTGGATGTTAGTTCACCACTGTTGGCTCTGACAGTAAATGAAAATACCTTAGTGCAGATAGAGCAGCTTTGGTGGCATGTATCATGTCCAGATACTGATAAGGGGCATATTTATATGCCAAATCGATACTCAAATGTATAACTTTTGTCTTGTTTGTCTAATAAATTGTGTACATTCTCATGTAAATTGT
>JACEIK010000973.1:139432-162655 GCA_018107945.1 Datura stramonium | reverse complement strand
CTATAAATGAGATAACTAATTATTTCTTCCATAATTTAAGTAGACATCAGCAGCAGGTAAGAATACCTTCCTTAAGTTTATAAGTTCTAGCTTAATGAAATTTATAAGTAAATCAAAATCTGTTATCATGTGATATGTAGCACCTGTCTCAGTAATCCACTTTATTTTTTATTTTTTATTGTTAACAATTACTAAAGCAGTATCAATACCTGTAGTGTTAGTCATAGAAGTGTTTGTAACTACATTGAGCATATGGATAATCTGATCATATTAATCTTTGTCATGAAACTCTCTAGTGGGTGACTTGACACTAGAGAGTTTGATGAGGAACCTTGTGGAGTAGACTGATTTGGGACTTGAGGGAATTTCTTTGAAACCAACATATTTTGATTTTTAGTGATTTGAGCATTGATTTGAATAATATCAACACTAGATGTAGGAGCTCCTCCGTTTTTGTTGAATCTATCAGTTGGATAGCCTATAATCTTGTAGCAATCCTGATTTACAGTAGGCAAAGGAGTCATGAGCAAGATATGGCTTCTTGCTTGTACATAAAATTTATTTTGTCACATAAGAAATTGGTATAGTTTTTATCTTTGTAAATGAGCCAAGAAGTCCTTAGACCAAACACAATTGCAACGAGAAAATGATATTAAGACTTTAAATTCATCATACAATTCTTTGAGTCTAGAGCAATAAGTTAAAATTGAGGAGGTATCCTGAATCAAAGTTGCAATTTCCCTGCGAAGATTGAATGAACAAGAGCTATCAATCCTGACAAATCTCTCCTTTGAGATCCATCTATACAACATTTATAAAGCATGATCTTTAGAGGGCATAGTTAAATTGCCCATGAAATAATTGAAATTTCTGGCTTGTATTACTTTGTAGGAGATCATGGGCATAGTCAAATGGCTTTCTTGTCCAATTTGCTAACCTTATTATTAATTCTTAATAAATAATTCTTTACNATATTGTATACATTAACATCTCTTAATATTTTTTATTTTTCAAAAATTACTTTGATTAACATTTTTAAAATATAAAAAAGAATATTTTAAAACATGATCAAATTTATATAGCTTGAATAAAAGTGTGTGAAAGAAAAAAAGAGGATAAGCAAAGCTAAACCGCTCATTTGCAGTCAAACCTCTGAATTTTCTGAAATAGAGAGAACAGCCAATGCAAATTTTAGCGCCAAGAAAGCAAAAGCAATGCTCTCTTTTGCTTTACTCCATCCCTCTTCTTCACCGAACCCACAATTCCATTTTCGCTACCAAAATCAAATACCCCCATTTCAATCTCTCCCATATTCACCCATTACTGTAGTACCCACAAAATTGCTGAGTAAACCCTCGTTCTTGCGCTTATCATCATCTTCTTCTTTGACTGCTGATGACTTTCAAGTGGAATTGGGTCGGTTACTGGATTTGTTGCCGGAGGAGATGCGGCGGGGAGTTAGCCAACACCCAGAGTTCTCCAACTTAATTGAGGTGGTTATGGACTTGGGTCGTAAGCCACTTGCTCGCTTCCCTTCTGGCGACTTTATCTTGTCGGATCATCCAATTACTTTAGATGATCTTCATCAAGCTACCGAACAGGTGAATCAATATATGTTTCTTGCATGCTACAGTACCCAATTCAGCTAATACTCCCTGTTTATGTGATGCACTTTGACCAGATACAAAGTTGAGGAAAGAAAGACTTTTGAATTGTGGTATTAAACAAATCATATATATATTTGTGTGCTTGAGTAAAATCTGGGGCGGAACTAGCCCTTTGATTATGGATTCGGTCGAACCAAGTATCTTTGATCCAAACCCTATATCTGTATTTAAAAATTTATTGAATACATATAAAATATTAATTAAGAATCCATTAATTTTAAAGGAATTCCAAACACATAAGCTTTAAATTATGACTCATCTCTGAGTAAAATGAGAAGAATAAAGATAAATTGTTTCTAATTATAAAAAGTTATATTGTTTTTGGACAGACTAAAAAAGAAAGTGTATCACATAAATTGAGAAAGAGAGAGTAGAATGATTTTAAAAATACATATACTTATGCTAAATTCGTACCCATAGGAATTGTGGATGTGCTGATACTTGTTACTTCCTAGTTCCCATTCACAATTTTAAAATCCTGGATTGCTCCTACCTGTAGGAATAATTTGATATAAAGTTGCAATGGTTGCTTCAATTGAATTTGGAAGGCTTTGATTCTGATCAGGGTCAGCCAACTCTTACACACACTGAACCTTTGATTGAGTGGAAATATTGAGGATGTGCCTGATTCATTAACAAGTTTCATTTTTGAGGGTGGTGTCTTAATGATATGCTCGAAGAAACAGATTTCTTTTTAACCCTAATTGAAGAGAGGCTATTTTAGTATCCATTTATTTGCAGACGGAATAGTAACTATGACCTTCTTCTTTCTATGAAATGCAGTAACATAGTCGTTGATAACAATTCATCGGGGTCCAAGGAAAGAAGTAGTACTAGTAACAATTTGGTTAGAACTGTATTTAATGGTTTCTCATATTACAGGTTGGTGACTTTGCAGTTGACAATAGAGCTGGCATTAGTAGAACATTACACCGAATTAGTGCTATTAGAAACCGTAAAGGTGCAATTATTGGTTTAACTTGTCGAGTTGGTCGTGCAATATCTGGAAGTGCAAACTCATTGCGAGACCTAATTAAAGAAGGTGCTTCCTTGTTGCTCATTGGTCCTCCCGGAGTAGGAAAAACAACTATTATCAGGTTGGTCTACTCTCATGTCATGCTCTCTGATCTTTGATGTGCAATAGCATGAAACTAGAGGAACATTTCTGCTGTTTAACCTTGATTCTTCTTCTCCTCCTTAAAGCTAACCATTGCCACTACATTTCTGATTGTGACATTAGAAAGGTAGTATTTTTCTTTTTGCTTTCACCTTTGGCCTCAGTTTTGAGAATAGGAGGAAATAATCCTAATAACAAATACAAATAGAAGTCATACTTCAAATATGTCCAATTCCAACAGAAACTTGGTTTTATATTTTGGTAAGCTACACCCACACCACACAGATGCCGCTTAGCTCCTTCAAGATTGGAAACAGACAGTGGTTTCTCGTCGTCTGCATGTATAGCTTGAAACCAGTGAGTAGTTTGATTCTGGATTTTATATCAGGTCTTTGCTAACTCTCTCTCTGATATTTTCTTATTGGAGCTGCTAATTTGATATCTAGACATGGCTTCCTGATGTCTCTTTCATTGAGAAATAAGCTGAGACCTCTGTCTCGTTGTGTGAAATTACTTTGGTCCGCAGCTTTCATGAATCCATTGTTCATGGAAAAAAACAGGTGTTTTGTTTCTTGCATTTCCTCCTCATTGTTACACATTATTGGTTAGGTCCAATGTGATGAAAGCTGTCAATGTTCCATATATCAAGGGTTCAGCTGTCTGTCTATGCTGATCGTTGTAACCACACCATTGCGCATGCTTTCTCCTCTCATTTCTCCTTGCACTTGGATAGACATAGAAAATTCCTGCAGTTATAATATGACTTCGATAATTCCTCTGCAATGTGCATGTTTCTCCTACCATCACAATCAAGCTATTTCCATGAGATTCTGCGGACAAATAGATAAGCATTCCTTTTTTATCTCCTAGGGACATAGCTAGGATGCTTGCAAATGATTATGGGAAGCGCGTAATGATTGTTGACACCTCTAATGAAATTGGTGGGGATGGTGATATACCTCACGCAGGAATAGGTAATGCTCGGCGTATGCAAGTTCCACACACTGATATGCAACACAAGGTAGGAACTTGACTTTCACTCTGTTAGCAAGATGAAAATAATTTATTTTTTTGAAAAGGTGTATCTTCTCACCACTGTAATTTATTATTGGAAGAGACCTTCCATCTCACCCACATTTATGAAAGCAAAACTGAGACAACATTTACAAGATGAATTGCTTTCCTGAGGATATACCTGTTGCTGGTTTTGGGTATACCTGTCTACATGAGTGGCTCCAAACATGAGCAGATTGATCATCGATCAAGGAGGATTGGTATTTACTTTATATTTTTGTAGGTGCTGATAGAAGCAGTGGAAAATCATATGCCACAAGTGATTGTAATCGATGAGATTGGAACTAAGCTTGAGGCAATGGCTGCAAGCACCATTGCACAACGAGGAATTCAGTTAGTTGCAACTGCTCATGGAGTAACAATAGAAAATTTAGTAATGAATCCTGCTTTAGAGATGCTGGTTGGAGGAGTACAGGTAGTTCCTGTTTGAACTTTTTCCAAGTCAGTTGGTACACTTTAAACATTTGTGCTGATGCTCAGTCAATGTTAGAACAAATACCGTTATAATACTACACATGGGTAAGTATGGGAACTTTGTAATTTTCGAATGAAATTTCTCTTGTTACTTCATGTTTGTAGGTGATAGGACGTCTATTTCCAAAAAAGCTAGGGAGATGTCTAGGGGCATCCCACCATTCCTAGTTGTACCAGATGCTACTTTTTTATTTACTTCCATATCTCGCAAGTTTAAGCAAAACTAATATCACTGCAATAAAGTGAACAAATGCATTTTCTACATTGTCTATGCAGTTGCAACATGAGCAGTAGATGAAGGGTGAAAAAAAAATTTTAATTAAAGTGAATCGATGCATTCTCTTTATTTTCTATGAAATTGCAACATGAGCAGTGCATGGAGGGACAGAGGGAGAAAAAAGTATATATACACGCGCACACACAATAAATGAGAAACTGAAGACTAAAAGAAGTAATGCTTAAGGGAATCTACCTTGCTATGGTGATTGCGAGTATCTTTTATAGATGGGGAAGTTAGTGTTAATAGTTTATTGAATAGTTTATTTCAATATCACATTCAACATCAATAGAACTTGGGAATCTTTAACTTAGTTGCCTAATTTACTCATGGAGGTATCTTGACATGGATATCTATAAGTGGAGAAGTTCTCAAAAGATGATATAAGGTCTAACTCTACTGTTCCAAATGATGCCATAATACCATTAAAGCATGGAGTGCTCTCTATTCTCATGCACTATTGGGCAACTAGAAGCTGTTTTTTTAGGTTTAGAACATAGTTGCATAATTTATCTGATTTATTTCTCTGTCAGAGTGTAACTCTTGGGGATGAAGAGGCCAGCAGGAGAGGCGTTCAGAAATCTGTACTGGAGAGAAAAGGTCCATCATCTTTTAGCTGTGGGGTTGAGATAATCTCCAAGGCAGAATTGAGAGTTCACCTTGATTTAGAAGCAACAGTAGATGCAATTCTTGCAGGTCTTTTACTAGTCCTCCCTCCTAAGTCCTAACAAAACAATTTTGCTGACAAATCATTTGCATATCTTCCTGTTGGATTGCTAACTGGATGTTGTTTAATTGTCTAACATGGTGTTAATTTTCCTGTTGAGAAGGACGTTACCCGAGATATGAAATTCGCAAGATAAATCCGGGATCAGAAGATGGAATAAAGGAAAGTTCATCCATCCAAGGCCCATTTGATGAGAGAAATGAAGTTTTGGTGGAAGATATTATCCAGATGAATGGAGGTATACCTGATTCTATTGAGCTCATCTCAGCAACAGATCCGAGCATGGAAGGAGGTTCCGGTGAAAGTGAGGATGCCCTTTGCATTTTTCTATATGGGGTAAGATGATATTACCATATACTTGTCTGGAAGGAAAAAAGAATGAATCACGACATTAAATATGTATAAATTTTGGTTAATAACTAAAATCCCTGTCAGAATCTGTTCTCTTAGTTCAGAATTATTGCCAAGCTTGTTTCCATATTGTTGAAGGGCAATTCCAAAAAAATGAATTACCTCCTACTACATGATTGTCCTGCATTTCCGTATTATTGTTACTTAATTTGCTGCAAAGTTTAATATCTTTAATTTGTGGATCTAATAAACCTAATTTGATGCTTCTCCAGTATCCTTAGTTGTCTCCTCGTTTGCCCTTCTTCTCATGTTAAGGTCCCACATACCCCCTTCCTATGTGGAAAGTGCTTGGTGGCCCCAAAAATGAATAGTAGAGGTATCGAGCAGGAACTGATTTCTTCTTTTGGCTGACTATTCAGATTTAAGCCCAGCAAATATTTTGATTTAAAAATATTCTTGGAGAAAAAGAACATCTGCTTGAGTCTTGTCGCTCCTTGTACAGGTGGAAAAGAGAAGAGATTCTTCTTTGCTTTAGCTCATTAAGATTTCACTCATTACAGTAATTATCAAAGACACGTTTTGCAATTATAGAGCTTCCTCAAACTTTATATCATTTAATGAAGCATTAGAGTTAATCCACTCTCTTTTCCTTTTAGTGCTCTAAGGTTTTTAACTTCTACAATGGATAGTAAGGCATATAAAGATTCTTATGAAGAAAAAGAAAAAGAAGAGAATGAGAAAACACGATAAAGCTTTCATCAGCTTCTATATGAAAACGTCTACGTGGAACTCATATTTGAGCAGGTATTGTAGATCTCAGAGGCAAGTGTGTTGCAAGGGATAAAACAGCTAAACATCGACAATGTCGTTGAGTTTACTGATAATATCAGCGAAGCAGATGTGCTACTTGCTCTGCAGTCCAAGCTTAAGAAAAATTCTCGGATTCAAGCAGCTGCAAGATCTCACGGCATTCCTATTTATGTGACAAAGGTATTTGTTAGAGATAACTTCCAATATCTCCTCATTGAATGAACGTCCTAAAGAAGGAAAAAACAATACGAGTGTGTTATGCATTATCTGTTGTCTCTTCAGTGTCCAAATTCATTATCCTTGTGTGACTTATGTGAAAGTATCTATTTCTTTTGCAGACAAGCTCCTCAACACAGTTGACAAAGGCTATGCAGGCATTAATCAGTGACTTTGCTGATGGCTTTGAGTTTCTCGAATCTGAAGCTAAGACGAATGAGTCTGAAAAGACTGATGCCTTGGAGGTAATTTCCTCTTGTATTCTTTTTTTCTAGTACTTTCTTGAAAAAAAACAGTTTCGAAGACTCTAGCCGCTGGCTTCCATCAAGATGATAATGGGCTTTGCATAATAAAAGTAGAGTGCTGACTACTCTTGAGTTGTCTTTTAACTTTATGTTGAAATGCTAATTTTCACTCTCTGGGAAACATGGAGGTTCCAATGAAGTCATTGGCCTGAAACATATTTGCTATACCATCTTATCATACTGTGCAAGGACATCTGATGTTTGCAATGAAAGAAAGATAAGTCGACTTCAACTTATGCTTCACCAAGTCTGAGTTAAAAAAATTGTGTTCTCATTTCAGACTAAAAAAAGGGAGCCTTGGCGCAACGCTAAAAGTTGCCGCTATGTGGCCATGAGGTCACAGCTTGGCTTGAAAACAGTCTCTTGCAGAATGCAAGGTAAGGAAGCACACATAAGATCCAATGTGGTCCAGCCCTTCCCCGGACCCTGCGCATAGAGGGAGCTTAGTGCACTGCCTGCCCTTTTTCTTTTGCATTTTGGACTAAGGAATCGGTTATTGCAACGGAAAGAGGTGAAAATTAATGTCAGACTAATGTTTCTAATGTTTGTGTGAAGTGTCTTGCTTCCCAAGGTCTCATCTGAAGGTGGAGCATTCAACAAATACATTATCCTACTAGCTAGAATCTAATGCAGAATCTGAAGGAGTGTGAGCATTTAGATTAAGGTCATAGGACGCTCTATCATACACTGTTAATTTGCCAGAGGAATTCAGCTTTGCAAATTAGACAAGCTTAATTAGCCAACAGATTGAAAAAATATATCAAATTGCTAATATTCGTCCAAAATAAAAAAGCAACTAACTGATGCACATGCCTTTTTTTTTTTAATCAGGAAATGGAGCGTGTTACCATTTACTATTTGCACTCTTGTTAGTAGTTACGAGAACTTTGTAACTGCTAAAGCTAAATTGTAATACTTCTGGATGTGGTAGTTAATGGGTTTGGGCTTGAAGGTACTGTCTACATCTAATGTTTAGTTCAGGATGGTTATTGCTTTAATCGAAATTGAACTGATATTCATTAGCTCAACTAAATAAACAGAAGAAACAAAACAGAGAAAGAAAAAGAACTAATCAACAAAGGAAAAGAATAATTGCCACCTTACTGGATCTAGCATTATATTTACATAATCTACTGTTGATAATTCTCAAGTGTCCAGGTTTGTTATCTATGTTTCCTGATATATCACCAAATAATATCACTGCTGTAGTTGCTTTAAAAGTTGAGTGGATTTTGTGCATCGACTTTCTGCAGGAGGCTAGGATAGCCATGGAGCGGGTGGTAATTCCAAAAGGGGAACCTGTTGTGCTACTCCCTCGGCCATCAAATATTATACTGCTTCAGAAGGATCTTGTTAGAAAGTACAAGCTAAAATCAGAGCGAATAGGAACAGGAACAGATGTAAGGCTTCGAATTCTCCCTTTCAACCGTGCATCTGATGAAGACAGTCACGATAGTGAAGGAGTTGATGATGAGAGCGAAGTTGATGAATTGTTCAGGCCGAATGCTGAATCAAATGGGTCTGCCTACACTGTGAATAGGTTACCTCTACTACCTGAATAAGAAAGTAAGATTGATAATTTTAACACCAGTTGCCCCTACTAGAGTGCATCATCTTTGTTTTTGAAGTCTTTATTCTCGATTGTCCAGCACACCCGGCATAGTGTGTCATCCAATATCTATTGAACGTACCCAGAAGCTATCGGGCATAAATGCAAATGGTTATTTACAAATTTGGTTTTGGTTCTTGCTTTTTCTATTTATGGTATTGGGCCATTTAAAGTCCTTTATGGATTTTGAGTCAGGAATAGTAGTGGCTTATTTGGTGCCGTTATATCACAATTCATTTATTCTCGCACATAGTTCATAAAAGGTTGCATGGGTTATCTGTCCGCAGAATCATAGCAAGAAAGAAGGCTAGGGGAGATAGCATACTTTGGTATTTTAGGATTTCTACCGACGGATGTCTTTCCTTTTTGAATTAAACTACCATGACTTTCACTAACTGCATCGGATCCTTCCGTAAAACTTTTATGATGCTCGATGTAATGACCTGCCATGTCATCATGCCAAGTAAGCGCCATTTGGCATATATTCTTGCCATGTGGAAGCTTACATAAGCAAGAGTCCTACACTTGGTGGAGTATTCTAGAAACCTATGGAGAATTCCCATGGAAGACCTCGGAGTCTTATAGAATTGCTAAGAAAGTCCTTGGAGAATTCTAGACATGTAGAGATTTCTAGAAAGAGATTTATTTGTAAATATGTAGGGATTTGTATAATAATTACTATTTGTATATTAGCCCCTAAGTGAGTAGTATAAATAGGAGGTCATTCATTTCTAAAATCATCAAGAAAAATCAATCAAGTTCTCTATATTACTAAAAGCTTCTCTTAGCAAATTTCTCTTTATCTTCCTTATCCAACATTCTCTTAGCGATGTAGAATTGAAAGGGCTTACTTGAGCTTGCAAGATCGTGAAAGATTCGTGAGCAAGTTGTCAAGTGCCGCAAGATGTGTTTAGTTGAAGTCTAAGTCCGTGACATCGAGCTTTAATGCCTGGACACCAATGTTTACAGATAAAGTAATAGACCTCTGCAGGAAGAAGCAAACATAATGAAGTTGTAGCATGGTTGGTTTCTGAAGTAACAATGCCAAGATTTGATTTTGCTGTTTAATTCAAATAAAAAGTATATGGCGGTTCTGTATTAAACAATGAGTTTGAGTTGCCCTAAAGAATTCCCACCATATAAGAATTTTACTCTCTCTGTTCCATTTTAATTGCTAGATATACTAAAAATAGTTGTTTTAAAATACTTGCTAGTTTCAAAATTCAAGAGATAATTGATCATGTTTTTCCAATTTTACTCTTAGGGGTTGTTTGGTGTAGAGAATGGGATAAACAAAATAATACCTATGGATTGACACTACTAAAAAGTCAATATTTTTTCATTGGAATTTCCCACCAAAAAATATTAAGTGGCTATTCTCACCGATAACAGTGGGAAAAGAAAAAATAATAGTGTTTTCACATGAAAAAATTATGAATTTTCTCACTATTTCAGTGAGAATCTATTTTCCACCATGTGTTTTCCAGTGAATTAGTTCAGTGGAAAAATCATATATTTTATAATATAAATTTCCCATTGATTTGCGGTGGGAAAAATCTCTATTTCTAGTAGTGTGAATATCCCATGGGATTAGTTATCCCACCATATATATGAAATAACTTATCCTTCATTATGGTATAAATGGTGGGATAAATAATCCCAAGACTAATTAATACCTCTAACCAAATGCTGGACAAAATTATTCTACATTTTATCCTGAGATTATTATTCCTTATCCCTCCTACCAAACGACCCCTTAGTACTGAAAGTTATTTTAAAATGTGAAAATGATTATTATTGTATTTTTCTAAAAAATTAATAGAATTATATTAGTTAAATTATAATCCTTATTAATTTTTTCTTAATAGATGTCTAAATTTTATTTTAGCAATTAAAATGAAACAGAGAGACTACGAATAGATGTTTGAGATGTGTTACATAAGAAATGTACAAGGACGACATGCTATATGACCTCACTTCTCTCCATGTTGAGGAACAATCTGGTCATTCATATTGCACACTTCTTTCCTTTTCTTGTATTCAGGAAAACACTATGAAAAATAAGCATAAATGGGGTTAGAACTCGCAATTTTTAAATTCTGGATCCACCATCTAAACTCGATGAGCCCAAAGAATTGAACTTGAGTACCATCCTAGTGATGCTTGGGATCAGGTCCGCCAGGACTAAGACGGTTGATATTATATTTGATCGCATGTTTTGTTTGCAATCTTTCCCTCAGAATTTCTTGAGCAGTCTCCATTAATAATGTGTTCCTCTTCCATGGTGAAAATGTCTCGAGAGGACGACTTTCGAAGCCTATAAATGAAAGCAAGATAAGAATGAAACATAACAAAAACCTAAAACTAGTCATTAATAATTCTTGAAATGAAGGGAGTAAGACATATTGTGCTGCAATGATCGAGTGTTATATATGTATGGTACTCTAAAACTCTCAAGTAACATACGAATTTATATATATATATATATGCAAACCTATGTCCTAAATATTCATAATATATTAAAAAAACTACTACTAAAGAGGTGAAAGAAGAAGTAGTGACAAAAACGAACTTATAATCTAATCTTAATTCCATTTAGATTCTACTTTTTAGGCCATTTGACCTCAAAAAAAGGAAATTACTAATGAAAAAGTTATTAGTACAGACTATTCAAGTTGCCGACCTGAACTTTCTTAATGCGCCTTTCTTGTATGCAGCCTATTTTTCTGCTGCCATTTGATTTACTTTTATCTGAGTCACAAGTCATAAGCACGCACACACCGTACCAATGGATATTTAGATTCATAAGCATGTAATATACATCATCTAAAATTGACCCTATAATAGTCACACTAAACTTCATTCATAAGCTCTAATGAGGATTATGTTGTGGAAATTCGAGCTATTTTTCCACCAATAGCAAATCTAATAATGGCTAACAATGATAAATAAGAAGCGTAAAGGCAATAAAGAGAATAATTAAGATTTGACGAGGTTCGGCTATCATGCCTATCTTCTGACACCACTACAAATATATTTCCTCCCAAAATACAAAAGAGAGAAGATAAACTGCCTTCTGTAAGCCATAAGCGCTTCCAAGCCACAAGGCGAAACAAAGCAGGCGCTCTTTATACCTGGGCATTGTCTCCTACTGCCTACTCATTTTCCGACATGACTTTGAGCTCAAAAAAACAACAGATTATAATTTAATTAGACGAGAAACTTTGATCTTTTGGCCTCTTATATTGATGTCGGCAAAATTACTTAAAACATTAAAAAATCTTGAATGTGGCCTTTTAACTTTCCCCTACACTAAAGAAAAGGTCATTTTCATTGTATGCAAGTTGGGCTTGTATTTGCGTATGAGCGACGACGGTCATTATGGCCAACATCCTCTTGCGTCCAATCCTAAGTTTTGTTATTGGAATTACACGCATATATATTTGGGATCGTTTTAATAAATTAAGTTGTAGCATGCTGAAGATTAATAATATATAAATTAATTCATGAAATTAATTTATATATTATTTGAAGTGCAGAATTCTTAATTATTTATCAATCGAACATGAAAAGTTTGAAAAAGAAATATTTTCCTCCATATCAAATACACCCTGTATGTACACTGTATTAGGCAGATTTTGGTCATTTAACTTTTATTTTATTGCACTAAAGTCATTAATTTACTTTTCTAAACATAAAATCACTCAACTTTAATTGCTTAACTATCACGGAAAGTCATTAAACTATCTTTATAATAAAAAAAATTATTTAACTTTGTCTAAGGATCACACTAAAGCTATATGCTCCAATTAATATGAGTGTCTCAGTTTTTAATTTCAGTGACAAAAACTTCCTTTAGATAAATTCTTACCATCACTTCAAAATCTAGTGAACAGAATTACCTGATATATATATTAGTAAGAGAAAGCTCAAGATACATATAAACTGATTTGATTCACATAGATTGACTTAGACACAATAATTATGATTTATTTTTTTTTTACCTAAGTATCAAAACAAATCACCAAAATAACTTTTTGTAATCAAAATGTTATTCAATTTGATCTAAGTATATCATATAAAGCTAAAAATAATTTGGTAATTTTTGCGAAGTTTCATTCAATTTGATACGTCCTCTTTTTCGAACTTTTTTTTTTTGTTCATTCCGGAAAAAAGGCAAAAATTTAGCTGACCAACTTTTCAGTATAAAAAAATTATTGGAAAAATTCTGTCGGCGCACGTTTAGAGTGTTTGTCTAAAGTATGCTTTGCCGGAAATGGGCACCGGACGACGGTGCGGTTCAGTTACAGGACCTATACCACGAGTTGGAATAAGCATACAGTGGAGTTTTTTTTGACCATAAAGGGTTGACACCGGAGATCCAGATTAGGGCGGATGCAAGTTCTAAAATGGCCGGAATCGAGAAGGAATTCATGAGTGACTGATCATACTATGGAACTAGTCTACTGTTAAAGGATGTACACCTCTTCCTCATGGATAGATGGTGCCACCGCGCTGTAAAAACATTGAAAGAAAGGGTAAGGGGTAGGAATTAACTTTTTTAGGTCTTGCTCTACTAAAGTAGTCGGTCTAACCTTCGGTTCCCGTAACCAAGTTTTTCTTTCTCACTCCTTATGTAATTTTTTTTACTTCATCCATACTTTTTGACTTTTTCTGAAGCGTGGGGCAAACGGCGCCCTCTATTTCTACTTCTAGCTAAAAGCGAACAGCCGATATTGTAAGCAAATAGAAAGCTCCCGCCCGTTTAAGCCGAAAAGCGTACCGACTGTTTGAATCGCGAAAGGACCGCTTGCTTAATATTATTTATATAATAATAATAAGAAATCTATATAAATATTGACCAGACGGACAGAGGCGGAATGGCCATAGATGTAGTGGGGCTAAGGTTGACTGCTGGGAGAAGATAGTGAAGTAGGAAATGGAAAGCAGCTATTATCCTATATGTTGTTAGGGCCACACTATCTATTGGGGCCATAATCCGGTTCATTGCCTCAACCTAGAATTTTGCGGTCAAACCAAAGGTGTTCCTGCATGATGATGAATATTTCGTCATGCGTTTTCTCAGTGAAGATGATAAAAATGAGGCTTTGGTATCTGACCTGCATATGCTGAGCAATAAACCAGTCATTATAAAGGCTTGGGGTCCTGATTTTGATTTTCAATTAGTGTTGACCAGATTTTTGCTCTTTATAGAGATGAAGATGTTATTGATGTAGGAAAGACCCTCGTCCACCAACTATATGAGTTTATCTTCTAGTTTTACTTGATTTTCATCTTTATCGTGATATTTTCAATAGGTCGTTAGAGTTAGTTGACGGATCAAGAAACTATAGTTGATGATTTTAGGAAAGAACTAAGTTGCAGACATCCTGGATTATGTTATTGAATGGTGAATATCATTAGCCTGTTGTTAGGGTTGCTATAAAATATAAGTTTTTGTTATATTTGATAATTAGACAAAATTGAAAAAATTTTGGCTACATAAAATAATATAGTGACTTTTATAATATTTGGGTAAAATTGAGTAACGTTTTATCATAGAATATAACTTAGTTTTCTTAATTTACCTCGTACACAAAAAAAAAAGTGCTCCTTATATTCTTTTTTACTTCTCTAATATATTAAAAATAAATTTCTTCTTTTATTTATTCACTTAAGCAAAATTGAAAGAATATTAATTATTTTTTTCAAAATTTACCTTATTATCAACAATTTCCCTAACCATTTCCAAACTTGTAGAGATTAATTGCTTAGTAAGGCTAATTAGTTGATAAAATAAATAATTGATGATTGCATAAGATATTTACTTGCCTATATATTGCTTCTTTCGATCATCTAGATCCGGACTTCACCTTGATGGTTAGGTCATCACGCCCTAAAAATTTATACACTATAGATAGACTCCTAACACCCTAACATATTTGCTTACTTGAATATAACAGAGTTCAAAATGCACACTGAACGAGTAAAAAGAAACGGAGGGGAAAAACATTCAAGTAAATTTGTCAAAAAAAAAAATAGACTTAGCTATTGAACATGAGGGTAATAGGGTATCCACAGGACAGAACCAAAAATGTTTTAGAAATCTGTGGGAAGAGGGTATTGACAATATCTATTGTTTTTCATACAGAGGAAGAACCTTTCATAAGCCAATGCCATTTTGGTTGCTGTGAACATTGTAACTGCATATGACTTGCAAATCATGCCTTTCCTCTGCAAAACTGCTGGACCATCTCTTATTGCTGACTCCAATGCTTCCACAAATGAGCCTACATTTGGTGAAAATGTGTAACCAAAATCTTCATTCAACACCACAGTTCTTGTTATGCTTGGGTAATTTGGTGTCAAAACTGGTTTTCCACAATGCATAGCTTCTATTAGTGTAAGATCAAGTCCTTGTGGCCTTAATGTTGGGTTCACAAACACATCAAGTGAATTGTAAAACTTAGATAGCTCTGAGGGCTCCAATGCACCTAAAACCTTCACATTTTTGCCCAACTCCGCGTACCTTTTCCCCCATGGCCCTGACCCTGCTACTAGTAGAAAAACTCCCGGATAACGCTTTGTTATGAACGAAAACGCTTCATGGAGAAGTGGGTGCCCCTTGTCCCTTACTAACCTTCCAGCAACGCCTAAAACCAAGCTAGCATTTGATGGGATCCCAATTTTTTCTCGAAAATCCGATCCTGATGTAGGGTCATACACAAAGTTTGTCTCATCAATGCCATTGAGTATAACATGTACATTTCTTTGAGGGAGTTGATAGATGTTTACTAGAACTTCCCCTGCACTATTGCTAATGCATATATGGTGAGAATAGCTCGAAAAGAACTTAATTTCATCAACGAGCCTTGGCATTGCTTCTTGAAGTTCATTCATAGGCCCATTGGGGTTGTCAAGAAGTTCTTGAAACAGCTTTGAATGCATAATCTCATACCAAATCCCATGCCATGTCACTGCCACATTAGGCAAAAATTTAGCGCGCCAGTGAGGCAGTGTCACACTCTCAGTGTGTACATAATCAAAAGGCCTAGCCCTGTTTTCTTGATCAAATATGTCAAAAGCTAGGGAACAATTTAGTGAGCCATGATCATTAGCTGCAAAATACACATGAAGGGGTCCATCATGAATGTCATTGTGAAACTTCCTATCAGATGGCACAGTGAAAACATGAATTTCATGTCCCCTGGAAGCCAGGGAAGTGTACAGAGTAAACGCGTGTCGTTCCATTCCTCCAGGATCTGCTCCAATTGGCCATGTCTTAGAAAAGACTGCTATCTTAAGCTTCTGAGGAATTGTTCCATATGTAAGCTTGTTCCATGGGAATTTAGCATCCCTTAAATCTCCACGAAATAGACCTCCATGATGATCCAACAAGTGTGGCTCTTTTTGGGAGTTTCTTGAAGGGGCAAAGAAGTAGACAAGAGAGGCAAAGAAGAGAGTTGTTGTGAGAATAGTTGAAGATTTTAAAGAAAGAAACTTAGTAGAAGCATTGGATTTGTTGGAATGGTACTTCAAACCCATTGAGACATCAAGAAGAGCTTCTTCAAGTTTGGTTGTTTCATTGTTTTGTTTACAATGTTAATATTATTAAATGGTCACACCCATTAATGCCGGATCTCCTCGAGTTTATGAATTACTTTACATATTCAAATGCAGCATGAACTTTCCTTAAAATCTTGTCAACTTTCCCTTGTTTTCAGACCACACATGTGCTCAGCTTTCTTTAATGTAAATCTACTAATTTTTTATAATTAATTTAAGACCTACCTTTAAGTCTGCATATCTTGTTATTCAAACTAGAGTTAAAATCTTTATAGAACATTAGGTTATGCAAAAGATAACTACTAATAATTGTTGGGATTTTAAGGGGTGAATGAGAAATAAGAAAAAAATTACTTTTTGGATTGAATTAAAAAGGTATTTTTTAGATTGTACTTTTTAATTGTCTTTAAATTTACGGTTCTTGCCTTAGATTTTATATATGAAGAACACCAAAATTTGCAAATTTTATCCCCTCATTTCTGCATTATTTTCAAAAATAAAGTAAATGCCGTGTTTTACTGAGTTTGCTGAAATTCTGTAACAGAAATATTTTTCCATTCTATCCTGGAAGGAAGTAACTCAAATCTTAGCAACAACGAGCGGTTATAAATTTTTAAGAACACCCAAAAAACTTGTGTGCTCGAAATAATTTTCTACCTTTTCTACATTTCTGTTTACATGTTTTTATTCAATTACTGGTTTATCGCTTTGACCGCGAGATGCCAACAAACTTAAGAAATTTTAATTTTAATTTTTTTGTTTTCATTTCTCTACTGGTGTTTGAAGATTAAAATATGTGTGTTTTGCCACATTTAATACTCGATTTGAAGATTTAAAAAAATTCACCATTTTACTAAAGTTGTTTGCGTCAAAGATAATACATTACGGTTTGAAGATATAAAAACATTTAATTAAAGAATTCATATACAAGTTGGATCACTTGTACTTGTTATTCAGTAACAATTCTTTTTATGCTTGCAGCCCGCAATTCACTATTCAATATTGATTTACTAGAAAATTAATGTCTACTATTGGGAAATTTATTCACGTAAGATTCCCAATACAGAGACAGACCCGGGTTCGAAGACAAATACATGTTAGTGGAAGTGATGTCACACGATATTATCTTGTCTGAAAATTTTACTAAGCATTTATAAGATTGATATTCTAACACAGTAATATAAATTTCTTTAAAAAAATAAAGAAAAAATTAAAGTTGAATATTTTAAATTTTATGGGATTGAATAAGTCTACATATAAAAAAAATTTAACTATGATAGCTACATAATTTAAAAAGAATGAACTCTCTAAAATAAGTATCATTCTTTTTAAAATTTTAAAAAATAAAAAAGCACGTTTCGAAAAGCTTGAACAAATAGATTTTAAGTTGCTGAACAATAACATATACAAAAACTAAATAGGGAACATATGTTTTTTCCTTGAATTATGGCAGATGGACCAACCTAAAAGCAATGTAAAGCTGATAAAAACCTGCAACGAATATAAGCAACCAAATTATCCAACACAGGAGGGGGAGGCACATAAGTTCTTATACTTCATTTCAGGGAAGAATAGTGTACAATCACATGCATGTAGCAGCAGGTTCAACATTGTAGATTATTGAAGGAAAATGCACCCATCACAAGTCTGCCAATGATTATTTTCTACAAATATATGGTATGTCTAATGACTACTATCTCCGATTAAAAGCGGAATCTAATGCCTCAGGCAGCAAGGAACTCGCGAATGATTAACCCAATCACTCAAATGTATACAAAATTGGAACTGGGAAACCTTGAAAGTACCCTCTTTTCTTTTCTGTTTTTTGTTTAATTAGCGTTGGCAAATTTGATTCCTTTCTCAATGGACGATTTCAACTCTGGTTTAAGAGCTTCAAGTCCTTGTTTCTCATAGTCTGAAAGTGCGCCTAATCCTAGGACTTCCTCCACACCATTTTTCCCAAGTCTCACCTGCAAAGAGTTAGAAGAACCAACAAGAGGAGACTCATCATATCAATCAATTGGCCAATCAATCAACTAAATCTAAACCCCCAACTAGTTGGAGTAAAATAGGAGATTATTATAGAGCACGGGTATCGGGGGAGACATAATTTTATTTGCCACAGAACGTTCTATAATGAAATTCCCATTTGCCTTAGTACATAGATGACAAAGTACCAACCAACTTTTGCAAGTCTCTACACATTAAAGGTTTATCAAACTAAACAAACTACCAACATTCTTTGGATGCACATACTTGTGTATTCAAACTGGTGGTACCCTCAACTCATAGACAAATGCACATACTTGTGTATTCAAACTGGTGGTACCCTCAACTCATAGACAACCATTTTGAAAAGTTCTGTTTGGCAGAACGCAATCTGTCAAAACTCACACGACAGACTGAACAGAGAGAACGAAGCAGACATGATCATGTCCTAAGAAATCAAAATTTGGTAGTTTCTACCTTTTCTTACGTCCTCAATCTCCCATTTTAATACCCTCATTGTGAGAGGGATCACCAATTTATTCACAGTTGAAAAGAATGTCACCGACTGACAGAAAATGAAAATCCCTCTATACAGATGCAAACAAGAGTTATGACAAGATAGATATGTTTAATAGCAACTAGGCACTCAAGTACCATTTAGGGTTAGAAGAGGATATCATTACCTTGGATGCAAAGAATGGCAGGTCTGTCACAGTTGACTGTACGAATGAACACTCTACAACATCTGGAACCCCATTCAGTCCCTTCAAGCAAGCATCCGCGAAGATGGCACCAGCATAGCTGCAGAAGTGAAACAAATTGCTCAAAACCCAGTAACCACACAAAGAAAGAAACGCAAATAAGGTGGTATAGGACCACTAACAAAAATGAGAAGTCTCTTCTTATTTTTTATCACCATATCTTCTACCGATATCCTGAGTGGGGCAAGTTATCTTCAATAATTTTTTTTTCAGGACAAGTAGCTCTCTTCAATACTAGGTGCATGGAAACTTTACATTCAAGACATAATCAAGATTGCACAATCTTGGTCAGTATGCAGCATGTGCTATTTCCAGTAGTGACATGTGACAACAACTCTAGACCCTCTTTAAAAGAATTTGACTCTCATTAGCAGCAGACACTTAAGCAGGTGTTCCTTGTCAATATCAGTAAGTTCTTGCCACCAAACAGAGAAACTTTCGTGAAAACATTGAAACTTAAATATGTAATAGAGAGCATGAGTAGAAACATACGCCATGGAGAGGGTGGCTGAACCCTTTCCAGCCTTGGCCTCCACAACTTCAGTGCCACCATCTTGGGTGCGCTTGGTAAGTGCCTCAATTTCTTCACCTGACAAATTTGCACTTGGAGTGGCCTATTGCAATTTAGAGATGACAAGACAAGAATTAGTAAAGTTACAAGGTGGAATTTATTGAGCCAGCACAACATAGATATAATTATTAAATAACTTGGACAGAACAGAAGAAAAGAAAGATTACTTGAGAAAATAATGGGAGGATAGTTATGCCAGCATGACCACCAACAACGGGGACATTGACATCTGGAACAATGCACCAACATTTTAAGCAGGGAATAAGAACTTTACATGAATTGATGGTTGAATGCAATGAAATAGAAGCAAATCAAAGATGGAAATCACTATGATGCGTACCAGCAACATTAACTTTAGCTTTTCCAGCATAGAAAGTCTTTGCCCTAACAACATCAAGTGTGGTCACTCCAAAGAGTCTCTTTTCATCATAGGTTCCAGCCTTCTTGAACACTTCAGATGCAATTGGGACCGTGGAATTCACGGGGTTGCTGATCATATTGATAAGAGCCTTTTGGAGATTTGAAGGGAGGCATTAGAGGAAAGAGGAACAATCAGTATTTGCTACGCCAACACCTAAACTCATATGTAAACCAATATGGGTACTTACATGAGGGCAATACTTTGCGATGGCTGTGCAAAGAGACTTAACAATACCAGCATTAATGTTGAACAGATCATCACGGGTCATACCAGGCTTTCGGGGCACACCAGCCGGAATGATGACAACATCAGCTCCCTCCAAAGCCTTCCCTAGCTGTTCTTCTCCTGCAAAACCCAAAACCTGCAAATCCAGGAAAACAACAATGTTCAAGGAACTGCAAGGAATAGGGTCAGACACTGAGGTCATTTAGTTTGTGGATTGCAGGTGAGGTAAATGGGATAAAAAGTATTCCATTGTTTGGCTTATTGTGCAGAAGATTACATCATTAGAATTAAAGTTGGGAGCCTTCCTGGAGATCCATATCTTATTGAAAATAAACCCCCAACTAAGCTGTTTAGTGTTTGGTTTTCCCTTTTACACAGTATTCACAATATCTACATTAATGATGTAGTTATTCCTGTATTACTGAAAACCAAATTCAGTAATGTATTACTTCACATTACAAGTACTAGCAATAGATGCATAAGAACACATAAATCAGAAAAGAATAAACTTTATATTCTATCACTTGCTCAGTTAACCATTTGTGACTTGTTATCTCTCATATATTTTGAGAAAAGTTTGTATATTGACTATGAAGTAATAAAACACCAGGCAATTAATCAACTATACCTCAATCTCTAACTCGCAGGAGTCAACAATGTAAATCCTCTGGATATCTTGCTCTATTTGGCGCCATTTCATTTTAATATTAATTTATATTTTTTATGGTAAATTAGGAGTTCCTAAAACTAAAAGTTCTTCAAACCTCACATTAATTCTTATTCGGAGCTAAAGCTAGTGTAACAATGACTAAGACTTAATCTAGCTGATTGGTATCCCCTTCCGGGTATCTTTTGTTTTCATTGATCTATATTCTTAGATAAATCCGCATTGATACCGAGAGAACGTATTACTCTTAAAGCAACTTTCTTCCACATGATTTTAGTTCGACCTGATCTCCTTTGACTATCTTCAATCACCACAATGCTGCACATAAGGACTAGCGTTTGTAGGTTTATGTAAGGCATAGCCAAACCATCTATGGAAACTTTTACTATTTTATCCTCTGTGTGATACTTGCACTTTTGTCTTATGTGATCATTTTTAATTTTGTCCAATCTTATGTGACTGAACATCTATATTTGCATCTAAAGTTTCAAGGACACTTGTCTTGTGGGATATGATAAGAGAATTTGAGACCCAAAGTTCACCCCATATAACATTGTTGATCTCACAACCATTTTATAAATTTACCTGTTACTTTGTTAGGTATTTTCTCATCAAATACGGATCTCATAGCACTCTTTCACTTCAGTCAATATATTTCAATCAATCTACTAAATTTTTGCTATCACGTCATTCTCCTCAAAATACCCTAAAACCTTATTCTGTGAATCGCTTCTCCATATTCCCAAACTGTAATCAACTCCCTTGCTACTAAGGTAAAGTTTTCATCTTTACTAGAGGAATGTAATATTTATTTCACATTTTTGTAGTGTTATTCTAATGAGATTTTGCTTTAAAAGCTTACAAGGAATCAAGAATTACAGTATAGAGATTCTAATATTAATAATAATCACTGGAGTACATGTACTTTTCATTAAATATTGAAGTCATATTAAACTTTGATTTGCTTCATTTGAGCCGAGGGTCTTTGGAAACAGCCTCTCTGCCACTGGGTTTTCTTTGTTGTTCAAGTCATATTAAAACCAATAAATACGTGAATTATCTAAAATAAAATGCTTAGATAAAATTTGGCAGAAGTTTGTAATTCTTGGTCTATTGACATCATAATTCAATATTTAGCTTATCATCATACCTGACATAAAATTAGCGCAATATAAAAAGAATCAAAATAAAACTCAGACAAAATAACAGGAACAGATTCACATATAAACACACAAAGATAGATCGACTTGTAAGACAAACACAACAAGAAATCAATCAAAAGAAGAGATCAAATCCCCTGATTTCATCAAAAGATACTGATGCATCAGAGCATTTAAAATTCTAGAGTTCAAAAGATATAACCTCACACACATTAGGAAGAGCGTAAAATATTAAGTACTGCCGAAAAACCCTAGAAACAAGAAATTGAGGGGTTATAAATCAGATGGAACGCTATTTCAACTCCATAAATAATTGTCAAAAAAATCTCCATGTATGTAACACAGGAAATACGAGATTTACAGCAGTAGCAGGCAAGCTAAAGCAGAAATTAACCTCAGATCTGGTGTTGATGTGGCTGACATCAGCGGCAACACCGGGAGTTCCGGCAATATCGTAGAGCGCAAGTCTTGACACTAAAGGGTTCAGCTTCATGAGAAGTGACAGAGGCTGCCCGATCCCTCCGGCTGCACCCAAAATAGCAACTTTCCTGTCCGGAGCGGACTCCGATGCTAATCCACGGCGCGTGAGGTACGACGTGCCGGCGTTTGAGGTCCTGCGAGCCAGAGATGTCAACATGGATGTCCTCATTGGTTTGTGATGAAGAAAGGAAAAGCTACGGCGGAGAAAAAAATGAGAGAGACTTGTTCAGAAGTGAGTGTGAAGGGCAGCCGAGTACCCTATTTATTGTATTGGCGATCAGATTCGTGAATTTCGAGGAGTTGGGGGTCTTCTTTTTTAAACATCCCTTTGCCTGTCCGAAATAAATTTTTATTTTTATTCAAAAAATATAATATTTATTGATCGAATTTTAATTCAATAAAGTTCATCTCATAATTTGAAATCACGATATGAAATTATATTTTCAAACGTGATTTCACCTCATCAGATCAAAACTCAAATTCTCAAAAAGCTTGATTTGGGATTTCAAATCATGAGATGGACTTTTTTTAATAAAAAAATTGACTCACGAGTTTATATTTTGTAAAAAAAAAATTATATTTACCAACCATTTATTTTAGACGTAAATAAAATTTGTTGTTGGTATTATTCCTCTTACCAACCTTTGCTAACCATTCATATCCAATATAAGTTTGTCAATTATATGGGAAGAGTATTACACTACAACTCATGTTCAATTTTATTTTTATTGAAAAGTTTGATTAATAAATATTATA
>JACEIK010000973.1:105809-120954 GCA_018107945.1 Datura stramonium | reverse complement strand
GTTCATTCCCCTAAAATTATTTATTATGGGCTGAAATTGGTGTTATCATCGGAGCTCCACTTTGTTCTTTCAATGGCTGCCGCCGACAACCACAATCGACAACAGTCCGACGGGAAAGTCCGGTGGCTTTGCCCCTTCACTAAATCAATATTTCCGGCGAGGCGTAGGCTCCGGCTTGATCCTTCTAGCAATCTCTACTTTCCTTGTGAGTCATCGCTCCCCAACCCTCTACTATAACGAGTTTATTAACTTAAGCTGTTTACTAGTTTATTGCATTTTAGTCGTCTGGTACGAAGCAAATGCTGTTGTTGAATTCTTCGTAGGAAGTGTTTTGCCTTGAAAAATCATTTTCTAGGTCAATTTTTTTTCCAGTTTTTATTGGTTAGATATAAAATTAAATGATAGTAGACTCATGGGCGGAGTCATATTGCAAGTTACAGGTTCCACAGAACCCATTAATTTGAGCTCAAATTCTGTATTTGGTGTTAAAAGTGTTGAAGTTGAGACAAGAAGAAATTAACGATGTGCAATCTTCATTGAAGAAGTAAGATTGAACTTTGGTAGTGAAGTAAAGGCCATGTACCCAAAGCTAAGAAACCATATTTTGAGACTGAATGTGAGAAATCAAAAAGGTGAATTCATTTCTGTAATCTGCTCTGTATGTATACAAGTGTAAATGAAAAATATATGACAGCTGGCTACAGCTGTCCATAACTACTTTACTAACAGCACATTTACCTAACTAACAAACTTTAACTAACTGAATAACTAACAGTTCATTTAACCTACTAACTACTTTGTATAAATATATCCTAATAATCTCAACACCCCCTCCTCAAGTTGGAGGTGATGAATGCACCGACAACTTGGCAAGTATGGTGTGATGTTTAATCCCTGAGAGGGATTTAGTGAATATGTCAGCCAGCTGATCAGTAGTAGCAACATGATGTAAATCAATGAGTCCTTCTCGCAATTTATCTCGAACAAAATGACAATCCACCTCGATGTGTTTTGTACTTTCATGAAACACTGGGTTTCTAGCAATGTGTATGGATGCTTCGCTATCACACATTATTGGTATGGGTCTGGAAGGGGCAGCAACAAGTTCAGTGAGAAGTCGATCTATCCAGACTAGCTCTCCTACCACTTTCCTGATTGATCTATATTCTGCTTCCGCTGATGAGAGTGAGATGGTGGTCTGCTTTTTAGACTTCCAACTAATAGGACTGTCACCAAGGAACAAAATGTAACCACTTATAGACCTCCTGGAGTTGGGGCAAGCAACCCAGTTTGAATCACAATAAGATGAAAGAATGTAGTCTGGGTTATTGGACGGGAAAAGTCCCAGTTTAGGATCAACTTTGAGATACCTCAATACATGTAATGCAGCTCTGTAGTGTGGTTCCCTAGGTGCTTGCATGAATTGGCTGAGATGTTGCACACTATATGCAATGTCCAGCCTGGTATAGGAGAGGAAATTTAGTTTTCCTACTAACTTTCTGTAAGATGTAGGATATAATAGCAACTCCCCTTCTGTGGCATGTAATTTCACAGTGGGATCAAGTGGGGATGAAACTCTAGAGTAGTTTAAGTCATCAAACTCCTTGATCAAGTCAGTGGTAAACTTTCTTTGAGATATCAAGATTTCAGTGTCTCTGTAGATAATTTCCAAGCCCAGGAAGTAATGAAGTTTTCTAAATCTTTAATCTTGAACTTCTGATGTAGGAACATCTTTAAGTGTTGAATTTCTTCCGGATCAGTTCCTGCGAGAACTATATCATCAACATATACAACAACAAAGACCATGGACTTGCCATTTTTCTTGTAAAACAATGAGTAGTCACTAGTAGAATGTATGAACCCTTTTGAATAGAGAGATTTTGTCAACTTATCATACCACTGTCTATTGGCCTGTTTTAAGCCATAAAGAGACTTTTTCAGCTTGCATACAACACCTTTGTGATCCACAAGCAACCCTGGGGGAACTTCCATGTAGACTTCCTCATTTAAGTCCCTATGTAGGAATGCGTTGTTCATATCTAGCTGGTAGAGTGACCACCCTTTCTTCATAGCCAAACTAAGTAAGGTTCTGATAGTTGCCATCTTTACCACTGGGAAGAATGTTTCAATATAATCAATCCCATGTTGTTGAGTGAACCCTTAACCAAAAGTCTTGCTTTAAATCTTTCAACACTCCTATCTGCCTTGTGCTTTATTTTGTAAACTCATTTGCACCCTATGGCCTTTTCCCCAACAGGTAACTCCACAAAGTCCCTAGTGTTATTTGCATATAAAGCTTCAAATTATTGTGTCATTGCAGCTTGCCACGCAGGGATTAAGGCTGCCTCCTCATAAGAAGAAGGCTCACTACCATATGATGTGTGTTCCATTGATTTCTGACTAACTAGATTGGAGGGTATCATTGGATTGTGGGGGAAAGGCAGATATTAGACATTGGGTTTTTGCTAGATTGGAAATTAGGCAGTGAGTATTTGTTCTCTTGAAGATAAGTAGGAGTGATGTGAGGTCTGGATGATCTTCTAGGTTCAATGATTGGTTCAACAGATGGTTGGAAAGGCAGGCTGGTGCTGGTGCAATATGGAATTAAAGTTGTATGTTGAGGAGGTGCAGTGGCGGTAAGATTTTGTTGTGAGTTAGTGTTCTGATTAAGAGAATTTGATGTGTCTAGAGGTAATAAGGGCTGTTGAAGTGGCATCTCTTCCCTGATAGATGTAAAATCATGTGTGACAGAATTGATGGTCCTTCTCATATCCAGATGACTTGTATCAGTGATGTGTGTGGTAGTATTCAAATTATTAGAATTAGGAACAAAAGAATCCACTATTTTCAGAATAGAGGGAAAAGTAGAATTATCAGGGCACATGCTAAAAGGGAAAACATTCTCATGAAACAAAACATCTCTAGAGATATGCAACTTCTTAGTGGCCAAGTCGAGGACCTTGTAACCCTTTGTGCCAAAAGGATATCCCACAAAAATGTGAGGGTTAGTTCTTGGTTCAAACCTGTCCTTGTTTGTTTTGAAAACTGTGGAAAAACAAAGACAGCCAAAGGCTCTAAGATGATTGTACTTAGGTTTCTTGTTATACAAAAGTTCGTATGGACATTTGTTATTCAACACTGAGGTGGGGGTATCCTATGATCAGGTAGGTGGCTGTCAAGATGCCCTCTCCCCAGTATCTAAGGGGTAACTTAGATTGATGTAAAAGGGCTATTGTTGTTTCAAGGAGATGTTTGTGTTTTCTCTCTACAACACCATTTTGCTGTGGTGTGTATGGACATGTTTTCTGATAGATGATTCCTTTGGATAGTAAATAATTCTTTGTTTCATTGTTGACAAATTCCAGGCCATTGTCAGACCTGATTGTTTTAACAGTGGTAGAAAATTGATTTTCTATGAGGGAGATGAAAGATTTGACAACTTGGAGTGTATTGCTTTTGCAGCTCATCATATGTGTCCAAGTTGATGTACTAAAATCATCAACCATGGTGAGGAAGTACTTGTAATTGTCATGTGTGGAAATGTGGTATGACCCCCATAGATCAACATGTAAAAGCTCAAAGGGTTTGGTGGTAAAGGTGGTTTTCTATGGGAATGGTAATCTGACCTGTCTGGCCATGGGACAAATACAACATACAAAAGGCTGTTTAAACTAGCATTGTGCCTGTTGAACTGATTATTTCCTTGTTTATTATACTGACTACTACTTTGTCTACCATAATGGTTATTGCCTTGTTTCCCTTGATAGTTAGTCCTACAACCAGCATTGGCTTCCCCATAAGATGACTCTAAATCTAGTAGATTATGAGGCTTGACATCTCGTTGCTTCTCCTCTTGGATTAGAATAGAAAAACATTGTGCTACGTTAGGTAAGGGACTCATCATTAGAATGTTACCTCTCGCAGACTTGTACACTTCATTTAATCCCATGAGGAACTGAATCAATCGTCTATCTTGTTCTACTTTGTGCATTTCAGCCTTGGCACCACAAGTACATTGATAGGTACAATTTTGCGTTGACGTTAATCATGTTCAACTCTTCCCAAAGCCTTTTCATTTTGGTATAGTAGCTAGTGATGTCTAAACTTCCCTGAGACAAGTCGTTAATCTCCTTTTGTAGCTAATATAACTTTGCACCATTCGTCTGATCGTATATGTCCTCTAGTTCCTGCCAAAGTTCTCTGGCATCATTCACATACTGGAGACTATTTGCCAAATCTCGTGAGAGTGAGTTCAAAATCCATGAGGTGACCATATTGTCGCATCTTTCCCAGTGCGCAAAGGTAGGAGAACCCTCCGCAGGTCGACTGCATTTTCCATTGATAAAATCCATTTTGTTTTTGACTAAAAGTGCCCTAAGAATCCCTCGCTTCCATGATCTGTATCAGTTCCATCAAAAATCGTAGGGAGCAAAGTAGTTCCTGCATTCTCAGATGGATGCATGTAGAATGGGCTGGTGAAATCGAAGGTTTCATGATTTGTCTGATGTACTGGATCCGCCTGAATATCTAGCGCCGTGATTAGCAATCAATTGCAGATGTTATCCACGAATATAAGAAGAGAACTTGATTTGTAACAATCTGAAGAACACAATTCTCAGATTGCAAAATCATAGCAATGAATGCAACAGAGAAGAGAAAAAAAACAATTGAGAAGAACAGAGTCACGATTCCGACTTTGATACCATGTTGAAGTTGAGACAAGAAGAAATTAACGATGTGCAATCTTCATTGAAGAAGTAAGATTGAACTTTGGTAGTGAAGTAAAGGCCATGAACCCAAAGCTAAGAAACCATATTTTGAGATTGAATGTGGTAAATCAAAAAGGGGATTTCATTTCTGTAATCTCCTCTGTATGTATACAAGTGTAAATGAAAAATGAATGACAGCTAGCTACAGTTGTCCATAGCTACTTTACTAACAGCACATTTACCTAACTAACAAACTTTAACTAACTGACTAACAATTCATTTAACTGACTAACTACTTTGTATAAATATATCCTAATATCCTAATAATCTCAACAAAAAGAATCATTTCATATGTACACATAATCTGTTCAGAACCCAGTCAGTAAAACTAATTGTGGTTTAGGACCCATAAACTAAAATCCTGGCTTTGCCTTTGATCATTTACTAGTAGTATCGGGTGGAGTATTAAATATTGACAATCAAGTGATATGTAATCGGAGTTATGATATTCATAAAGAAAAATGGTATCTGCCCATAAGTGAAAAGAGGATACTTTTTGGTGGAAAGTCATTTCCATTATTTTAGGTAATTAACCAAATATTCACTTTTGAAGCGATGAGATTCTGTTTTAGCTATGAATAATGTTGACAATGACAGAATGATAGTTCCTGTTTTGCTTTTGTTTTCTGAAGATGAACCCGGAAAGCAGGCCAAGAGTGCCATAAGGATTAAGAACATAAGCAAATGTTATGTAGCATTCAAGGTAAATTATTTTTTCTTATTTCTTGTTCAAGCCATTTGTTTGCAATCTTTCAAGCTTTTGGCATTCATAACAAATGCAGATTTTGAATTTTCAATTTTAGTTGAAACACAATTTGACTATGAGGTGCTATTGTTTTTGTATGAGCTTTACCATTTCTGCATCACTTCTTGTGCATGGCAGCTACTGATTTATAACTTGCTTTAGTTGTGATGTGTCTTGCGAAATTCGATTTGAAGATATTGTATTGTTATCTTAACTATTAATCCATATGGATGATAAAATATAAGCAGTGGTTTAAGCTTCTCGTTCCTTTTCGAATTTTTAAGCAAGTTTCTGGTTCCTTTTGAATTTTTAAGTTTCAAACTACTGCACCAAAGTGCTGCTACATGCGACCTCCCGGAGGTATTCTTACACCTGGTGAAAGCTTGATTGCCACTGGTATAAATCTTTCCTAACTTTTATTTCAATTAATTTTATATCCTATTTGTTTTGAGCGAAAAAAAGATATTTGGTTTTACATCTTCCATGTATTTTTTACTATGTATCTGGTTGACAGTCTTCAAGTTTATTGAGCAACCTGAGAACAATGAGAAGCCTATAGATCAAATGACCAAGGTAAAGTTCAAGATCATAAGTTTGAAGGTGAAAGAAGGAACAGATTACGTACCTGAGTTGGTAAGTTAATCAAACTTCTAGGTCTTGAAAAATGGCAAGTTTCTCTATTAGATCACAAATTCTTTAGGCACCATCACTGTTCATTGGTTTGTATGCATGTGTACTTTCTTCTGTTACACATTGAACTTGTTACTGGCAGAATCTTGTTTATTAGTATCCACTTAAAGCAAATTTTCAAACTTGAAGGAAATGAAAGTCTCCAGATGGATTGTTTAGATCACGGGCTTAAACGTACTTTGTATTGGAAGTCATTAAGTTTCTTGTTTGCCTTTCAATTCCGTGGATCTTCTTTGGATAGAATCCCATCCAATTTGCTCAGAGATATTTTTTAAGCAATGGTTGAGAAAAATAAGCTTTAGTAATCACCAGTGTTCAATAAAAAGAGTATGTTTTCATCAGGTTTTTTGAATGTAAACAAGGGAGCTCCATCAAAATTAATTTCTACAAGTTGGTGGCAGCCTGGCACATTACAACTTTTTAGATGATTGTTTCTTTCCAACTGCTATTAAACATGTTAGTAATTTATTAGATGAGGTTACAAGCTCTGTACTTGATGCCCTTTTGTTAAGAGAAAACTCTGTTTGACCAAGGATCTATGACTAATTTGTGCTGGCTGTATTCATATTGTGTGGTTCCTCTTCTTCTTCTTCTTCCCTTCACTTATTGATGCGTTGGTCTAGTCACTTGATTGGGTTTCTAGAAAGTTGTTGATTGCTGCAGAGGCTCCTTTCTGTAGGTGATGGTTGAAGGATCTTTGTCTGGTACCATCTTTTCCTCAAAAGAATGATGAAGTTGCAAGAAAAGAGATGCTTTGTTTGTATCAATTCATTCCCAATATAGAAAACTCAGTCATGAGATCTTATAGAGATGTTTTTATAATCTAAACCCTGATCTTTCCCTGCCTGCTGTCTACATAGTCATGTCGTTATTTGCCAGGAAATACGGATGTTAACGATTTCTACAATGAAAAAGCCTGACACATAGGCTGGATGTGAGGTTTTCCTTGTATGATGAGTTTCTTTGCTAATCTCAGAAGTTTAATCAGCTAAACATATTATTATTGGCTTTTATGATGAACAGAGTGCCCATTACCGAGACTAGAAACTTGTCAGAACTTAATGATTTTTCGTTGCTTTGTAATTCTGAAGTATAAATTTTCCACCTCTTCAATTTCAAAAAATGAGAAGGATAAAAATTCCGTACATAACCCATTTCTTCACAATTTTTTCAGTCATAAATTTTATCATTCTGGATATCTATGATTCCTTTTTCCTTTCATCATCGTGCGTTACTTCTAGGGAAGTAGTCTTGGTGCAACTGTAGGACTGTATCTGACCTGGGTGCTATTCATGGGAGAAAACTTTGTAGTGTAAGGGGTAAATCATAGATCACAACCAAAACTAAATTGTGGGGTTTCCGTTGCCCTTATGTCGAATATCTGGTTTGTATCCAAAAGCAATAGTTCTTAGTGGTGTAATCCTCATTGGTTTGTTTTATGCAGTTTGATGAACAAAAGGATCATGTCACTATTGAGCGTACTCTAAAGGTGGTGTTCTTGGATCCTGAGCGCCCTTCTCCAGTAAGTGTTAGACATGTTATATTTGTTTTTTTGTACATTGTGCTAACGAGCAATCTCTGACCAAAATAATTTGAATGATTGAAGGCACTGGATAAACTAAAATGTCAGCTGGCCCAAGCTGAGGCTGCAACAGAAGCTGACAAGAAACCTCCAGTTGACACAGGTCCGAAAGTTGTGGGAGAATGTTTAATAGTAGATGAATGGGTAAGTGTATCTGCTGTTTGTGTAAGTACATGAATCATTCTAAGTCCTGACCTACTTCATTCCTGTAACAATGTGTTTCTGCTCACTGTTCTTTATAGAAGGAGCGGAGGGAGAGGTATCTTGCTCGACAACAGGTTGAGGCAGTGGATTCAGTAAAGCAGTAGAGGGTATTTATGTAAGTGCTTTGCTTTTGCCAGAATAGCAATGTAAAATCAGATCCACACCTTTTATACTTGCCTTTCCTTGGATTGATGGTGGAGAAGGGCAATGCAATGCTTCATGTAAAGAACAATGACCGGAGATTTAAATTATATAGGATTAGAAATAATTATATTCTGGAAAAGATACAAGTAGCATGGATATAGAGAATAAAATTAGAGGCATTTGATATGAGATGTTCTACATAGACCTCCAAATATACTGACCCTTGGGTGCGAACTATGATAATTAGAGGCGTTAAAAAAGGAGATTCGCTAGACCGAACTAAAGTTATATGTAAGAAAGTAGCTGTCTTGTCTGCTTAAAAGATTTCAATTTCCTCTTTCTTTTTTCAGTTTCATATAAAAAGAAAATCTATGTAGGTGATACCACTAAGCTGTCTAAGCAGGACTAACACTTGGTAGGATACACTTACCTTAAGTCTGTTGTTGATGAGGAAATCTTATACTAGTTGTTGAGGATTTCTACGGTAAGATAGGACAGGTATAAAAGTTGTTAATCCAAAGGTACTAAAAGAGGATTGCGGATAAGTATAAAATTTGGTAATACTAATGTGTAAGTGCAGGTTATTCTGAAGTAGCTGCTGCATGCCTGTTGCCGGAGTAATGAATTACAGGACTTTAAGAAGCCATCTTTTAGCAAGGAAAATTTAATATTCCGTCAGCTTCAGTTATGTGACCTTATTTTCTTTTTAGTCCGAGAAAGAAGTACCTTATCTAAATTTAGAAATACCATTAATTCACAAGCTTTTACAACCACTCAAATATGATGAATGATATATTTAAGATCATAATTTTTAGGAAAAAAAAGAAGAAGAGATATTTGTTAAACTCTGGGTCTGGTCAAGCAAGAATTCACATAAACTAAAACGGAGGGATTACTACATACCACATTAGAAGACAACTTAAACATTTGTGCTTGGAAATGAATGGATAACGGAAGGACATGTAGACGGAGGAGGGGTGTAACAAGACCATTTCTTGTTATGTGCTCCTTTCTCATAACAGAAAAGAATAGCTAGGAAGTTTCTTCAAAGCCAAAAAAAAAAAAAAAAAAATTATATTACGACATACATGTTCCACACGAGAATTCGTTTTTGTTGTTCTTAAAAATCAAAATCCTCCTGATTAGGCTTTGGTGAAGTGAGCAAAGCTGTATAAAGCCTGAGCCTGTCCTCCGTTAACGAAGAACATCGAGACAACGGCCGTCTTGGTCGAATAAAGGACAAGGATGTGAGTGTCAGCCGGTGTCTATATCTCCTCCAAGCCAACTGAATAGCAACGGCCGCCCAAGTTCGCCATCCTGGAGAATAATATCTGGCGCTTCTCTTCACTTTCTCGTTCACAAATGTGTAGCGAAAATGTTGAGTGACATACTTGACATCGTTCGCTTCGAGGCCAAAGGCTTCCGTTGTCTCGAGAGTCACTAGTGATGACGATGACGGTGGCAGCCGCTCCACGAATGGTCTCCGGAGGCACCTGTCGGAAAAAAAAAATGAATGAATGAACACAAGACATTTAAAGACTTGAAACAAATACTTCTCCTTTACGATATTACTGGGATTAAATGCCTATCAACTTGTTCCGACCTAGGATAATAAGCTCATGAGCTCGGTCTTACTTCACCGTTTCAAAGTCGTTCGAGCTTTTCCTGGGAGTATGGCATGGGTTACTTCAGCGCCGTAGCGCCTGGTATTCGAACATTGGCTCGAGGCATTTTCTCTACCCCTNGTAGCGCCTGGTATTCGAACATTGGCTCGAGGCATTTTCTCTACCCCTTCTTACCCACAAATAACTTTATAGCCTAACAAAGCTAAGCTAAAAATAAAATAAAAATTGAATCTTTCCCAAAATACGTTTGAGACACTCGGAAAGACAAAATATTGTTGTAACATTGACAAAGATATTTTTCAAATATATATTATTAATCTCCAAAAGTACTTTTTAGTTAATAAAAAATATTTTTCGAAATAAATAGAATTTGGATTTGTAGACTAAAGAAAATAATTGGGAAATTATGCTAAGGAAAGCAAGATTATTTCTGGCTCTTAAACGTGCATAGTTTTGTTTTTTGCAGAAGAAAGAGAGTATTTTTAGGAGAGCAGAGAATTATGTCATTATAGGTGAAGACTAAAAAGAAGTTTTTGTTTTTTTATTTTGTTTTGTTTTGCAAAGTAAACCACAATTTATAAGGTTCGATAAAAGCAATTTAAATAGGGAACAAAAGACCAATTAAAAGATTACGACACAACTTGTCATTCAAAAAATATTTAATTCAAGTTTTAAATGAATTGTAACATTACCAAGAGAGAAGTTCATCGCCGCTGAAGTTTCCAGGGCCTAACATGCAACAACTTTTGACACCGTCCCGAAGTAATTGACTGCTTTGGAGATGGCCTCTCACTATGAACAGCATTCTCTGAACTGGATCACCTTCTCTTGTTATCTTTCAGGAAAAAAACAAAATATATAAAATAGTGAGGAGATGGACACTGTATATAGATTAATGTACTAGTAATAGTGGTATGAGAAAGGTTTCAACACCTACCTCGTTTTTCTATACTACGTTTTGTATTTAAGTATATTGCCTAATACAAATATTCAACTATTTTGCTTTTGATGTTTGTTATTCTTACGTAAGGGTCATGCTAATCTTCTCAATATTATTTCGATAAAGATACAAATATTAAACATGACATTTAGACTTACTGTTTCTCCTTTTGTGAAAATGAGGGACTTCACGCGATCACATATATTCTCCAGAACCAAGTTATCCATATGTTGAAACAAAGGAACCTGACATATGTGCAAAATAGTTAGTTTGGGTCCCTAATAAATCTGGATGATTCTGGCCCAGATAGGTCCATTGTTTTTACTCCATTCTCTTACTTTCGGTGCTTATCTTCAATTAGAAGATGGTCACCCGCCCTAAGCAAGATCGGTTCAGCAGGCCAATTCACGCATCTTCCGCAGAGTACCAGCGCGAGACAAAATGGGCGGGCACGGGAGGTCTGGTGTCCGAGCCGATTGGTCAGACGACGACTACTTCACTTATTATTTTAGTATTAGCCGCCTATCCCGGAATGAAATGGCTCTGTTTTAATTTGTGTCTTAATTTTTTTTAATTTTAAAATCACTTTCCATATTTAGTTCTCTCTTTCAATTTATGCGAAGGGTTTGAAATATGATGAGTTAAAATACTTAATTTTAACTATGAATTATGATATATTGTTTCAAAAACTACATAAAAAGTACTAAAAATTAACATAGCTAATGCCTCAAAATATCTAAAGAATAATTGAGAAAATTATAGTTAAAAAAAAAGAAAAGAAATGGTTTGGTTCAAAAACAGTAGCACTTCACATAAAATGGAACGTTCCGCATGGAGTAACTCCTTATTTCCAATGTCCACGCGACATATTTAAAATCACAAAATTTTTAAAGAATATTTAAATAAATTATACATATTTTTAGTTTAATACTACTTTAATTGCATGTCCCCGTCAAACAAAGACACATAAAATAATATATTTTTTCCTTTCAACTTTAGCTATAACATTAGTTGTGTTGTAGAATATTAAAACGTTTAATAGATTAATTAATGAGAATTGGGAGTAGAAAGTATAATGAATGAATAACCTGTCTGACCAAGTCCAAACAAAGATGATATTTGATGTCTCTTCTAAGGCCCTCGGGAAGGTTGCTTATCATCTCGCATTCGTCAACTCCCCGCGTTGCTGCAAATCTCTGCCTCTCATAATTCCTCACCCTCTGCTTGAATCCTTGAGGCAACCTCCTTCTCCTCATCCACCATTCTACATTTCTCATCTTCAGTTGCATTGCCTGTTTCTTTGATGTTGTTGCATGCAAGAATACCTAAAACACCCACATCATTCAATTTGGGTAAACTCGCCCAACTTATTCACTGGGAATTTAACGCTAAATGAGTAAACTATTATGTACGTAAGATACTACACTAGTTTTATTTCTTTTTCTTTTTTCCTCATGATTTTGAGTTTAAATTGAACCCCCGTCATGAATACAAACTTCTATACTTGGTGATTTGAATTTTACGCTAAATGAGTAAAATATTGTGTAAGGTTATACTTATCCGGTAATCACTCTTCTTAAGTTTTTACTTCTTTTTTCACAATCTTCTTTTAAATTTTTAATTTAAATTAAATAAATTTTTGGCTCACGGGGCTCAGAGGATTTGTCATTGTCCCCTCCAGCTGTTGGCTCCATGCAGATTGCTGGAAGCAATGGCTTTAGCCATAACATAGAGTTCATGTCTCGATCAAACCCCAAAGATTGACGTACTGACTTGAATTGAGCTTATAAGGCTTTGTTTATATGGATTTAAAAGAATCTTAACCTAATCCTACTCTAAATTTAAATGTTGTACGCGGGTTTTAGAGTTCAGAGACTTATTCTGAAATATATGTCTATGGAACTCTGGGTTCTATTCAAGTAGCAAACTGATCAATATATATATATATATATCTGCCCAGTCTATTGGTGCATGCATACATGTTCAATTAGGAAATTACCTTGATGTTACCAATCAACATGGTAACTAGTAGAAGACCAGTAGTTAGAACGATGATTATGAAAACGTCTTCCAGCCAATCTGTTGTGCTCTCCAAGTTGCCAAAAGTACTGTCAAATTATCATATCATTTAAAAATTTTAAAAAAAAAATGAAAAAGAAGGTACTATATTCGACTTATATTATTTACATATCATTTTAGAAAATTGAATTCTTTTTAAAATTTGCGAGTTTTTGAAGAAATAAAATTTTTTTTATTACGTGCATCTTTTTAAAAAAAATAAATCATTCTTTTTGATTTCAGATTTAGAATCTAAGCTCTACAAGATAAATTACGGAACTTCTTACCTATAAATTTATGTTCGTATCAAAAATATTGAGTTTAGATGAACAGAGTGACAAAACACTATATCTACCTCTAATTGTTTTAACTACTAGTATAATTAAGTGAGACATTTAAAAAAGAGATAAAAGATAAATGATTTTGTGATTAAGGCTATTAAATATTTTCCATCCCATATTATATATTCATATTTTTCTTTGCACACCTCTTAAGAATTTATTATATAAACAAAAAGTGTTTTTACTAATTTATTCTTATTTCTCTTCAATAAGTATACATTCTATTTAGAAACTAAGCTAATCTAATCTTATTAGTATTTGAACAATCATAATACTAACCAATAATCATTACTTCCTCCGTTCATTTTAATTATGTGCATTACACTAAAAATACATTTTCAATTTTAACATATGAAGAGAATTTTTTTTTCTGTTTTTTCGTGTTTTACCTTCAACATTAATTACTTATTTCTCAAATCAACTTTTCCAAGACCTAAAACCAGACATCAAATTAATATGATTGTTGTGGTAAAATATTCATATTAATCATTATTTGTTAAGGGACGTGCAAAATCCAAAGTGAACAAATAAAAATGAATAAAGTATTAAAATTTATATTTTAATTTCTATGCTATGTAATTAATTAATATTGTTTACATTCAAGAATATTTAATAATGAGTATTCTTGTTGTGGAAACATATATATAATATGAAGGGGAGGAAAGAAGAGAGAGTACCTGAGAGTCATGAGACCCCAGAAGATGGGAAAGAGTATTTTCTCGAAACGATTTTCATTAGTAACAAGTTGAACAGTCCATTTATAAACTCCATAATCAAAATTGTCTTCAGAGGCTAGGCATGTTGATCTTGCAATTTTGGTTTCCCCCCATATGAATCTACTTCTGTGCTTCACCAAACTGCTTGTTCCATAATATATTTGCTCTTCACATGCCAACATTCTCAGCCCACAGCCCTTTGTCACTCGGCACTCTTCTTTCAAACATTTTGCTGCTCTTTGGATTCCTAGCAAGTACCAACACGCTCCCACTGCCTGTACGTACCTACATTTATACCGTCATATCTCTCTATAATAACATATATCGTATGTATTTTGTAGTAATTTCGAACAAATAAAGTTATTATATAGAGATTTGACTATACTAGAGCTGGCAAAATCAGCCCAACTTGCTCAAGTTTGTGCTGATAATTTACCCACTCACTTATTAACTCAGCCCAACTCATTTTAGTTCATCAACGTCTGGGTTGATATCTGACCCAAATTGATTCATGAGAAATCTCTTCAAAATATTTTTTAACATATATATATTTACTCATAATAAAGAAGAATATTTTAATTTTATAAGTTATCAAAAGAACAAATAAAGTAATTAATACTTAATTAGGGTTGGACGGGTTGGGTTATAACCTGCATTTCAGCTCAACCCGTTTCAGCCCAAGTAAATTTTGGGCGTGTTACCTCAGCCTATTTTGATCAACCCAAATTCAGTCCCAACCCGTAAACTGTGCTTGTTAAATTCCTAATTGTCAGCATATTAGTGTAGTATTGATTGATTGATGTGATCTTGAAATCAATTTATGTGCTAATCTTTACGTTTTAGTTAATGTAAAAGATATAGAATTTAAGTGTTTGGGTATTATATGTAAATAACTTACGTGGGAGGCAACAAAATAAGCTATCAAGTTGAGAGCAATTCCCCACCAAACAGTCCCAAAAATGTAGCCAGACAGACTCTGCATGCGTCGCAATAAGCAAACGGAGTGATAGATTTTGGGCAGATACTGAAACAGAAACATTATTAACATTACTGTCATCACTGTTGTTGTATATCCTTTCTCCAGTAATGCTGGAATCCCTACCCACATCACCATCTGCAAAACAAATATATATATATCCAATTAAAAATTCATAATTCCCTCAAACATTTAATTATAACTGTTTGAATATAAGGGTCTAAACACCAATTCACATATAAATTTCGTGGCTACTGTTAAAGTAGGTTAAAGTCTCACATTGGTTGGGGAATGGACTGATGGTTTGTTTATATGGACTTGGGCAATCCTCCCCTCATGAGCTAGCTTTTGGGGT
>JACEIK010000973.1:76602-88586 GCA_018107945.1 Datura stramonium | reverse complement strand
CTATAAAAATAAGAAATAAAAGGTATTTATACAGACATTAGAAACATTTTCCTAAGCTAACAGGGAGATTTTCCATAACTGGCGCCGCCTGTGTCACGATTCATCCTACGACCCGTAGTAGGATTGTATGAGTCGTACCTGCTGTCCGTAGGTTCTTGGCTTCTATAGATTTAGTTAAGTGTTGGTATCCTGGTATGACTCGTTCCTTCATCCTATGAGTCATACCTTGCTTCTGTGGTTTGTCCCCCAGAACTTTTAACATCTTCTGGTCGTCTTCACGAATGATATGGTACGACTCGTACCTTCTTGTCATGACTCGTACTGCATATAGTGTTTGAAGTTCTGCCAAGTATTGATAATCTTCTGGAATACACCGTGACTCATGGTACGGTTCGTATAGCTGTGCTATGACTCATGAATTCTACCTGTACCAAGAGGTTGCCTTGTGCAAAGTCTCTGAAGTTTTCCATGACTCCAGTTATGGCTCATACTATCCTGGTATGGCTCGTACTGAGAGTCGTAAGTTTTCTTCTTCTCTATTCAGCCTTCTGAACTTTATCACCGTTCTCAGTACGGCTCGTACAATCTAGCTACGACTTGTACTGAAACTGGTACTTTGATTGATTTACTGCATTTTCAGGCTTCTTTTGCACATTTTTGCTCCAAATACATATTTTTCCTGAAATCAAAGTAAAAGTGCCTTATATCCATATAAACACACCTAAGTCCATGCTATTTTCTTAGTTTTAAGCATCGAAAGTGCTGTAAACTCACAGCACGTCAGGGACCAGGAAGGCCTCTTAGCTTTTCTTATTTATTTAGTATAATATTGAAATCTCCCCTAACTAATCAAGGGTTATTCATATTCATTTCCTGTTGATAGATATTGTCCCAAAGAGCTAATCTAGCATTTTTATTAGATTTAGCATAAACTAATGTAGTGATGCAGTGCTTATTGTGCTCATAAAAGAACAACTTCAGGGTGATGATTTGTTCAGTATCCATAATTACTTTCACATCTATATTGCCAACCATAAAAAATACATCTTTCCAGTGTAATTGGCCTTGATTGCCTTCTATTGTACATGTGTATATGTCTAACTTGTTGGAAAGGTTCCAACAAAGCTATAAAAAACCATGATTTCTGTGGAGTGTTTGAAGTCTATGAGAAGCTTTTTGTGTTTTTCACATTCTCAAAAGCATTGGTCAGTACTTCATCTCAAATTGTGGAAGAACTCCATATTACACATTTAATTTCTCATCATTCAGTGTTAAATTCTTCTTTATATATCCTCTTCAAAACTACCCCTTTGGAGTGCCAAGTTATGCAACATTTTTTTATTGTCATTCAGGAATCCTACTTATTCGGATGTTCCAAATGATAGCTTTCATCATCATTTATTGTTGATTCTGGTATCATCTCTTCTTGTGAGAACCCCAGCAAGTTGTTGGATGTCTGATCCTTTATTTAGTTTCTTATTGGCTTTATTTGATACTGATCCTAACTGCTGAGAGGTCTGATGTCCTGAATTTTGAAGTTCCTCTTTCTTTGTCTTTCCTGTTAAAATTCCATCTATCTCCTTTATCTGTTCCTCCCTCCTGTTATGGGTGACTATGTCAGGCAACTTTCTAATAGGAGACACATTTTTCTTCACTATTGGGATGCCATTGAGACTACTTGTTATAGTCCTGATGTCTGCTGCTACTACTTCACTCTTTGATGAAGGATAAGAGCCCATAATCAATCTTGTGCTTCCATTTTCATCAAGCTAATGGGTTACCTCAATAGTTTTAGTAGACAAATTCAGCTCTGTAACTATTCAATCCCAGTCACCTGTTCAATTGGTGCCTTTGCCTATGTTACCTCCTGTTGTGTGTTGTTGTTTGTTGACATTACATCTTTTTTGCCATAATGTGCCTGTGTGTGTTTAACCCTGCTATTAGTGAGACTCAATTGATTGTTGAGTGTTCCGTTTATTTCCCCATCTTTTTTATCATCACAGTTGTCTAGTTTTACAATCTCCTCTGTTGGATTTTCCATTGACTTGGCTCTGCTCAATATTGTTGTCTGTACGTTCTACCTCTGATTTGCTATGTTGTGATTTCTCTTTCTCATCTTTGCTTTCACTAATACTCAACTGTTTTTTTTTTGTGTGTCATTGATTTCTCCTCCTGCAGTATCTTCATTTGTATTCACGATATCTTCCTCGTTGTTGGTATTGTTGTTAGCTTAGGCTTCCTTAGTGTTGTTGTTCTTGATGATTACCTTCGCTAGAGTTTTTTTTGTTGCTCCACCACAAGATTAGTGATTTGATTAGTCTCCTTTGCTGGTGTCTCTTCTTTGCTAGGATCCTTCACCAGTTTTGCCTTGTTCTCCTCATTAGTGCTAATTTTCCTTCCTCTTTCTCATCCCCTTATTCTCCATCCTGTCTCCCTATTTTATGGCACATGCTTGGTCTTAGAGAATGCTCCAGTAACCTAATATTTGGTTAGTTGTTTCCCTTCAATCTTTGGGGGAGGGGGTAGAGTTCTACATGGTTGTTGTCAATGTTCAACTCTGTATCTTTAAATTCTATCGGTTCTCTATTGTTAGTGCCTACCAACACATCAAACGTGTTATGAAGCTAGACATCATTATCTGCATTATTGATCTTTTAGCCTTTAACTGGTCTGGGTTCCCATATCTTTCATTGTACCATATTATTTGGCATTGTGCAAGTCTTCTTTGCTGCATCTCCTTGCTTTCCTATTGAATATTATTCTCTTTGACCATTTATATATATGACATTTACTTCGTTGCTTACCACTGCCTTCTTGTTCTGGGTGTAGAATTCTGCTTTCTAATACATTGTGACCTTGTACCTGCCTTTCTTACAATACTTTGAAAGCATATCGTATTGTATCTCTGCGTATTACTCCAATATTTTCATCTTTAATCTCCATTTTGACAACATTAGGTAGGTCCGCAATCAAATCTATTTGAACCTTGACCCTAGCTAGCACATCTAGGTCTAGCTTTTTTATTGATTGCCATGTCTAAATGAAGAGGTTTGCCTACTGTAGAGGCTAATGTGAAAAGGACTTCTTTGAAAAGATAGGTAGATAGGAGGTTGGGGAAGGAAATCCAAGGTCTGTGTGGTTTCCTCAATCATCCTAAATCTTGAATCATAGATCAACTGTCTCATTTGGTCTTAATGTAATAGACTGTTTGATATTATATTTACAAAATCTTCAACCAAATCAAATCGCACGAGTAAATGTTTTGCAATCACCTTCAATGCCACATTGTTTTGGGATTTGCTGCCTCAAATCCTCAAGTTAAGGTCATTCATAAAAGTTTTACCTAAATGGTGTTCATTCTCATATAACTTTCGATTCTGTCCACTTTACCATCGGAACACCATCAATGACATTGATTTTGTTATATTGGAATTGGTTCGACATTTGCAATCTTGTTCTGAGTGGGGTTATTGATTGACGCTGGTTTCATCAAAGTCACATAATTAATCTCTGGGGTAGGCATATTCATAGGAATGCTGAAGTCAGAAGTGTTGAGGGGTGGAAAGTGGGAGGTAGAGTGAACATGTATTGCTTGATCAACCACCATAGATAGATGACTGGTCATCGAAATCATCATGATTTTGAGTTGGGCAAATTTAGGATATTTGGCCGTGCAGGCGTGGACGCTTTGTCAGCATACTATTAACAAGCTGGCTCTGCCGAGGCAATTGGGCAACAGGCAGTCTCCTCAATGGCAAGAAGTGGTGTTGTGTATGTGGCACTTTACATGTAAAAGACTCACGTGCGTTTGAGCTTACGAGGATTTCATATTTTTGTTGTTTATCTTTGTATAGAATTCTTCAGTACGAAGATACTTTCAGCATTCCCCACAAATCACCCAAACACTTGTAAGTCTAATAGAGTGCGTGACACAGACAATATCCCCTTATATTCTGCGCCAGCTCAGCTGGTGACTACCCTAGTGCCTGACACGTGTACAACCGCCTTTCTGCTATAAATCTTTAAAAAACCCAACATATTTTTTGGAAACATAAAGCATAAACCCCACTTAAAAACAGCACTCTATAGTCTACACCTCTCTGAAACGCCTTATGTTTTGGGCGGTGGTGGCAGGCACCAATTTTTTCTCTTCCTTCTTTTAGTTCATACTACTCTGCTTTTACAGAGAGACCCTCTTTAGTTTTCCATCACCCCTTTTCACCATTTCACTTGCAGATCTTTTGTTGCTTGTTAAAAGTACCCATATATAGATCTTGCTTGTGTATTTTTGGAGGTGGAAAGTTGGTCGTTTTTTTTTTTTGTAAGGATGAAGATTCAGTGCAACGCATGTGAGATAGCAGAGGCAAAGGTATTGTGCTGTGCTGATGAAGCGGCTCTTTGTTGGTATTGTGATGATAAGGTTCATGCTGCAAATAATCTTGCGAATAAGCACCAGAGAGTCCCTCTTTCTGCTTCATCTTCACCCATGCCCAAGTGTGACATCTGTCAGGTAAACTTCTTTTCTGCTCATTTACCTAATTTTTGTTTTACTCTATATATTGAGTTGTTCTTTTTTGTGTATATGTCTACTAGCATTATATCCAATCATAGGAAAAGACATGATCTTTGACTTGCTTTTAGGAGTTACTTCTTTGTATCGCAGACACATAGTAGTTGTTTGGTAAGTAGATATCACTTCATATATTTAGTAGTGTCTATTTGTTTTATGACAAGAGAGGAGAACAGTCATTCGGTGGCTGATAGTACTTATATTTTTCTTAAACTCGGACTCTGTTTTGCCTAATGGAGGTGATTCCTGCATAACGTTCGTCCTGTCTGGCTGATCTTCACAAATGCTTGTTTATTTTGGGAAATAAATTCAAATTTGTGAAGTTCTGCCTTTGCTGTGGAAAGGTTGGTTCAGGTCCTGGTGGATATCTGTGTGTTTCATTCTTCTCTCTTAGAAGAAGTTAACAATGCTCTAATACAACAGGTGATGTAATTTCTGAGAACTTTCTGTTAAGATGTTTCTCTATGTCTATCACACTACGACATTCTTCTCAGATGAGAAAACCATAATTCATAATAAGATACCGGAATAAATGCTAAGATTTTTTTTTTTTTCCTTTTGCAAAATTTAAAATTATGGTTTTGTTTTTTGCAAAACATAAATTTATGGGTTAAGTTTTAAATTTTAAAAAATTAAAGTCATAATTTGAGATTGAAGTTGAAGTTCTGTTCAAATGTCACATTTAAACAAATGCCTTCAATTTTTGAGCTCCAAATAGCATGACCAAATGCTTACTTGATAACAAAAACTATAGATAAAGATTTGAATTTGAAGTTTTGGAAGTTGGATATAAATGGATAGTGTGGAATTGGACATTCTAAAATAGAAAAAACATCATATAAACCGAAATAAAAGGAGGAGGATATATTCCAATATAGTCGATCATTGATTTCAGATTGCCGAGCTTTGTTGGAGAAAAGATTTCAAAGATACTTGAAGAACAGTCGAGTACTGCAGTCTGCAGAAGGACGAGGGAAACAACAAGCAATTTGAAAGAGGAAATATATCAAAATACTTGATGGGCAAAAATGTTTTAATTGCTGAATGCTCTTTATTCATCAGCAAAGATGCCTTTTAATAGGCTGCACATGTCAACTGAAACAAAGAAAATATGCAGAAATAATTGGTACTAAATCAATAGAGCTTCAACTGAAATCAGAAACTTAAGGACCAAATAACAAAACTTAGACTAAGTCAAGAACAGGAAAGACAATAGAGTACTCAAGTCAATTCTGAAGCACTTATTCAACAGTCTTGAATGCAGGTTTCATTTGAATGTGCATATCTCACCTTAGTATTGGACATTCAACAAAATAATTCTCCAGTTGTCCAAGTCTCGTTACATCTGTTTCTAGCATGCTGGTTGCTATGCTATAAAAACTAGAACTGTGGCTTACTTCCCCTTCTCTCCTTGACTCATGTCGCAGCCATGTCAAGTTCAATGTGTTACTTTAGTATTTTTCCTCATTTGATGCTGTGTTCCTTTTCTTTTCGGGTAACATAGGTAGTAGGTGTATATCCTTAATGATGGATCCCTTAATTTTTTGGGGTCAGTACTGTAGAGTATCACCATGTCATGCTGGTTACTTTCATTCAACAGAGTAAGAATGGTAAGCAGCCAAGGTCTATGGGATTATTGTAGCTTCTTTTGTCCTTGCAAATTTGCAATGGTTGCATTAGCTGAAGGAGAAGTGAGCAATTTATGAAAATTTTTCTCTGAGAGCAAGCGAAGTGGCAGAGCACGTAGCATGTCTGGAGAAAGTCAAAAGAGAGAAGGGAACATATAATAATAATAAGGAAGTGGTGTATCAATTAAGCAAGATAGAGAATTTAAAAGGTTGTGACGGTCTATCGTTTGGTACCGTGATAGACCCTAATGTTATATTAAGGGATTTTTACACAAATAGCTGGTCGGATTCACATTTTATTTTTCTAGATGATATACATAGATTATATACTGATTATGCAAAGTTATACACATATTTAACATGAATTATGTATATATTATACATCTGCCGGTTATTTTCTGCTTAAGCTGTTGGGTGAGCGGCTATTTAATTTAATTCTTCTTCTTATATTGACCTATGCTTGCAGTATGAATGATAAAGAAGGAAAGGTAGGAGTGGAAAAGAAGGTAAGAGGAGGGAAGGGGCAATTTATTCATAGGAAGACAAAGCTAAAGCTGAAATACACCATACCTCATCTCCAAATTATTACTGTGAAAATTTTCATACTTCATGACATATGGTTGAATTTTGCAAATCAAAATCCTCCTTGAACCCTTGTTGCACAGAAGGACTCAACTCTAAATTAAAAGGAAAAAAATACATGCTGAAGACAACATGCCCCTATGTGAATATCTGTCTATGCTTATATAATATTCTCATCCTTCAACATTAATTAGCGACTTGATTATGTGCTTCACAAACTGGAGTGCCGCCAAGACTGATCAACTTCCTCTGTAGTGATAGTGCTCTAGGATTTTGAATTACCTTTCAGTCTCGTGACGTTACCGATATTGCTGAGAACAAGCGGTCTATTTTATTGTTCTTCTCAGGAGATGTGATTTCACCTGTGCTTCTTATTGCGTTCCTTACAGCGAGCCAAAGTAGTTGTCTGTCGTCAAGCAAATGTTGTGCTGTTTGTCCTCCAGATTTTTTATTTCACTTGTTATGATTTGCTAATATCTTGGGGCGCCAAAGCAGTTATGCTTTATCAGATCTAGCAGAGTTGTCCAATTTCTTCAATGAAATTTTCATCAGTTTGACACGCCTTGATCACAAAATGAAAAAACTAATATTTACATATGCTTCATATGCCTATTTCCCAGATTTTTCCATTTTTATATTAATAATAAGAGATCTATTTTGTACAGGAAACTGTTGGCTATTTCTTTTGCCTCGAGGATCGGGCTTTGCTCTGCCGAAAGTGTGACATTTCTATTCACACCGTCAATGCTTATGTCTCAGCTCACCAGAGATTCTTGCTGACCGGAGTCAAAGTGGGACTTGAACCTATCGGTCCTTTTGCATCAGCATCCTCAGGAAAGTCGCATTCTATTCAGAAGGTTGTGGAGCAAGAATCTCCTCCGATTTCCAAGAGTGTTGCTCCTGTGTCATCAGTTGCTCAGTGCGACTTCCATACTGGTGGGACAGGGGATTTTGCACCTAGTAGACCTCCATTGGTTGGAGGTTCTGCAGCTGGAATCATTCCACAATGGCAATTTGATGAATTTCTTGGAATGGGTGATTTCAATCAGAATTGCGGATACATGGATTATGGACCATCTAAGGTATGATCTATGTGCCTTCCTTTTTATTCATTCTTTTGATAAGTAGAGATGCGTTTCCTTTCTTGTTTTATTTTAGCATACATGATGGTATTGTGGCTATCATCATCAAAATGTAGAGTTGTGCAATGTGTATGTCAACGGCTGCACATACAGGTCTTGCTGGTGTATGGCCTGTAAGCTTCTGTTATGTTCATGTCATTGTGTGTACATGTAGCAACAAGGTATTTGCATAGTTGTCATTTCCATATGGAGACGTGGAAGCGCCAGGATGAGCATTGTTGGTGTGACATTCATGCTTAGGTTGTATTCATTCTTGAGTTAAGTTGTCTGTAGATGTGTCTGCCTCAGTGAGGACTTGGCTAACTGCGAGGAATTCATTTTCATATGGAGACAGGGAAGTATGTTATGGCAAGTGTCTGGTTACGCAATCTATTTGTTCTACCAGCTAAGTTGAATAGAGCTAAACCTTATGCGGAAGGTGTGACCCCCCATAAGAAAATCTTGGAGTGGGAAAGGTAAAGGTAGGTTTAGCTACAAACTTGCCAAATTTGACAATTACCAAGTCCACAAGCACCAATATCATAGAATTTGTGATTGCTAATGTTTTATATGTGGATGACACTGTCGCTTTGGCAAACTCTCGGGCGCTCGGAGTTTTGACTCTTGAGAAGTGTCGAGATAAAGAGTTACAGACTTCTGGTTACAGATTTTGGAAAAAGACATGTGGCCGTCAAAAAATCATCCTTTTGCTGGTTAGGAATGAGGAAATATATCTTATATATGCAAAGTATAATCTGTATTCACATCTGTGGTGTCATATTGGCGATGAAAGCTTATTTGAAGTGAAATTTGAATTTCACCTTGCCATCACTTGGTGAGGAAAAGACTGGTGAAGTTGAAAGCATTATCATATACTCCATTTCAGAAGTGCCTCTTTCCTTTTCAGGTGGCTCTTTAATTTCAACTTTTCATATGGCATCTTTGAAACCACCACAAGATTTCACAAGTTTTAAAAGGACATTTTGATACATTTCGCATATCTTTATTTCAGGACTTCAAGATTTTGAAATTCTTTTTTGCTTTTTTAATTCTTTGTCAAATCAAAATCAGACAAAATAAATTGAAACGGAGGGAGCATCATATTTGTTATTTCACCTATCTGTGATTCCTGATAGCAAAGTTTGTCATTTTGATGGCTGTCTGTACTCTAGATTGGCTCAGATAGTCTCTTTTCAAATGTCTATCGATATGTTTTACCGGATTTGAGAAAATTCACTGTGGTACCTAATTTTATCTTTTCATTGGTTAAAATCTATTAGGCCGACAATGCAAAGCTTGGAGAATCGGACAGCTCTCCAATCTCACGAAATGCTGACGCAGTAGTTGAAGGTGATGAGTGCTATAGTACAGAGGTGCCAGATACATGCTGGGCAGTCCCACAAATTCCTTCGCCTCCCACAGATTCTGGACTACACTGGCCGACGAAAACTATCCAGAATCCATTTGATGCTGCATTGTTGGAATCTGATGTTAGTTACTTCCCCTTGCAGAACATTCAAGATGAACAATCAAATGTTTCTGGTTTCAAAAGGACTAGGCACTTCTAGCACATTCCCCAAGTTTCTTATGTTAGGTAGTGAATAAAGTGTCTCAGACACTGATCTTGTTAGATACAGCAGCAAGTATTAATTTGTGTTTTACTTGAGCAAGTGTCTAACCCCTTTCCTGGTTTAACTCGTCTTCCTTATGATGAGACAATGCTGTAGATTATTCTGATCTGATTACTGCTGAAAATGTTGGGTTTACCTCAATGACACCGAGTGGGACGTCATGTTACAGAAGACACCAATGGGTTTTCCAGGGTATCTGACAACCAGCACAACATCTTCAAACTCTTCTCGGATGGAAGGGGGTAATAGCTCAGACTACCAACGAAGTGGCACACATGTGGAGGCACCGTCTGTTTTTCGCTATCACGTGAATGTTGGTGTTGGTCCAGTAGCTGAAGCTAAATAGGTTTATGATACCTTCAAATATTACAAGTTTAATATCTATAGTTTAGCCGCAGAAGAAAAGCTCCACAGTTCACGTTAGTTATGGAGTGATGTAATGGGCAAAGCTTTTTGTGTCCACTTGAATATAAATAACAGACACCAATCAGCTTATGAATGGTTATCTATTTTGTTTCTCGTCCGTCTATATGCATTTTCAAAATGAATTTACTTCATTTTCTTCCATCCCTTTCTCGGTTTCCTTGGTCTTCAGCTTAGGCTACCTGTACTGCGATTTGAAGTGAAGAGACAAATTGAAGGTGTTATATTGAAATGCAGGCCAACCAGAACTGATTAAGACTTGGCTTAATTTATTGTTCTTATGCAGCTGTAGCTCACGTAGGGATTTCACTTATTTCTCCGGCTAAATCACCAGATCGTCGCGGATAATGCTGTTTCCAGCTCTTGTCCCTACTTTGGCTCAAGTACAAACTCAATTCCTCCTGCGAACACACCTAATAGTGAGGTGACTTCCATACTGTGAAATTCAGTTTTATCAGGCCCCTCAAAGTTGAGAAATTATTTTTTTAACAGATCAAGAATTTGAAGTTTGAAGAACATATGTCGTTGAGCAAGTTGAAGAGCAACTTGATGAAGAGTAATTTTTTAATTGTTTTGTTAGTGGTAGTGCAAATATATTTTTAATACATACGCTACAATTTGATTTTCTCAATTTTTAGGATTTGGTATGTCGAATATGTATGTTTTTAAGATATTATGTCGAACATGTACGTTTTTCAGTAATTAATTTGATTTCAATTCTTCGTAATTAACAATGAATTTTTATATGAATATCAATTATATATTTAGTATATTATCGATTGCATGTGAAAGCATATGAAATAATACTACTTCGGCACCACAGGAAAACTATAAATTATATATTTTAATCAAAATTTGCAAATGAAAATTTGGTTGTTAAAAGTTCTTATAACGATCAAAATTTGTTGTTTTATTTCAAGTTTTAACGACCAGAGGACTATCAACAAAGGGAAATTTGGTCATTGTAAGTAAGTGTAATGACCGAAATAATTATTGTCGCTAAAAGATATTTAACAATCGGATTTATAATCTGGTTGTTAACTATTAACGTTAGAGCTTTTAGTGATCGGTGACGATCATTTTTTACCTGATCGTTATTGAGTTATAGAGGCTGAATTTGAGCTTTTTATGACCAGATATCCCCCCACTAATAACCCTTTTTCTTGTAGTGATACCTCGACGATACCATAATAGTATATAAATATATTGTGATGGTATTATGGAGGATTTGGGAGTTTCATTGAAGGACGGAAGCAAACCTCAATGATATCATACTGGTATATAAATATATTGTGATGGTATCATTGAAGACTGGAGTATACCTCAATGATCTATGATAGTATATAGAGATATTATGATGACATCATTGAGAACTGAGGATTTTCTCACTAAAGTACTGAAGCAGACCTTAATGATTTCATACTAGTATATAGATATACTATGAAAGTATCATAGAGGATTAAAGATTGAGGATTGTCTTACTAAAGGAATGAAAAAGACCTCAATGATACTATGACAGTATATAAATATGTTTTGATGGTATCATTGAGGACTGAAACAGATCTCAATGATACTACAATATTGTATAGGTATACTGTGATGGTATCATGAAAGGTTGAAGAGTCTCTCATTAAAGAGCTGAGCAGACCTCAATGATATCGTGACAGTATATAGAATACTGTGATAGTATCATGGAGGACTTGAGAATCTCACTGAAGGACTGAAGCAAACCTCAATGATATCATACCAGTATATAGATATATTGTGATGGTATCATTGAAAATTGAGAAGTTTCTCGCTGAAAGACCGAAGCAGACCGTGATGATATCATGCTAGTATAGATATACTATGATGGTATCATGGAGGATAGAGGAGTGTCTTGGTGAAGAACAAAAGAAGAACACAATGATACCGTGACAATGTATAAATATATTGTGATGGTATCATTGAGGACTAAAGCAGATTTGAATGATACCATAATATTATATAAGTATATTGTGATGGTATCATTGAGGACTAAAGTAGACTT
>JACEIK010000972.1:279036-336358 GCA_018107945.1 Datura stramonium | reverse complement strand
TTAGAGGAATGGGTCCAGTCCCTGTGGGTTCGACAATTCGGTTCTTAAAAAGAGCCACTATTTTACTTGCACGACCCGTACACTTGCGGACGCGCTCGATACGAAAAAGAGTCATCATTAAGTCCTTTATGCATTCTCATTCTCATGCAAGAACATTAGAGAGATTTTTGGGAGATTAAAGGTCTTCTTCCCCAAGTTTCCATCAATTTCTTTGTGGGTGTTCAAGGAACTTCGAATCAATCCATTTCCAGGTATGTAGGGTTTTAGAATGGGTGAAATTCTTCTCCACCCATGCCCAAATCTCAATTTAAAATCATGAATCCTCCTATTCAAGTCTATGGGGTTTTACCCAAATGCATGAAAATGTGATTTTTCTTTATGGGTATGATTTAATTGAGTTTTAATAATTGAATTATGAATGATGGGCAAGTTTTATATTATTTTCTTCAAAATCAGTTTTTTGATCTTTTTAAATCTAAAATGCCCATTTGATGAAGGTTCATGAAAGTTATGATTTATAATGAATATGCAATATTTTGAATTTATTGATGATGGAAAAATATGAATTCAAGTTACCCATGTTTATGAGCACATTTTGAAAGAATTGAATATGATGAAGTATTAGGTAGTGCCCACACATGAAAGAATGATTTAAGATTTATGAAGTGAATTACATGATTATCGATTTATGATATTGGCCAATAAAAAGGGCCTTGATTCTTGGCTAAGCATATTTTAAAGGGGATCAATGATGATAAATGTTATATCTTAGCCAATGAATTTTAATGCATGATGTTATTGATTTATGTATGAGCCTATGTGCATGTTTTTTTGGGAGACATGTCTAGCACCAAGCAGCCCGGCGTTCAAAGGACTACCTTGGTGTCTCATAACCATGTGCCACTGTTGGTTTCTAATGATATATTGTATTGATAATGATCCCCTAAAATGTGATATCACACCTAATGCACGACCCTCACCTGGAAAACAAGGGTCGGCTCTTCCCACTTGAGTGAGATAGTTGGGGCATCATGAAAGGCTCTACCATGATGGTATCGGTTATGACGAGTCCTCCCATTGTTCTGCATGTTTTATGCATTGATATATTTATGTTATTGTCTCAAGTTATGTTTTGGTAATGTTTACCTATGATTATGAATATGAACGCTTTACGAATGATTTGAAAGCCTTGAGCATTATGTTTTCTACAGGGTTTATGATATATGCATGATGTCCTTCTCTTAGATCTACTTGTGAGTGTTATTTTAATTTTAAATGTTAATTTTAATTACCTTGAATACTCAGTACATTCCACGCACTGACCACATACTTCCTATGCTGTATCGTTTCATGATACAGGGTCCAGATCTCAGGCTCATCCTCATCCTTAGTCCATTTCAGCTTATGTTCTCACCTTATTGGTGAGTCCTCATGTTTCGAGGGTTGTTTGACAGACTTTTATGTTATCTTACATTTCAGTGTTGTTCGGGTTAGTTGGAGATATTGTCCCATCAACCCATCATATGTAGTAGAGGCTTTCAGACCATGTGTAGTATTCAGCTTGTATTTTCTAATATTATGCTATGATTACGTTTGACTATGCTTTTATGATTATCATTCCACTTATTTGAATGAGATTAGTTGTATGCATGAACCATGGGTCGACTTGGGGTCTCTCGAGGTCTTTTGTCCCGTGTCTATGATCCGGGTGTACATTCTGATCGTGACAAACTTTGTATCAGAGCCATAGGTTTATGTGTCATAGGGAGTCTGAAAGCCGCGTTAAGCAGAGTCTTTTTCATGGGTGTGAAGCGCGCCACACTTAAGATGAAGAGCCTACTAGATGTTTTGGAAATGTCCCCTTCTTCCATGATCTATGTCGTGCGATGAACCTCTCCATCCTTCTAACTCATGCGATTCGCGGTTGCAGAATTATGGCTCCTAGAAGAATGAACGAAAGGAGGAATGGAAATGATGAAGGCCACGGAGATGGCAATGACCATGGACATCAGCAAGCTCCACCTATTCAGGAGCACCAGGCACTAGAACCAACTGCCCACACTGAGTTTCGGGTGGCTATTCAGATGTTGGCGCAGGCCTTGACGACTTATATCAACCAGCAGGCTATTGCGCAGGTCCTATAGAATGGCAATGCAGTTGCGGCTCGAATTAGAGACTTCTTGAGGATGAAACCTCTTGAGTTCACGGGATCAAAGGTGGATGAGGATCCACACGAGTTTATGGAAGGGATCATGAAGGTCACTCAGGTTATGGGGGTGACAAATAGGGAGTGTGTTGACTTGGCCTCTTATCGACTAAAAGAGGTCGCTCATATTTGGTAAAAGCAATGAAAGGACAGCAGGGCCGCAGAAGCGGGCCCTATCAGTTGGGATAAATTCCACATGGCCTTTCTCAATAGGTTTTTCCCTAGGGAAATGAGGGAGTTGAAAACAGCTGAGTTTGTGAACCTCAAGCAGGGAAAGATGACAGTGTTGGAGTATTCACATGAGTTCACTCACCTGTCAGAATATGCCCCAGAGTTAGTGATGTACCAGAGGGCGCGGTGAGTCGATTTGTTCATGGTGTGGCCGATTATTTAGACAAGGATTGCAGGATTGCTATGCTCCACCAGGATATGGAATTTCCTCACATAGTGGTGTACAACCAGCAGATGGAGGCAGTTTATGTGAGGGAGAGGGAGGCAAAAAGGGCTCCGACAGACAGCCGTAGGTTTTCACATCAGAGGTCTGGCGGTGGCTACCGTCCATAGTTTCAGTAGAGGTCACTAGCCCCAGCACCATCATCAGCTAGTGTTCCATCTAGACACATGAGGGATCAAAGGAGCAGGGCTTCAGGGTCAAGGGATCAGAGGGGCATCCAGTTAGAGTATACTGCTCCAGCCTATGGGAAGTGCGGCAAGAGTTACACTAGGGAGTGCCTGCTCAGCTCAGATGTCTGCTATGGGCGTGGTAGATCTGGGCACATGTGTCGAGCATGCCCATATGCTAGACAGGGTGACGCGAGGGGTCGTGCACAGACCACCATGACAGCAGCAGCTCCAACCCATTCTGCTCCACAGGGAGCATCGACTAGTGGAGGTGGTAGACAACGCCAAAACCGACTCAATTCCCTTGCCTCGCACCAAGAGAAGGATACTTCGCCAGATGTGGTCACTGGTATGTTGCGTGTCTTTCATATTGATGTTTATGCCTGGCTAGATCCGGGAGCTACCTTGTCTTCTTGACTCCTTACATTGCTAGTAGCCTCGAAGTTAGTCCCGAGACCTTGTCAAAACCATTTTCTGTTTCAACCCCTGTTGGTGATTCAGTCATAGATAGACGAGTATATACAAAATGTCGGGTCATTGTATTGCATAAGATTTCCTCCACTGGCCTTGTAGAATTATCCATGACTGACTTTGACATTATTCTTGGCATGAATTTGTTGTTTGCATGCTATGCTTCGATTAATTGTCTGACCCATATGGTGGAATTTCATTTTCTGGGTGAGTTAGTGTTGGAGTGGAAGGGTAGTTTGGAGGTACCAGCAGGTCGGTTTATTACCTATCTTAAGGCCAAGAAGATGATCTCTAAAGGTTGCATGTACCACCTAGTTAAGGTTAAGGATGTGGAGTCCGAGACCCCAACTATTCAGTCAGTTCTAGTGGTGTGCATATCCAGAGGTATTTCCTGATGATTTGCCCGGTGTTCCTCTAGAGAGAGAAATTGATTTCGATGTTGATCTATTACCCGATACACAGCCTATCTCTATTCCTCCCTACAGGATGGCCCCAGCAGACTAAAGGAATTGAAGGATCATATAAAGGATCTGTTGGATAAGGGCTTCATTAGACCGAGCCAGTCTCCATGGGGTGCACTAGTTTTGTTTGTTCGAAAGAAAGACAGTTCCCTTTGCATGTGTATTGACTATCGGCAGTTGAACAAGGTTAGCATCAAGAACAGGTACCACTTATCTAGGATCGATGATTTGTTTGACGAGCTTCAGGGTTAAAAGTGCTTCTCCAAGATTGATCTCAGGTTCTGATATCACCAGCTTAGAGTTTGGGAGAGTGACATCCTGAAGACCACTTTCAGGACTCGGTATGGTCACTATGAATTTGTTGTTATGTCTTTCAGACTAACCAATGCCCATACAGCTATTATGGACCTGATGAACAGGGTGTTCAAGCAATATTTGGATATGTTCATGATCGTGTTCATCGATGACATTTTGATTTACTCCCGGAGCAAGGAGGAGCATGCCACTCATTTGAGAACTGTGCTGCAAACCCTCAAGGATCGTTAGCTGTATACGAAGTTTAGCAAGTGTGAATTTTGGCTAAAATCGGTAGCATTTCTGGGAAATGTTGTATCAAGTGAGGGCATAAGAGTAGATTCCCAGAAGATCGAGGCGGTGAAAAATTGGCCTAGACCGGTGAATCCTTCAGAAATTCAGAGTTTTTTGGGCTTAGCTGGCTACTACCGAAGATTTATTGAGGGCTTTTCATCAATTTCGGCCCCACTGACTAGGTTGACCTAGAAAAAGGTGAAGTTCCAATGGTTGGATGCTTGTGAGAAAAGCTTCCAAGAGTTGAAGAACTGAATCACTTCATCACCAGTGTTGACTTTACCCGAGGGCACTGATGGCTTTGTAGTGTATTCTAATGCTTCGAGATTCGGACTAGAATGTGTGTTGATTCAACATGGGAAGGTAATAGCATATGCCTCAAGAAAGCTGAAAGTTCATGAAAAGAATTACCGACCCACGATCCTGAGTTGGTCTCGGTGGTGTTTGCATTGAAGATATGGAGGCATTAATTGTATGGGATCCATGTGGATGTATTTACGGATCACAAAATCTTGCAATATATGTTCACACTGAAAGATCTAAACCTTCGATAAAGGAGGTGGTTGGAGTTATTAAAGGACTACGACATGAGTGTCCTCTACCACCCGGGCAAGGCTAATGTAGTTGCGTATGCGCTTAGTAGACTCTCTATGGAGATGTGTCCCACATGGATGAGGGAAAGGAGTTGGTGAAGGATGTCCACCGACTTGCAAGACTGGGAGTTCGATTAATCACTCGATCGATGGCGGTGTTGTTGTATATAACGGGTTAGAATCGTCCTTGTTGGTTGATGTTAAATCCAGGAATGATGAGGATCCAATCTTGAGGAAGCTGAAGGAGGCGGTGTAGAGTAAAAAGGTGGAGGTTTTCTCCCAAGGGGGAGATGGCGTGTTATGATATCAGGGTCGTCTATGTGTTCCAGATGTTGATGATTTGAGAATTCGGATATTGCATGAGCCATATGTTACTAGATATTCTATTCATCCAGGATCTATAAAGATGTAGAAATCCATTGGTAGGATGGTATGAAGAAAGAAGTTGCAGAGTTCATAGCAAAATGTCCAAACTGCCAGTAAGTGAAAGTCGAGCATCAAAGGTCGGGAGGTGTACTTCAGGATATCAGCATCCCCACTTGGAAGTGGGAAGAAATTAACATGGATTTCGTTTTAGGTCTACCCCCGTACTCGTCGACAATATGACTCTATTTTGGTAGTGGTCAATAGGTTAACCAAGGCTGCACACTTCCTACCGGTTAATACCATAGATTTAGCGGATAATTATGCTATCTTGTATATTTGGGAGTTGGTTCGACTTCATGCAGTGCCCTTGTCTATTTTTTCAGACTAAGGTACTCAGTTTACCTCTTAATTCTAGTGTTCTTTTCAAAAAGTACATAGGACGCAAGTTAAGCTCAGTACATCCTTCCATCCGCAAACAGACGGCCAGGCAGAACAAACCATTCAGACCCTCAAGGATATGTTGAGGGCATGTGTTATAGATTTCAAAGGTATTTGGGATGATCATTTGCCCTTGATTGAGTTTTCCTATAATAACAGTTATCACTCCAATATCTAGGTGGCACCGTTCGAGGCTCTTTACAGGCGAAGGTGTAGATCTCCCATCGGATGGTTTGAGGTTGGTGAGGCAGCTATGATAGGACCAGATTCGGTTCATGAGGCAATGGTGAAGGTTCAGAAGATAAGGGAACAGTTAAAAACCGCACAGAGTCATAAGAATTCCTATGCTGATGTGAGGAGAAGGGATCTGGAGTTTAATGTGGACGACTAGGTATTTCTAAAGGTATCTCCCATGAAGGGAGTCATGCGGGTTTGGAAAGAAAGGGAAACTCAGTCCCCACTACATTGGTCTTTACAGGGTTATGAGGAGAGTTGGTAAGGTGGCGTATGAGTTGGAATTGCCTTCAGAACTAGCTTCAGTTCATCTCATGTTTCATGTATCTCTCTTGAAAAGGTGCTTGGGTGATCCAGCTTTAGTAGTCTCGGCAGACAGCATTGGTGAAAAGGATAGCCTCAACTATGAAGAAATTTAGGTGAAAATCTTAGATCGTCAAGTATGTAAGCTAAGGAACAAGGAAGTAGCTTCAGTTAAAGTATTATGGAGGAATCAGCATGTTGAGGGAGCTAAGTGGGAAGACGAAGCGGATGTGATGGCTAGATATCTACATTTGTTCTCTACCGTCTCAGTTTCGACGTGAGGTATCAGTTTTGTCCTATGACTCTATATAGTTTTCGTATTTAGTTCATGTGTGCAAGTTCCTTTTATATGTATGAATTTTTATGTAAAGTATAAGATCAGTTCAACTATATGGTTTGATTTGGAGGTAGTCATTCCGTGAAAATTTCAATTAAAATGATCAGTATATAGCTATGATAAATTGTATGTTTCTATTTGTTTCTTGTTTCCTACATTCGAGGACGAATGTTTCCAAGGGGGAGATATTGTAATACCCCGGGAAGGACAAAGAATAGACTCGAGAGTTGAATTTGAAAAGTGTAGAAAACTCGCAAAAGTATCACAGAATGGATGACTCAATGACTCGTGGCTGGATACCACAAGTCGTCGAAAGCAGTCATGGTTTGGGAAGTTCAGGGGAGCAGTAAAGACAATGGAAAGTGTGACGACTCATTGTCAGGAACAACGAGTTGTTGTAACTGGTTGTTGGAAAGACTGGATTAGGCTAAGGGAGAAACAACTGGACATCCCATAATTCATGGTGAGGAGGAATGACCCATTGTTTTAAGTCGTTGCTTGTGGGTTAAGGTTTCCAGTGCATTCAACGGATGGAGACCACGACTCGTTGGAAGGCACCACGAGTCGTGGTGAGGCTCATGGAAAGGGAATTCAGGTTGGTCAAGGAGTTGGCGACGGTCAATTCAATGACACACGGGTTTATGTAACGACTCATCCTGACGAGTCGTGAAAAGGATGTGAGATGTGTTATGAGGCAGTGGACCTGACAACTCGATACCACGAGTCGTAGTATGTTTCCATGACCCGTTGGGTTGGTCGTTAGTCCGTCCGGGACAATTTTCAGGGAAATAATTTTAAGGGAATTTCTAACTTTTCCATGCTTTTAAGTCCTTTACGCATGCCCATTCTCATGCAAGAACTTTAGAGTGATTATTGGAAGATTCAAGGTATTCTTCCCCAAGTTTTCACCAATTTCTTTTTGGGTGTTCAAGGAACTTTGAGTCAATCCATTTTCAGGTATGTAGGGTTTTAGAATGGGTGAAATTCTTTCCCACCCATTCCCAAATCTCAATTTAAAATCATGAATCCTCCTATTCAAGTCTATGGGGTTTTACCCAAATGCATGAAAATGTGATTTCTCTTAATGGGTATGATTTAATTGAGTTTTATTGATTGAATTATGAATGATGGTTAGGTTTTATATTATTTTCCTTAAAATCATGTTTTAACCTTTTAAATCAAAAATACCCATTTGATGAAGGTTCCTGAAAGTTATGACTTACGATAAATATGTAATATTTAGAATTTATTTATGACGGAAAAGCATGAATTCAAGTTACCCATGTTTATGAGCATATTTTGAAAGAATTGAATATGATGAAGTATTGGGCAATGCCCACATGTTAAAGAATATTAATTTATGAAGTGAATTAAATAATTATCGATTTATGATGTTGTTGGCCGATGAAAAGGATCTTGATTCTTGGCTAAGCATGTTTTAAAAAGGGGAACAATGATGATAAATGTTATATATCTTATCAATGAATTTTAATGCATGATGTTATTGATTTATGTATGAGCATATATGCATGTTTTTGGGGAGACATGTCTAGCAGAGCAGCCCGGCGTTCAAGGACTACCTTGGTGTCTCATAACCACGTGCCACCATGGGTTTCTGATGATATATTATTTTGATAATGATCCCCTCAAATGTTATATCACATACAATGCACCGAACCTCGCTGGCAAGCGAGATCGGCTCTGCGCCCACTTGAGTGAGATAGTTGGGGCATGTGAAAGCTCTACCATGATGGTGTGAGTTGTGACGAGTCCTCCTATTGTTCTGCATGTTTTATGCATTTGATATATTTATGTTTTGGCTCAAGTTATGTTTGGTAATGTTTACCTACGATTATGAATATAGGCAGCTTCATGAATGATTTGAAAGCCTTGAGCCTTATGTTTACTATAGGGTTTAGGATATATGTATGATGTCCTTCTCTTGCGTCTACTTATGAGTCTTATTTTACTTTTAAATATCCGTTTTACTTACCTTGCATACTCGGTATATTTCACATCTTGTGCCCTTACTTTCTATGTTTTATCATTTCATGATACGGGGGTTTGAATCTCGGGATCATCCTCATCCTTAGTCCATCTCGAAACTTACGTTCTCAACTTATTGGTGAGTCCTCATGTTTCAAAGGATATTTTAAGGATTTTATGTTATCTTACATTTCAGTATTTTCGGGTTAGTTGGGGAAGTTGTCCCATCAACCCATCACCCATGTAGTAGAGCTTTCGGACGATGTGTAGTATTCAGCTTGTGTGTACGTCTAGTATTTTATAATGTTACTATGATTATGTTCCACTATGTTTTTATGATTATCATTTCTCTTATTTGAATGAGATTAGTTGTATGCATGAGCTATGTGTCGAGGGGTCTCTCGGGGTCCCTTGCCCCGTGTCTATGATTCGGGTGTATGTTATGATCATGACATGAGCCAAGTAATCTGAATGAATCACCCCACCACCGAAAAATCATCCATAAATACGTCAATGATGTCTTCCACCATTTCAGAAAATATGGACATCATGCAGCAGCGAAAAGTGGCGGGGTGCATTACATAACACAGGAATGAAATCCTCTAAAAAGCAAATGTACCATAAGGGCAAGTGAAGATGGTCTTCTCTTGGTCTTCGGGGTTATAAAAAATCTGATTGTACCCCAAATAACCATCAAGGAAACAATACCATCCTCTGCATACAAGTTTATTGTCTAACATTTGGTCCATGAATGACATCGGAAAGTGATCTTTTGCACCTAACGGTTCGTCTTTACGTAATCCATGCATACTCTCAGCGGTGACTAGTCTTAGGGAGCTGAGCTCATTGTTAGCATTTGGGACCATAGTGATTCCTCGCTTTTCGATACACATTGGACTGGGCTCACCTATTTGTTATGCCGCAATAGGATAAACCACACCTGCATCCAACCACTTTATGATTTCTTTCTTGACTACCTCTTGCATAGGTGGATTCAACCTACGCGATGCTCAATACTCGGAATACAATCTAGCTCCAGCTGGATCTTGTAGAGTGCATATCAGAGGATTCCAATAATATACGCAATGGTCCACCCTATGAATTTTTTATCTCGCCCGAAGATGGAGCCAAGCCTCCACCTCCCATTCCTCCAAGTCGGCGCAACAATGACCGGTAAGTATTATCATCTCCCAAAAGTATATACTATAAATGAGATGGGGAGTGCTTTGAGCTTCAATGCGAAGGCCTCTCAATAGATGGCTTGGCTGGTGGGGTCACCCGATTCTTCAAATCTAGATCAATCTTATTTGGAGCAACGTATATGACCCCATTGCTAGCAAGTGCATTAACGATATCCTCCCACTCCCCATAGATCTCCTCAGCACCAACATCCATCACTTCTTTGCTAAGTCATCGAAATCAATAACTCCTCCATAGCAAGGCGAGAATTGGGAACTCGGGTTCCACTACATCAATTCTGAGAGACCACCCTGCATATCATTTGGATTTGCTTCATGGATGCACATATTGAATTTCACTTCCTCGTTGTTTTAGCTGAAATTTAATGTTGTCCAGTCTCCATATCTACACGGCACGTCTGGTGGCGAGGAATGGTCGCCCCAAGATTATGGGGACCTCACAATCAACTTCACAGTCGAGTTACAAAATCGGTAGGAAATATGAAGGACCCTACCTTCACTAGAACATCATAAAGAATTCCCACGAATTCTTCACGCGTCACGATACGCCATCAAAAGCGCGCATTGTAGTCGGTTTGGGGGCTCCCAAGCCCAATTGTCTGAGAAAAATTATAATGGCATCAAATTGATACTAGAGCGAAGATCACATATTGCCTTATCCAAATTAAAGGCTCTAATAGTGTAGTATGGTGAATGCCCGGGGTTCCTCCTTTTTCTAAACAAGAGAATGAGATGTATTGCTTTGCCAATGGTACAGAATTGTCTGCGAGTTCGAAACTCACAGTCCACTTTCTAGTGACAAGGTCCTTGATGAATTTGGCATAGACGGCTTCTCCAAGTGACTCAACTAATGGGATGTTCATGTACAATTGCTTCAACATGGAAATGAACTTGTGATACTTCCCATCTTCAACCTTTTTCTTCAACCATTGTGGAAAAGGAGGAGGAGGTATAGGGGTCGGTGTGAACTGTTGATTCTCCCTTCTCCTTCTCACTTCTAGATACATGCTCCTTGACATTACTAGGAGTAGTCTTTACTGAATCTCCAAGTTGGATCCTCAAAATTTTCTATCTTGTCATCATTAATTTCTACGGGCTCTTCTATTTCATCAATCACAACCGACCTCGGAGAATCAGCCCATCGCCTTCCCACTCCTAGTAGTGACCTCCATGCGGTGACTGTCTTTCTGATTTTTATGCGTTTTGCTTGGAAGTGTGCCTTTCTGCCTTTAATTAGTTGCAAAGAAATACGACTTAGCCGCTGCTCAATCTGCTTGATGGCCACGACATGTAATTCCGCAACACGATTCATACCCGAGAAATATCGCGCGGAGCTCCTTAAAATGGCTATCTGTTGTTTCCATTTTCTTAAGTACTTTGGACAACATTTCTTCAACCCTTGAACCACTAGACTCTGGCTCACAATTCCTTGGAGGAACATACAGATCGCTTCTATCATTCTTGTACACCTCTCACTTCTTCAAGTCTCCATTGTCTATACTGTCCTCGGTTGCAATTGTTATCCTTGTAAAGTTCCAACCTTGATTCCCTTGACCTTGATACCCAAGAGTCTTGGTTAGACCCTTGGGTGTTGGTCCGGAAACTCGCCCTTTGTCATTTACATAGTTAGCTTCCTCCCTCGAGACTCAGATTCACCTCCATCATTTCTCGGGGCCTTTCCTTGGGAACCCGCAGTAATGCTTTCTCGGCTCTGTTGAGCCGCAGAATTATGCAGTGCATTGCAAATGTGGCCCTTTTTAAAAACCGGATGTCGAACCCACAGGGACTGGACCAATTCATCTAATTATCAAGTTCAAGTGTGATATTAAATGCCGCAAGTGATGATTATAGACTTTTTCGAGAAATTTAATTAAGTCTAGATGTGGTCAACGAAATACTGAGGAATTGTCAAAGACAACTAGAGTTAAAATTTGGATAATCATGTGATACTACGATTTGCAATGAACAAGAATGAAAATAATAAGATCGTCTCACATAATTAAAATTGCATGTTCATGGTCTTCGAACGCCTCTAAACGACAAACTATCGACTACTACATTGTTGAGCGAGGAATTCATTTCTAGTTCTTAGGCAATTCACTACGTGGATGTGGTTTATGGGGTTTATGCCATTGATTTGGGTACTTCCGCACCTCAAACCATTTAACCAATCTTAGCTTCACAATTACTCCTACAAGTGGTGGAGTATGATTCTAAGTTGGTATCTTTCTATCTTCCCATTTTATCAACCAAGCAAGGTAATTAGGTATATTCCTATTCTAACAACAAATCTTATCAAAAGACAAGAACTTGCTTCCTACATTCCTATGTTCTTGCCTAGGTTTGATTCCTCAAGCATTTACCTACGCTTAACGTGTGTGTTTTCATGGTGATCAATCATAAAAACAACCATAATTAAGAATGCAAGACAAAACAGCAATCAATAACTTAATTCCAAAACAAATTCGTAAAAACACAATCAGAACTCATGGCTTCAGCTTGTAGAGCAAGGGTTCTAGCCACTCACGTTCGTAAAATTACAAGAAAACATTGTTAAGTAACATACTTACAAGGGTAGTAGAAGAGAAGACGAAATTGATGAGCCCTAGGTGAGTTCTCCCGCTTCTCCCTTCACTCCAAGTGGTTTTTCATAATAAAATCGGACAAAATGATTTTAGGAGCTAAGGTTCTATTTATAGTAAATGAGAAAAAGCAACTATTTAGCCCGAAGTGGAGTGGCTCTGTGTCACAGGTGTATCGCGGAGCACTGCCTCCGAGACACGGTGGAATCGCGGATGCACACTAGGGTCGCCTTCGGAGCCAGCATTGAGAGTGAAGCTTCTTTGCGATGGCCGGCTTGGCACGCTGCACGTGCAGCAGATGGCCCGCGTGACGCGGCGCTTGGCGCGCAGGTTTCCTGGCGTGGCACGGCGCTGGCACTCCCAGGTGCCCTGCTTGCTGCCTTCTTCTCACGCCTTGCATTGGCGTGGCACGCTGCCTATCACGGCCAGCCTTGCCAAGGCGTGGTTCCTTGCCGAGTTTTGTGATTCGCTTCCGATTCCATTCCTCTACTTCTGCAAATCATATATTAGTTCCTCAGAATTCATTTTAAACCTACAAAAAACAAAGACTAATCATATTTAGTTCAGTATATATTCACATTTACATAAGAATAAATGAGAATTCATAAATTAAGGGTAATAAACAAGACAAAACTAAGTTATAAAGCATCATTCGGGCATGCTATTTTGCCCGAGATCACCTACCCCACACTTAAAGCCTTATTCGTCCTCAAACAACCCTTTTACATCTCATGAATATGGATAATCACACATAACTAATTTAACAAGATAATTGAAGTTACGTGCTATCTTGATTATTTAAGATAACAAGTTAAAAATAGAGCATGCACGATTTAATCAATGAAATGATATACAACTCCGTTAAGACTTCTAACCTCAGAATCGACTCTCAATCATTGCAAACTCATGCAAATAAAATGATCAAGAAATCCAACATGAATTATATCCTTCATTAAACATGTTCCCTCACAACAAGAGTTACCCATTTCTACCAACTTTTAAATCACAGCATGTATGGGTAAATGAATAAAATTACGCTCACTCTCTCAAAGAATTCACATGCATCATGTAGTAGACCATAAGCTTGCCCTTAGTGTTTTACTCCACTAATTTTAAGGATGTATGAACGTAAGATCAGTAGGACTTAATGGTTTGTAATGTAAGCTACGGGGCGGGTAGGTACTGTGCGGCCAGTAATAGTGACTATCTTCCCCAAGCGCTTTTAATAACTTCCACACCACTGTTAAGAGCATCACTTCTCTTACTTCACCCTCATTCCTTTCACTCTTGAAATTTCTCTTCTTGTTCCCATTTCTTTAAGCACACTCAGCTTAGTAGTAAGAGTACTTAAGCAATTTTTTTTCATTCATTTATTTTCTTACTCCCTACTAATAATCAAGCATTTTCAAACAAGTGCACCTCTAAATTTTTCCTTAACTTCCACAACTGCTATTTTCCTTCTTTTTCCCAATTCTCACTCCTTCACTCTTTTGGATTTTTCACTTAAGCGCTTAGGAGTTTTGATCAATTTCAAGGCTAATGAAAGAAAAAGGATTTGAAAACATGTTGTAGCTACCAAGGAGCAGGCTTAAGGCTCAATGGGGCTCCAATAGGACTCAACATCCAAGGTAGGTAAAGTGAGGGGACAACAATTAGGTTTATTCAAAAGAAATGCTAAACCATCTCCTACGATCCACATCATTTCATTTTATATACACACTAGAAAAGTTCTAGACATTCCAAAATATCACGGAATATTCGAAAAACTTACACTCACAGCACATGCTCAATTCAAGACACATTCAGCAGACTCTTACTCAGTTAATCACAGAATTAGAATTAAGCTTCAATTACATGAGTCAAATTCAGAAACTGGTGTATCAAACAAAGTTATACACTTTTTGCATGTTTCAACACTAACCACACTTGTCTCTTACAATCATGTATAGCACATAACAAGAACATCAAGCCATCAATTAGCTACGGGTTCAAGAACTAAAACCTATGGACTAATTTTCCTCAGGAGGCGATCGTCATCCATCCGCCATCGGAAACGAGTCCAAACTATGACTAAAAACACTATATACGAGACAAATAAAAAAAAATTTTATTTTCGGTTCGAAACCCCCCGTCGGAAAAGAACCAAAAAGAAAAACCAATAGGTGATGAAGTCATGCTTGGCTCACAAAAAAAAATTAAATATTTCTCACGGCATTACGTTCACAAAAAATCATTAAGCACAAAAAATTTTACATTTCCCTCACCCCACACTTAAATCATGCTTTGTCCTCAAAGCATCTAATCCAAATTCAAAAAGGTGAGAAATAATCCCACGAGGCCTCTGGGCACAGCTAGCAGCATGTTTTTCTTTCTTTGAACACGTGGGTATTTGACCCCACACTTATCCTCGATCATGCTTCGTAGCTTCCTCCTTGCACGGGTACTCATACTTCCCCTCCATCTATGCTTAACTTTCCACCAAAAACAATACAAGAAGAAAATAAATCAAATCAACACAAACCAAAATTAAAAATTGTGCACAGTGAGGTACGCTTGGAGTTACCTCCCAATCGAGCGCCTTATTTTACGTCGCGGCACGGCGTGATTCCTCCTTTTCGGGGATGTCCTGTACACAGGTTCCCTTTCCAGAACCATCTCCTTTTCTTTTGCTTTTAGAGGAAACAACCTCCATTCTGTTCCTCTCTTCCTCAACTTTCTTCACACTCTAAAGCCCTTTATTAGACTTGAAGTGAACATTTATCATTACCTTTGGCCATGGACACGTGGGATCCCCCCGACCCACACTTATCCTCGACAACACATAACCTTACAAGGTTTCTGTAGTGTATTAGTTGGTTCATTTCTTGGTATGCCGGAAGAGTTCTTGCCATCACTCGACCGCGTTTTAGAGTCCCTGCTCTTAAGTCAATTACCGTCCTCCCAGAGTGGACAGAATTATGCGTCCCAAGATTAAGGGTACCTAGTCATCCACATGAAAATATGAGATAATAAAATCAGAAGGTATAATAAACTTACCCACTTTGATGAGAAAGGTCCTCTATTATTCCATCGAGGTGCCACTCACGACTTATCCACCAAGCTATGGCGTCAACATTGTTGGCCTCAAATTATCGACGAGGTGTTAAATAAAGATAGGGACATTAGATTAAGCGCTTCCCTTGATCACACAAAACTCATAGCACCTCAGCTTTACCAATTTGTATAGGAGGTAAAACTCCCTGGGTCTTTGAGCTTTTTGGAATTTTCTCATTACCACATTATGCGAACTCCTCGGTCAGTGCTACTATTTGGAAATCCACCAATCTGAATTTCTTTGCCATCCATCTTTCAAGTATTTAGCATACTTGGGCATTTACAAAACATCAATAAGAGGCAAATTTATGTTAAGTTCTTTGAAAATCTCAAAGAACTTTGAAAGGCATTCCTCCTCCTTGCTCTTTCTAAATCTGCAGGAATGGTGGTGGTGAGTCTTTGTGCTAGTGGAAATGAAGATTGTGCATTTTTATTGCACAGCACCTGATTCTCTCCCTTGTCGGTGGATTGTCTTGAATCTAACCAACTCGGTTACACCTCATTTCTCTTCTCTTTGAAGCCTTTGCATCAGCTAATTGCTTGTCGCTCCTCAGACTGATGGCATTGACCTTCCGGGGGTTAGGATCTGTGTCACTTGGTAGTCCTCCCTATGGTCTCATATTTTGAGCAGTTGCTATCTGGCCCATCTACTTTTCTAGATTGCGGGTGGCCACTTGCTGATTCTTCAAGTACGATGCCATCCTCGCCTAATTTTCTACTAACTGAGTCACAGGTCCCATGATTTTATGCAATGTTTCCTCAATGTTGCTGCTCAACTAGCCATCATTACGCCTATTATGTAAATCTTTGCTGGCTTGTTGAGGTTGCGTACTCTGTTTTTATTTCCACCCAGAGAAAAATTTGGGTAGCCTTTCCCATTTTGTCGTAGTTGTTTCCAAAATTCTTAGTTGTTCCTCTGCACATTCCCAACAAAATTGACTGATTCCGGATTGGCTCCACAAGATATCAGGCCGCTGTGTTGCATTCTTGTTAGTTTCATACTCGATTTATTGGCTTGAGTCATCATCTACGTCTTTGGGCAGCGAACTGTGCCGCCAAGGCATTCATACCTTATACCTCTATCAACCCTGCTCTCTTTCCTTCCCCTCCTGTGATTCCGCTATGCACTCTGGATTTCCCTGTGCAATTCTATTCAACGACGTGTATGACTCATCATAAGTCTTCTCTAAAAGAGCTTGCCCACCGTCTGATCTAGTAAAATTTTCGTGTGTGGGTCTAGACTTTCTACAAGGTATGAGCCAGCACTTCATTCGATTGCTGGTGATGAGGACCAGTCTCTCTTAATAATGACTTGAATCTTTCCCAAGCCAAATATATATAAGTTCTCATTAGGCCTCGCGAAACTAAGTATTTCACTTCTAAGTTTTGGCCGAGTCTTGCACGAAGGAAGAATCGATAAAGAACTTCTTTGCCAAATCATTCCACGAAGTTATGAGTTCGGTGGCTCAACTTTCTACTTATTTTTCCTCTCCCAACAATAAAATGGGAAGAGGGTAAGTCATTACATAGTCTGTGGACACTCGGTGGAGACGAAAGTGTCCACTAATGCAAAAGTTTTGTAGGTCTTCCGCTCTGGGTCCTCATGTGCCATCCCGGTGAATTGACCAATATAATGCTTGATTTGCACCATGTTACGCTTCCAGTCCAGGATTCCCTCCGAGCTCCGGTTTTACGGATACTAGGATTCATTAGTCGCTTGTGGGATTGCCACTTCGCGAACTTATTAAATTGCCATTGCTGGTGACAATTGTACTTGTCCTGCGGGTGGGTGTTGTTGTACCTTTTCTTGAAGTCTTTTCAACTTTTTCTCAAGAGCTTCTTTTTCTCCTTTGCAAATGGATTTGACGTTCGGAGTTCAAGCAACGGTTCCACAGCTCTATTCATAGCCAGTCAGCTTAAAGACAACTGTCACGCAATAAGTTATCTGCCCAAGACCATGTTTCTGAACTTAAGGAAATTTAAATTTCCCACAAAAGCAGGAGCGAATTCACTAAACTTCACCGAGGTCTTGACATGGCATCCAAACATGTTGAGCCGCAAGTGTATGGGTCAGTTACAAGTAATATAGTGGCCCTTTTTAAGAGTCGGATGCCGAACCTACGGACTGGACCAATTCTTCTAATTATCAAGTTCAAGTGTGATATTAAATACCGCAAGTGATGATTATAGACTTTTGAAATTTTAATTAAGTCTAGATGTGGTCAATGAAATACTCAAAAATTCATTCAGGAGCAACTAGAGTTAAGCCCAGGATAATCATGCGATACTACGATTTGCAATGGTTTAAGAATGAAAATATTAATTATCGTCTCATATAATTAAAATTGCATGTTCATGGCCTTGCGAACCTCTAAACACGACAAACTATCACGACTACTATATTGTTGGCGAGATGTGTTTCTAGTTCGTAAGAATTCACTACACATGGATGTGGTTAATAGGGTTTATGCCATTGATTTGGTACTTCCATACCTCCAAAACCATTTTAACCAATCTTAACTTCACCAATTACTCCTACAAGTGGTGGTACGATTCTAAGTTGGTATCTTTCTATCTTGTTTTATCTTCAAGCAAGGTAATTAGGTATATTCCTATCTAACAACAAATCTTATCAAAAGACAACTTGCCTCCTACATTCCTATGTTCTTGCCTGATTTCCTTCTCAAGCATTTACCTACGCTTAACGTGTGTGTTTTCATGGTGATCAATCGCCAAAAGCAACCATAATTAGAAATGCAAGACAAGAAACAACAATCAATAACTTAATTTAAAACCAATTCGTAAAAACACAATCAGAACTCATGGCTAGCCTAGAGGAAAGGGTTCTAGCCACTCAAGTTCATAAAATGACAAGAAAATAATATTAAAGTAACATACTTACAAGAATTGGTAGAAGAGAAGATGAAATTGATGAACCCTAGGTGAGTTCTCCCACTTCTCCACTTCTCCAAGGTAGTTTTCAGAATAAAATCTTGACAAAATGATTTTAGGAGCTAAGGAGTTCAATTTATAGTAAATGAGAAAAAACTATTTAGCCCGAAGTGGAGTGGCTCTGTGTCTGGGTGTATCGCGAGGAGCTGCCTACGTGACATGGAGAATCACGGATGCACCTTTGGAATTTGCCCGAATGACATTGGGTCGAGGCTTGCCGCGATGACCGGCGTGGCACGCTGCCTGTGCAGCGTGATGGCCCACATGAAACGGCGCTGGCGCGCAGGTTTCCTGGCGTGGCACGGCGCTGTCGCGCAGGTGGCCTGCTTGCTGCCTTCTTCTCACTTTGGCATTGGTGTGGCATCTTTGCTTAAGCGGCGGCCGGCTACTGTGGCTTGTAGTTCCTTGCCGACTTTTGTAATTCGCTTCCGATTCCATTCCTCTACTTCACCAAATCATAGATTAGTTCCTCAAAATTTATTTTAAACCTACAGAAAAGGACTAATCATGTTAGTTAGTATATATTCACATTTACATAAGAGGCCATTAGAATGCATATAATTAAATTCGATAAACAAGACAAAACTAAGTTATAAAGCATCATTCGGGCATACTATTTTGCCCGAGATCAGCTTCGGCTCCCATTAGATGCTTAGCAAGCAGCCCCATTGTGGTCTTTATCTTTCAATGTCTTGATCACGTATTCATCTTTTCTTCTCTATTCTACGGAACATAGCAACCGTATAAGAACCAGCGGAATCACGGACTCTCTTGTGCGCAAAGCGCAGTTGGTTTTGGTTATTGTGTCGAGTAACTCAGCAGCTTCTGCATAGGTGTGACTCATATAGTTTCCGCCAGAGATGGTATCATCCATCGCCTTGGTGTTAGCACATTCAAAGACCTATAAAAGATCTCTAGCAATGTAACATCTGGAATCTTGTGATTTGACACCCTTTTAAGCTTAGCATTTGAAGCGCAACCATGCCACCGTGAAGTGCCTACGAATTCAATTACACGAAAGTTATATATCTCATCTTTTAGCTGCAAAGCTTTGGAATGTGGGGAAGAATCTTTCAAGAAAGCTCTCTTAAGCTCCCCAAGTAGTGATGGAATCATTTGGCAACTCCGCCAACCACGTCATTGCCTCACTCCTGAGTAAAAGGAAATAACCTCGATACGGTGCATCAAACCACTCCCGGTTGTTTGTATTCCTTACAGATGCCCACGAAATTTGTCAAGTGAGTATAGGCATCAATAGTTACATGACTTGCAAATATTCCCTTCATGTTGGCTTGATTGGATCACTTAGCACCTTTGGTAATATCAAACTTTCCCCGGCGAGGCAAAGGGAGGACAACTCCGGTGGAACCGGCTTCATCTATATCAGCATCATCCTCCTCATCGAAATACCGGTGTCTTTTCTATTCTAGACCTCTATGCCTTCCTAGCTCGTTCTGCTTTAGCAGCTAGACGTACTGCCCGGCAACCCTTGCTAACTCACGATCTACAGCTGAGCTTGCTCTCGGCCAACATTCGTTGTGGCTTTGTCCACTGTCTCCTATTCTTTTATGTTGGCAGTTCATCTTAAAGTCCTTAGTGTCTGCTCAAGTTCGTGATCAATTGGAAGCAGGGGATTTCCTTTGCTCCTAGTATTGGGCATGCATAAACGTAAGACTGGAAAAACAAAAACAACAAAAGAAAATATAAAGGAAATAAGAACAAACATTAAAGCAAGAAATACAATTAACAAAAAGCCTTAGCCGTATTCCCCGTCAATGGCCCAAAATTTGATGTCTCCCAAATTACACCTCGCAATTGAGATATGGGCGGTCGATGTCAAATATAGAACCCAATGATCCCACGGGAATATGGAAAGAACTTGAGTTAATGCAAATGAATATTATTCCGGGTTACTTATTTCCTAAGAGAAAAAATAAGCTACGAAAGAGAGTAAAAACTACTAAATGCTTAAGTCAAATTCGATTTGTATTCAATCAAAAGCAGTTAGGATTGTGTTCCCCAAAAACTTCATAACCACAAAGGTTTTACACTAGTGATCTATTACTTTGTTCTTTAACATGAAATCGGTAATTTTATGTTCACTAAATGATTGGTCCCCTATCTAGATGATTATCAACCCGCGAAACTTGGTTCGTATACGGGTCTATGCTTACTTGACCCTTACCCTTAATATCATTGTATCCAGGACAAGTTCAAGCTATTAGATGAGGTTGATAGCCTCAAATCTCCATTATTAATCCCTTTTCCCTATTCACTACCTCCGCTGATCCGTAGTAAGAATAACGCGGAGTTCTAACGTTTGCAACCATTAAGAAATAATTAGAAGCAAAGGAAAAAACAACCATGCATAAAACCCCATTCAAGAATCACTAAGTGTTTAACCTATGTGTGTGAATTAATCTTCGTTCCCACAACCCTAGTTATGGGTTTAGCTACTCATATTTGAATAATCACAATCACAAAATATTGAATAAATAATAATTTCAACTTACAAATTATCGTAAGAAAACCAAGTAAATTGAATAAAACTCCAAACTTGATGAATAAATTTCAATGTTGCTTTGGATCCTCAAACTCAAGAACAAAAAAGTAAAGTAAACTTTGTTTCTTGAACAAAGAATAATGTACAACACCAAATTCTATGTGGAAATTATGTAAAAAATTGTACGTCAAAAATAAACCTAAACAATGTACTTATGGTTCCTAAGAAACCTTTTCCTATGAGTAAAAAGCGGGACCCAAGTCATTAGTGGTCACGGGCCATGTAATGAATCGTTAGGTCCCTTGATGAGTCATGATCAATGAATTTCAAGCGTCTCGGTGATAATCAGTCGTGGCAAAGGGTCACCTAATGACTCGTCGTGACTAGGCACGAGTCACGTTGAGCCTCTCGTGGTGTAACTTCTTCAAATCTCGAGTCTTGCTACGATTGGCTCCGGTGATCTCGAGCGAGTCATTTAGTTAGCTATGCTCTCGTTATGTCTTAGTTATCTCAGCGGTTACTTCTTCAATAATCCATCTTCTAGTCTTCACAGCTCGTTACTAGATGTGAAAGCTTGAGTTGTGCCTTCAACTCATTACCTGCTTGTTCCTTATATCTTCAAAACTTAATATTTTCCCAGAACTCAAAAATGAGTCCCTTTAAGTGCCAATATTTCGTGAAGTACCCTAGAAGCCTCTGTTTATTTTTTTCAACATTAATTTGTTTATTTCACTTCCGAACCTATTTTCCTGCAATATTAAGCACAAAATACATCATACCTACACAAACATACCTGGAATGTGCATAGTTTCTTGGTTTTAAGCGCCTAAAGTGCCACGTATAATCGCTGGCACATCAAGGGGCGGAGTTAAAAACAGCCCGAGTCAACAAAGTCCTATGCAGATGGGAGGAGAAGGGAAGCTTGAGTTTGAAGTTGAGTATTGGGTGTTTCTGATATCTCCCATGAATGGAGTGAAGAGGTTTGAAAAGAATGAAAAACTCGGCCCCGTTATATTGGCACGTACTAGATTGTGAAAAGGGTTGGCAAGGAAGCATATGAATTGTAGTTTCCCTAAGAATTAGCTTTAGTCCATCTAGTTTTCATGTATCCACTCTTAAAGAAGTATTTCGGTGATCCAACTCTCTAATTATTTCGGTGGGCAGTGTCGACCATGAAAGACAACCTTTGTTATGAAGATGTTAAAGTGTAAATATTGGATCATCCGAGGTTCGTAAGATAAGAAAAAGAAATAGCTTGATCAGGTTTTATGGAGGAATTAGCAAGTTGAAGGAGGTATGTGGGAAGCCGAAGCAAATATGATGGCTAAATACTCGCACCTATCCCGTTTCGGCTCAGTTTTAGCTTGAGGTATCAGTTTCCTCCCTTAGTACTCTATTCGGTTTCGTATTCGGCTCATGTACCCTAGTTTCTTTCATGTAAATGGATGTATGTGTTATTCAAAAATTCAGTTCAGCCATGTTCAAATCAAAGTCAGTCACTCTGTTAGTTTCAGCATGTATGTTCAATACTTTAGTATGATGATTGCATTTACTGCTTTTCTATATGATTTTTAACATTTGAGGATGAATTTTCCCAATGGGGAGATATTTTAGTGCCCTATAAACTCAAAGGCTAGACCCGAAACTTAAAATGGAGAAAAATAGAAATATTTGCACCAGGTCAGAGGATGAGTCATCCAGTGACCCGTGAGGAACACCACGAGTCGTTGTGAGTGACTTGTGGGAAAGGCTGAAACTTGGTTGAAAATTTCATGTTTGGGGTCACCACGCGTATGAGCACGAGTTTTGGTCATCCCCCCACAATCCGTTAGGTCTCACCCATAGTTAAAGGAGGTTGAAAGATGAAGGAAGTTCGGATAGTGGCACCTCATGACTGAGTCACCACGAGTGTTCGGTCAATTACATGGATTTGTCGAGTGGGTCATGGTCAGCAGTTAGTTAAGGTTGAATGTTTTTGGCAGTTTCCCTAGTGGGTCGTCACCACGAGTCATGGGGTACACCACGAGTCATGGTGTCCCTCGTGGTGACCCTCGAAGGAAGAATTGGCAGTGTGCATGACGGGAGGTGACCACGACTTGTGGTCACTAGCCAGGTGATCCTCTTTGGGACTGGCAGTATGATTTTCCTGTGAATTTATTGAGGATTTTCCCGTAATTCCCTAAGTTCTAAGACCTATACTATGTCGTTTTAAGCTCAAAATGGAGGTGTTTTAATATGGGTTAAGGCATTCTAAGATTATCCCTAGTATTAATGCATGCAAGCTTAGAGGTTTGAGAGGTGGTCAGAACTGTTTCTTCAAATAGTTCTTCCCTCAATTCTCTTGGGCAATCAAGGAAGTGAGGTGAGGTCGAGGTCTCTTGGTTATGTAAGACTATGAATGGGTGCAATTATCCACACACATGCCCGAATCTCCCTCTCGAATGCAGAAGTTCTAATTGATGAATCCACACCCAATGTATGGGAATTCTCTAGTTTCTATAATGGGTATGATCTAAGCATGTTTTTAAATGATGAATTATGATAAATGGGCAGATTTTATAATGGCTAATTATAAATTATGTTCAAGTTTTCTAAGTTATGATGCCCATTCATGAAAGTACACATGAAAGTTGAGATATATATGAATTATGTATACAAGCATGATGAGATGTTTATGAAGAAAGTTTTATTTCAAAATACCCATGTTTATGTTCATGTTTTAAAAGTGAATAAAGTTGATTTCAAGCATGTTTAAGTATTGAGGAAGCCTATATTAATAAGTTTTTTTATGATTTATGAATTAGCTTACCATATGGTTTGGGAGTCTAGATTCCCAATTATGTTCGACTTGTGGTATTGTTTGAGTCAAGGCTCCACCATTATGATTTTAGAATTGATGTATGTATGTTGGAGTCAACTTCGTCTCTAAGCTTGATGGATCGCTTCATTGAAAAATGATAAGAAACATATGCATGTTTTGGGAGTAGTGTCTAGCACCCATTAGGCTAAGGGTCAGTTAACCCTACGCGCAGGCTTCTGGCCCAATGGTATGTTCAGATTATTTAGGACCTCATAGCCCGACTTGTCCTGCCCAGGGATGTTCAGCCGATATGTCGATATCATGGTAGCATCCTTAGACCTAGCAAACTTGGACAGCGCTGCCCACTTGAGTGTGAAATTAGGACTACGTAAACTCTATGTGGTATCTTCGGTTATGAAGAGTCCCATTGTTCCTCGTGATTTCAGTTATGCAATCAGTCATGATAATGTGTTTGTGAGTTTTAATGTTCGGTTCCACTTATGATTATCGGTTTCGGCTTTGGTCATTCGATTGGTGTGATATTAGGTTTGTTGGATCATGATTTCTGAAATAGCATGCAGAGCTACCTACTCTCAGAATCTTATCTTGATTATGTTATAATATGCATGATTTATGATTTTGCTTACTTAGACTTTACTTACCTTACATACTCGGTACATTCCACATATTGACCGCACTGTGACATATATTTTGTGATACGGGATCCAATATTCAGACTCGGTCCCACCTTCAGTGGACAAGGGACAGCACTTCCTCCGTCTTAGTTGGTGAGTTTCTCATCTTGCAAGGGCCTTTCTTATCGGATTGTATTTTGTCTTTTGTTTTTTAACTATAGTGAGTTGAATTGGGTTCTTTCCATCAACTCTTCAGTATTAGAAGCTTTTCGGACATAGTTTTGTATTCAACTTGAATGTGTATGAATACTGATGTTGTGTTATGTTAAGACTTCTGCTTTGTTATTCTGTGGTCTTGCTTTAATATGTTTGAGTTAGGTATTATATTAATGTCATGGGTGAGCTTGGAGCCTCTCGGGTTGACGTTGTCTCGTGTCTCAATCCGAGCCTATGTTCAGGTCGTGACATAGATCGAGTCCCTAGCTTTAAATTTATGAGAAGTTAATATTGCGGTCAGTGACATACCGGGGTATCTACGGGAAATAGCTATGTAAACTCACGAACTACCAGAATTTAGAATCTATGGAGGTCCTCGGGCAAAATTTATCTAAATGTGGGATAAAAAATCTTCTTAACCCTACTTATCAGTTTCCAGGCACGGAAAGCCATGGATAGGCTTCTTGGGAGCGAAATTTGCAATTCTCTTTCCACTCCAACCTAGACAACCATGGCGTCTCTATGGGGGCTGTTGTTTATCATGGCAATCGGAATGGCATAGTGTAAGGAGATAACTTGGAAACCTCCCAGACAACATCAAAGTCTGCCATGTCTAAGATTACAAAGTCTACGCGCATATTACAACCATAAAGTCCAGCCAGGACAAACACAGTAAATCTATCTGTTATAAAATCCCCACAATAGACGATACATGGAATTGAAATATCAATATTATGTTATAACAAAGGTCCAACCCACAGAAAAATAAGTGACACATAGGAAAAAGTAGAGCCAGGATCAAAGCAGATCCATAACCATTTGTCATATACAGAACACTTGTGATAACGATGTAAAGCCTCTTCCTCGAAGTAATAGGAAAAATGAAGTGGGCCTATTTACACCACAGAGACTACTTGCTGTTGATCTGTGCAACCTTTTGCTGGGGCCCCAGTACCATCCCTTCCTATCTGAGCACACCTCCTCTACCAGACTGGTTGTCCGCTCTAACCTGCTGGTTGACATACACTAAGCTATGGGCAATCACACTAAATACCCTACCTTCCTACTCAGGCTGGCGGCCCAGTGTGAGCCATCTGCCACCTTGATGACCTGGGATACCATCTGCGGATGTGTCCATGCCTTCGGCCACTCATGGCGTACCTTATCGTCGCTCAATTCTAAGCCAAAATGGAGGAAATAGGGCAAGCTAAGGAAATGAGTAAACTATACTTAACACTCGATTTTGAAAATTTCTTGAATAGTGTGAAGGACCCCCTAAAACACCTGCATGGCCAATGAGCAGAGGCTGAGTGCCCCTAGGGAATTAGAGTCTAGCAAAAGGAGCCATTAGTTCCCATTCCAGTGTGCTCTGGCGTTCCTGCACTGCTTATCCTACTTCCTCCCTCCCAATTTCTTCTGATTCTACCACTTTTTTGAAGGTCTAACACCATAGAGGCCATCTAAGGCGATAGTAGAAGGCCCACATTTGGTATAACAAAGCGTCTGATTCTCTTCCCCTAATGGGGCAATAAGGGTAGGTAATATTTGGAAAGTGAGTAAATCGATCCTCATAGTACAATTGAAAGGTCCACAGCGATGGCGATGAACTAATCTAACTTCCAACCTCGCGAGGTATGAGGCATATATTTCTCAAGAAAGTGGAATATAGCGAGTCCGGAGTCGATAGCGGTGACCCAACGGCCCGGCCTCCATATTCTCTCCACGAGCTTAGAATCTCCAGCTCTCATTGAAAGAGGCAAATTCTACCCCATATATCTCACTACCACTATTTTGCAGAGTCTCTCATGGCAATCGATAATGAACTCATAAATTGTCTCGGCCTCGGTGTCTTGAGGAAGGTGGGAGGCTTAAATCTTTTGAACCTCAAAGTAAGTCATGCTCCCTTCCCAATCATGTCACCAATCCAGCAACCGACCTCGGAAACATTGTTTCATGATCCAGGAGCTGGGACCGGATCAAGACACGGGATCTAGAGCCATGAATGGCTCAGAGCTAATATGGCACATGCAGCATGACTTAAAAGCATAATTAAGAGGAAAACAACATGAGCATAGAATAAGCGGAAGGCGAATATCATAAAGTGTATATCCCTGTAACATCCTGTCTTGAATACAGAAAAGTTGATCCTTACGGGTCGATGTCTGAAAAGCCTCTACTATTTGATGAGATATTAGGACAAGCCCCAACTGTCTCCCAGAAGTTTAACTAAGCGGCACCCAGTCAACATAACTAAATGAATGTCCATGAAAGATGAGGACTCACCCAATATGGCCTAACTAGAATAATATGGAAGGATCTATCGGCAGAGACTGAGCTAGATCACCCAAACCTATATCATGAAATGATATAACATAGAATATATGGTCAGTACTTGGTATGTAAGGTAAGTAAAACATTCTAAATAAAATCGTTAGTTAAAATCATGCATATAAATCAAAAGGATCATAAAATGTAATAAACTGCATGTTAAAAGCCATATCTAATATACATAATCATAGAAAGCTGATTACCACTTAACTGAATATAGAGATCAGAATTTAAAAGTAATCATACAACTTGTCATATTTTAAATCATAAGTAAAGATCATAATTGATCATTGGGCCATCTGGCAAATAATATCATGAGTCACAAAATAAGTAACCTAAATCATGAAGACCAATGGAGACTCGTCATAAAAGACACCATCACGATAGAGCTTGCGTGATACCCTACTATCCGCAAGTGGACAAAGCAATCAAAAACCTTTCAAGGCTCGGGTGCAAAGACCATGAAATATCGGTATCGGTCTAAGCCCCACAGGCTCGGGAAGCTCTCTTGGGAGTCCCAAATATATATACCTACCGACAGATGGTTATAAGACCTCGAAACCCCAAGCCACCACTCAGTGCGAACTTCACACCCCAAAACATGCATAGCTCTCATATTGTTTTTCGACAAAATTGATATCATATTCTCAAAACATAGCTTGAATCCGAACATTGGGAGTCTTGACTCCATATCATATCCTAAAAGATGCATTGGTCGTCTTGACACCAAATGATATTGTAAACTGATCTTACTAGCCTTTGCTAAAATCATAATAAAGCATACTTAGCTTATTGGGCTGCCAAATCATAAATCATGTATACTTGAGATAGACTTCATAAGTCAAAATCATGAAATCATAAGTTGCGCGTTCATAAAAATTCATACATATAAGATAACTCCTCATACATGAAGTCATGGATCATAGGCTTGATTTCATAAACATGTAAAATAGAGCATAATTTCTAATAACTTGAAATCATGAATTTATTATCAAATTGAGTGCAAAATCTGCTCATTAGACTTAAATCGTACATTTGAAAATGAATGAATTGAACCCATAGAGATAACATCGCATTGAATTGGGTTAAACCTAGAATTTCACAATTTAGAACTTGAGAAGTAGAAATCATGAATTTGGACTTGCACGGGCATGAAGGTGAAAGAATTTCCCCGTTTATAACCCTACATACCAGATTATAGCTGATTCTTACTTTTCTTGAAGAGCTCAATAAGATTTGAAGTGGTTTGAAGAAGAACCCTTGCTCCTTTCTTGAGAGAAAAATTGAACTATAAATCTTTTAGAGAGTGGGGTTTAGACTAGGTTAATCCCTTTAATCTAACCATTAGAAAGCCCAAAGAAGACATCATTTACGAGTTAGAAACATAGAGAGTTTATCAAAATACCCCCAAACTGTGAATTAAAGCATGAAACTATGATTACAATGACTAACAGGATCCGGTCGTTGTTTGATAAGATGACCCGGCTAAGGGTCGTCAAGGCTGTTGTTGTTTCACTAAATAGCTCTAACTTTTTACTCAGAGCTCTAGTGACATAAGTTTGGATGCATTTTGAAAAGTCAGGCTTCCAATTTTATATGTTGAATCTTAAAACACTTTGTAAAATGAAAGCTATGGTCTTTTGAATTTGACCCTTGTAAGAACTTATATGAAAACTTCGTCGGTAAGAAGGCTGCAAGCTGACTTTGTCTTCAGGGTTCTTATGACCTTAATTTGCATCCAATGCACTTTTTACACTTAGAAATTAATCTTAGAACCTTGTTTCCATAAATTAATTAGGCTTGATCTATACATACCTAGAAATTGATCTTAACACACTTGTTTCTATAAATTCATTGGGCTCGGGTCTATACACATACACAGGCATTTCAACTTAGCAAAAGAATTTCAATAAACTGGAAGAACCAATGACCCATACAATAGGTCGTGGTCCCAAATAATGGATTGTTGGTTCGTCCGTTCCATTATTCCTCTGAGAATTCTTTGAATATTCTTCAATGACCACCCAGGATGACCTATTGGATCATCCAACGAGTCGTTGCTAGGCTCGTTGTTTCTGGGGGAACCTTGACTAGATGCTTACTACGATTACAAAATGAGTTGTTGTTTCCTACAATGACTCGTTCCTTTAGTCTTTTTGTGACTCTAGTGCAAATTTTCTTATTTTTATTCATTTTAACCCTCAAGTCGATCTTAGGGGCTTTGGGGTATTAAATTATCTCCCCCTTGGGAACATTCGTCCTCGAATGTAGATTAAACATAATGAAAGTCTAGGAAGGAACTCCAATCCCAAAGGCGAACAATTGAAGTTGAAAACTAATGCGGTGATTGACTCCCGAGGCCCAGAATACATGAAGCTGAATTCATGAAACATACATACATGCTATAACATGAAAGGAACTTAAAGACATAAACTTGACATGAAATTGAATAGGTTACTAAGAGGAAACTGATACCTTATGTTTGGAACTTAACCGGAAGGAAAAGATGTGGGTATCTAGCCGTCATATGCGCTTCGGCTTCCCATGTAGCTCTTCCAACATGATAGTTTCTCTACAACACCTTCACTGAAGCTACTTCCTTGCTCCTTAACTTCCGACCCTGACAATCAAGGATCTTAACCAAAACCTCCTCATAGGTAAGGCTATACTTCATACCTATGTTCTCCGGGCTCAACTAAAAATTTGGGTCAGCGACTAATTCTTGATAGAGATACATGAAAAAGCTTGGATACCTTGAAGCTAACTTTGCTGGTAGCTCTAACTCATGTCACCTAGCCAACTCGCCTCAGGATCCTATAAGGACCAAGATATCAGTGACTAAGCTTCCATTTCTATCCAAATCTGATCACTCCCTTAATGGGATACACCTTAGAAATACCCAATTATCAACCTCAAACTCGAAGCTCCCTCCGCCTCACATCCGCATAAGATTTCTGACGACTCTGAGTTGTTTTCAGTCTTTCTCTAATAAACTGAACTTTCTTCATGGCCTGATGAATTGAATTTGTCCCTATGAACGTAGCCTCACCTATCTTAAACCATCTAATGGTGATCTACACCTCACACCTTTAAGAACCTCAAAGGATCCATACGAATGTTGGAGTGGTAACTGTTATTGTAAGCAAACACAACGCGAGGCAAGTGACCATCCCAACTACCTTTAAAACCAATCACATGAGTTCTCAACATATCCTCCAAGATATGAATGGCTACTCTACGACCCTGGTAGTGGGTGGAAAGTTGTGTAGCTTCACCTGAGTATCAAGACCCTTCTAATCGATCTTCAAAGCGAGAGGTGAACTTTTGTGGACACAGGAACTCCATGCAACCGAACTAACTCTTGAATATAAAAGCTATCATTATCCTAGTGCTGACTTAGTTATCTTGGTCACAAATAACCCGAGATAAAATCATGCGTCGGCGTGTACAGCCCAGCGACCCGGTATGAAATCTACCTTAATCTCCTCCCACTTCCAACTTAGAATATTGATACCCTATAGTATACCTTCTGACCCTTGATGCCCAACCTTTCCAACCCATGTTCCCTTGCCGAGGCCCCTATTTGATACTAAGATGCGAGTCAACGGCATACCTCAACCACGTTCAAGCCTAACTCGACCATACCTCCGACAAGCTAGATTTATCCACTAAGAACATTACCACCACCCCCCACCCTCAGAAGCAAGGAAGTCACACAAGTTCGAGTTCTAATGAAGAAGCCACTAGTCACACGCCATACTATGATTGCACTTTTGTACATCACCACCTCATTCAATCCTCACTTATGATTATCCCATGGCTCCTTGTAGGCGACGTTATTCAAGAATTCCCCTATCTCCCAGGATTGACTAATAACTGCGCGTCATGAACTTCTACATACCTGGAACCTATGTAAGGAATAGAGGATTACCTGAGCGTACACATTATAACCATTATTTATATCATCGGGGAACTTACATAGGGCTTAAAGTAACAAAATCGTGAGCATGAATCATTCAAGAAATCAATGTTGCGCATATACCCATTATAACCGCGATCTTATGAGTCGTTAAGGAAATCTTAAGGGCGAGTTCATAGAGATGTGAGCATGTTAGAGAGGTACTTGGGTTTACATATATAATGAGGCTCATGACATGAAGCTAAGATTTATAGAATCATGGAAGAAGGCGAAATCACCATCCGTGGTTACTTCTCATTCTATAATTTGGTATGAATACGTAAGGTACTTGGAACTTAAAGATGGGCATAACATGTTCAGATACAACATGAGTAAAGTATCATAATGACTGATGTATGGGAAGAAACTTGATACAAGTGTGGATTGATCTCCCTTATTGGCCCAGTCTAGAATTTCACACTTGGAACTCAAGACTTAACTTGGTCCGTGACCTTATAATCTCCCCCTTAGCTTAAAGGTCATTATTCTAAGGATTGGATCCACATCTTAAGGATAGGCTAAAGTCACTATTTCTTGCCTTCCCATTCACCTCTAATGCTATCATTGAAGGCTTCATACTTCTCCTCTCGTACTCTTCCACTTCTTCTGGTTCCTCACTTCAAGAACACGAAAATTCTTCTGCCTTAGAGCTGCTTAACTCCCACGGAAGAAACAGTTCGAGAGTGCCTCTTATTTCTTTCACCAGCGTTATTCTTTGGAGCACGTGAATGCATGAGTTAGGAGGAAGTCTTTATAGAGAGTTAAACACTATCACACAAACTAGGTATGGAAGAAGGAAGTTTCTTAAAATTTCTTTGTATCCTCTTCCTCATAAGTGTGATGCACTTCACACCATCCAAAAGAAGACTCTGCCTAACGCGAATTTCAGATACCCTAGGACACTATAAACCTAATGCTTTAATACCAAGTTTGTAATGCCTAGGAAACTCAAAGAATAGACAGGGGACTTAAATTAAAGAAAATTGGATAAATCTACACCGGGGCCACAAAAAGCGAGTCATTCTGCTGACCCTTTGAAAGTGACCACAAGTCGTTAACTAACTAGTGATGAGGCGTGGGCTTGGGTTAAAGGCATTGTTGAGGGAGTCATCATGGGTATGACCATGAGTTGTGGTCGAGGCCACTTTGCGACTCATCGGAGTCGGCCATGGGCCAGAGGAATTAAAAAGGGAGAAAAGAATGGGCGGTGTACCTAACAGGGAAAGACTGGTGTGGTCAGTCACCACGATTCGTGGGATAGGTCGTGATCAGCGGAGGAAATTTATTTGAGAATTGAGGCAGTGAATGTGAGCAGTGGTGACCACAGGTGTGGTCACTGCTGTGATTCGTGATGTCCCTTGTGGCGAACCTAGAGTATTAGTTAGCGGTGCGCCAACGGATGATGAACTCACAGTCGTGGACTAAGGTGATGAGTTGTTAGGTCCCTCGTGAGGGCCCTGCTAGTCAGTTTTTTTGCGAATTTCCTAAGGGTGTTTTAATAATTTCCTAACCTCCTAAACTGAAGCACATCATTTTAGTGTACTCTTATGTAAATTTAGAGGGCTAAATGGTTTTCCTCCATTTCCCCATGCAGATACTCAAAAAAACATTGCAGGAATTCTCTCAAAGCTTTTCAAAGAAAGATCTAGGGAAGTCTGTTTCTCCTTGATTTCTCGAGGAAATTCTTTAGGATATACACCATGTATGTGGGAATTCAACAAGGGAATAATTATTCCCTTGTGTGCACATTCCTCCATTCTTTTCTCTATAATTCTAGCCCTGAAGTATCGAATGTTAACAAATTTTAGTCATACTTTGGCTAATTCATGTGGAATGTTATTTCACGTTGGTTATAGATATATTCCACCGATTTGTGGCGAAATGATGTTTAATCTTGTGAAGTGAAATTTAGCCCTAGCTCTTGAACATAGAATATCTTGAATCTCACAATAGTGTTTAAATATCAAAATTTTACTTGATTTTTATTATTGTTGGGGACTCCTATGTCTTTAGTAGCATTTGAATCTCAATCAAATTATTGTCATCTTAGTTTTAGTAAGAATTCTAGAATTAAGGTATGGATTAGAAATGTTAGGCGATAAATTTGATTACGAAATTCCCGATATGTCGGTAGTACCTCCCGGTTATCAAAATTAGATTCAGAACTCAGTTTTAGTGGTCCACTAGGTGGTCATGACTCTTAGATATACAGCTCCGAATATCCTTGGACCCCGGCAGTTATCAGTTTTTTCTTTAGGCGATTATGATGCTTCCGGATAGCGGACTCGACCAATCATAGAGCAGTTCTAAGTCCGATCCGATAAGACACTCGAAATTGTTCTCATACATGTATCCTAACTAGTCTTGGGCCCTAGTTTCGAGCTATCGGCTTAGTATTCGGTCTAGGACTATCCGGTGGGAGAAGGACTTAGCACCGAGTGGGCCCAGGGTTCCGAGCGCACCTAGGTACCCGAGAACTACGTTTCACCTTATCTTTCAATTTTATTTGGCCTCATGGACCGAGACTCTTGTGATCACCGGTTCATGCCTTTATACTAGCATGATGATATATTGGGTCCTACCGATGGGGTGGCATACATCGAACTCCATGTCTAGCTCGCGTGATTATATGTTAGTTATAGACTCTCCAGTAATCCGGCTCAGTTGGGTTTGGTCCAACTCAATTCAATATCTCAAAAATAGGGCATTTCCTTGACCATCGGATAGGGTCTTTAGACCATCTCGATTATTCAGTTATTCGGTTGGTAGCTTTAGTTGGTCATTGCATGTATTTTGTTCAGCACTTTTATTCCATTATGTTATGTTTTCTCCAACCCCACTTAGTACATTCAAAGTACTAATGCATATTTTTATGATGTATCATTTTATGATACAATGCAAGATCTCGATCTCGACCGATCACTCTCTGAAGACTTCCGATGTTCTAGTTGGTGATTCCTCATTCTTTGAGGATGGAGATTATTTAATTCAATTACATTTCCTTTCCTTTTATTTAGATATGGAGTTAGCTAGGGCTTGTCGGCTTAACTCATCGGTGTAGTAGCTTTGAGACACATATTTGGTTTTTCGGACTTGTAGCTTTTTCCAAATATTTTCAAAATATTATGAACCAACATTATTCTCTCAAATGTTTATATTTTGCTTTAAACTTCCACCTTATATATTTATATATTTTCGAGGAAAGCTAGTGTATGATAGACCGGGTTGACTGGAGGTTACTTGTGACTCCAAGTACCATGTTCCGTCCAGTGTAAACTCGGCGTGACAAACTTGATATCAGAGCACTAGGTGTAGAGTATCCTCAAGTGTCTGAAAGCTGCATTGAGTAGAGTCCTCTTCATGGGTGTGAAGCGTTACACACTTATGAGGAAGCTACGAGATGTTATTAGGAAAATTCCCTTTATTTAAATTTTCCTTATCTTAAGTTAAAATTGATTGTAGGAATCATCCTCCTAACTCGTGCTATATTTCATTTCATTTAATCATGCCTTCTCGATGTGGTAACGGAAGAAGAGGGCCAGGTAATGCTCATAACACACTTTACGGCCACCGGCAGCCCTTTGGGGCTCATTGTCACCGCGAGGTCGGGCGGTCACTCGGTTGCTCGCTCAAACTTTACCAGCCAGTGAACCAGCAGTTGTTCCAATCAACAACAACGGTTCCACAGCAGCTGCCAGAGTGTGGTACATACCCGGATGAACCCTCTAAATTTTCATGGATCTAGGTAGGAGACCTCAGAGATTTTTGGGCGAGATTAAAGATCATACGAATTATGGAGCCGCCAATAGCAGAGTGTCTGACTTAACCTACCAGCTAAACAGGGTAGCCCAAGTCTGGTACAAACGATGGAAAGGAGGAGGCGACAGAGGTAGGACCGGTGGAATGGGAGGAGTTCACTACAGCCTTCCTGATAGATTCTTCCTCGGGAGCTTAGGGAGGCGAAAGTAGCGGAGTTCATGAATGCAGAAAGCAGGGAAGCTAGGATAGTAGAAGAGTATGTCTTAGGAGTTCACCGGAGTTGTCCAAATATGCTCCAGGAGATGGTGGTCGAGTCAAGGGCTCATACTTAAGTTTGTTACTAGGTGTCGAGCCTGGTCTCAAAATCTGGATGCGCGTGCGGTCAGGATGTCGACCTCTCCATCCTTATTGTCTATGGGTTTTGTCGTTATAGAACACGGAATTCAATGGAAGCAAGGTTTATTAGTTTTTAAGTAAGTACGTAGCTCAACAAGAAATTTCCTTACCTGTCCAACTTCTAATGAATCAAGATAGTCGTTTGTTCCGCAAGCAGTTGAGGTAGAAAACCCCAAAGAAATGGGTGAAAGAGCTAGCGGGGAAGGATTGGTCGAAATCAAACTATGGCCCAGGCACGTGGTAGCAACCGCCCACAACAGCAGCAACAGGGGCTCCAACACCTAGCTCAACCAGCGCTCTAACCTTTCAGTCCACAGGATCACAGGGGTGGTGCATCTGAGATCTCATTTCAGTCTGGGCGGCAATATATATCCGGCTTTCCCTAAGTGTTGCAAGAATCACCCGGAGAGTGTTTTGGGGCCCGAGAGGGCTGTTTTGGTTGTGGTCAGCTTGGTCATCGGCAAGAATGCCCGTCAGCAGGAAGGAAAGGACACAGCCACTTCCTCAGCAGCTCTAGCGGGCCAACCGATTCAACAAGCTATTACATAAGGTACGGAGGGCGGTCAATGCCAAAACCGTTTTTATGCATATCCTCATCGGTATTAGGAGGGCTCACTTTGGATGTGGTCATGGGTATGTTACGTCTTTTCCACCTAGATGTATATGCTCTCCTAGATCCGGGGGCCACACTATCGTTCGTGACTCCATACATAGCTATTCGATTTAATAGTCCAAAGGTCCTCTCAAAACCATGTTCGAGTCTCCATCTTAGTTGGCGAGTCGATTAGAGGCCGAGTCGGGTGTATAGAAATTGCCCAATCTCAGTATTCAATAAAGTCATTCCAGATGACCTTGAGTTAGATATGGTCGACGTTGACCTCATTCTTAGCATGGATTGGTTGCGCCGATTATGCCTCGGTCGGCGTAGAACTAGGGTCTTCGAGTTTCAATTCCCTAATAGCTGACTTTAGAATGGACGGGCAGTAGTTCAATGCCTAAGGTTAGGTTTATTTCTTACCTTAAGGCCAAGAAGATTATATCTAATGGGTATATTTACCATCTAGTTGGGGTCAAGGATTCCGACTCTAAGACTAACTATCCGGTCGATCCAGGTTAATCGGCAAATTTCCCGGATATGTTCCCCGAAGATCTTCTGGAGTTCCTCTTGAGAGCGGAAATCAACTTCAGTATAGACCTTATTCCAAATACTCAGCCCATCTCTATCCTCTTTATACAATGGCTCTGGTTGAACTTAAGGAGTTGAAGGAGCAGCTAAAAGATCTTCTTGATAAGATATTTATTAGACCCGCGTCTATCCACTAAGGTGCTCCAATGCTATTCGTGTGAAAGAAATATGGTACCCTTAGAATATGCATCGATTACCATCAGTTGAACAAGGTCACAGTCTAGAACAAGTATCCCTACCCAGAATTGATGACCTGTTCGACCCAACTTCAGGGAGCCAGCTATTTCTCCAAAATGAATCTTGAGTCAGGTATCATCAGCTACGGTTCAGAGAGTGTGACATACAAAAAATAGCTTTCGGGGACTCGGTATGGTCGCTGCATGTTTGTGGTTATGTTCATCGGACTAACAAATGCCCATGCAGCACAGACCTGATGAACAGTGTCTTCAAGCGCATCTGGTTATGTTCGTGATTGTGTATATCAATGACATTTCTAGTATACTCAGTAGAGGAAGAGCATGCTAATCACCCAAGGATAGTGCTTGACCACCGAGAGACCGCAAGTTGTTAAGCCAAGTTCAACAAGTTCAAATTTTGGTTGAAGTCCGTGACTTTCCTGGGTTATGTGGTCTCGGGTGAGGTATTCAAGTTGATCCTCAAAGGTCAAAGTCATGAAAGATTGGCCCAGAGACCTACCTCCCCAACCAAGCAGTTGGGTTTGGCCGGTTGTATCGGTGCTTTATCGAAGGCTTTTCTTCTACCATCTCCTCTGACTAGGTTGACTCAGAAGAAGGTGAAATTCCAGTGGTCAGATGCGTGTGAGAAGGGTTTTCAGGAGTTAAAAACTCGACTCACTACCGCTCAGAGTGTTGATCTGTTGGAAGGATCGGATAGTTTGTAGTATATGGCATCTCTTCCAGAGTTGGACTCAGTTGCATTCTGAGGCAGCAGGGCAAGGTGATAGCCTACACCTCCAAACTGCTCAAAGTTCATAAGAAGAATTATCCAACTGTGACTTGGAGTTGGTAGTGGTGGTGTTTGCATTGAAAATATGAAGACACTATCTATATGGAGCTCACGTGGATGTTTTCACCGATCACACGAGCCTTCAGTATGTATTCAGACAGAAGGACCTAAATCTTCATTACAGAAGGTGGTTAGAGCTCTTGAAGGATTATTACATGGAAGCATGCTATATCACCCGAGAAAAGCCAATGTGGTGGCGACGCCTAAGTAAGTATGGGTAGCGTGGCTCGTATTTGAGAAAGGAAAAAAGAATTGGCGAAGGATATTCACAGACTAGCTCGATTAGGGGTGCAGTTGGTTGACTCAGCTGAGGGTGGAGTGGTGATGCAAAACGCATCAGATTCCTCTTTGGTTGTTGAAATTAAGTCCAAACAAGATAAAGATCCCATTTCACTTAAACTTAAGAAAGTGGTTCTCGGGAAAGAGGTTGAGGCTTTTCTCCAAAGTGGAGATAGTGTGCTCCTTTACCAAGGTAGATTGTGTGTACCGAACATTGGTGACTTGAGATAGCAGATATTGGTTGAAGCACACAACTCAGCTATGCCATCCACCGTGGTGCTACTAAAACATACCGCAATTTGCGGGACATTTACTGGTGGGCCAGAGCATGAAGAGAACATCACCAAATTCATAGCTAAGTGTTCAAACTATCAACAGGTCCAAGGTAGGAGAACAACAGAGACCGGGAAGTATGACCCAGGATATCATCATACCCACATAGAAGTGGAGGAAGTGAATATGGACTTTGTGCAGGTCTATCTTGAACTCATCTACAACATGATTCTATACGGGTAGTAGTAGGCTGGATGACTAAGTCAACAAATTTTCTACCAGTTAAAACTATAGATTCAGGTTGAGGCCTATGCTAGGCCTTATATTCGGGAGTTGGTCAGACTTCATGGGGTGCCATTATCCATTATTTCAGACAGAGCTACCCAGTTCACCTTGCATTTTTTGGAAGTCTTTTCGAAAGGGAGGTGGTACCCGGAGTCAGGATTCGCACGGCTTTTCACCGCGAACCGGATGGGAAAGCTAGCGGACTATTCAGACCCTAGAAGATATGTTGAGAGTGTGCGCGATCGATATCAAGGAGCAGTTGGCATGAGCATTTTCCTCTTATCATGTTTGCGTACAACAACAGCTACCACTCCAGTATCTAGATGGCCCCCGTTTGAGGCATTGTATGGTAGGATGACGAGATCTCTTATTGGGTGGTTTGAAGTTGGTGAAGCTACTATAATCGGACTGAACTAAGTTCCTTGAAGCTATGTAGAAGGTACAGCTCATCAGAAATATTGAAAATAGCTCAAAGTCGTCATAAATCCTAATCTGATGTGAGGAAAAAGAAAGTGAAGTTTGTTGTGGATAGTTGGGTCTATGAAAATTTCACCCATGAGAGGGGTGATGAGATTTGGGAAGAAGGAAAAATCATTAGAGATATGTGGGACCCTACCACAAAATTCTAGGTTAATTGGCAAGGTAAACTATGAGCTGGAATTACCTTCAGAAAATTGACATCTGTGCAGCCATTATTCCATGTGTCACTATTGAAGAGAGTGCATCGGTGATCCAGCTTCAATTGTGCCATTGGGCGATGTTGGAGTGAAAGATAGTCTCTTTTATGGCGGAGTCCGGTCGAGATCCTTGACCATTAGGTTGTAAGCTGAGGAACATTGAAGTATCTTCAGTCAAGGGAGTCTTATGGAAGAATCAGCAAGTTGAGGAGCTACGTGGGAGGCTGGCAAATACGATGGCTAGATAACCCCCATTTTGTTCCCTTCCGACTAGTTTTAGCTAAGGTATCAATTCCTTTAGAAACTACTTTTAGTTCATGTGTTTCAATTTTCTCATGTAAATGAATATGTGCATGATTAATTAGTCAGTTCAAACTTGTGATACAGTTTAGAGGTAGTCATTCCACTAGTTTCAGTTTTCATAATCAGTATTTGTGTATAAGATTTGCCAGTCCACTGCTTTTGTGTGTTTTCCAACATTGAGGATAAATGTTCCAAGGGGAAGATATTGTTATCAACCAGAAACTCAAAGACTAGACCCGGGACTTAAATCGAGAGAAAAAAAATCTGCACCGGGTCATAGAAGGAGTCGTTCTATGATCCGTAAGGAGGTGACCATGAGTCGTTAAGTGACTCGTGGTGATGCCCGGGCTCGGGTTAAAGGCATTGTTGAGGGGAGTCATCATGGGAATGACCACGAGTCATGGTGAGGCCCCATGACTTGTCCGGTCGGCCATGGCCGGAAGGGGTAAAACAGGAAGAAAATTAAGGAAGTGTACCTAACGGAAGGACCCCACGAGTCGTGGTCAGTCACCACGATTCGTGTGATGGGTAAATGGTCAGCCGAAGAATTTATTTTAAATTGAGGCATTGCATGGCGAAAGTGGTGACCCGCGGTATTGGTCACCTATAATGGTCGTGATGTCCTGCGTGTGAACCTGAAAATTGCCGCGGTGCGCCAACTGACGATGCTTTTACGAGTCGTAGCCTGAGGTGACGAGTCGTTGGGTCCCTCATGGGGGCCTGCCGATCGATTTTCTACTTGAAGATTTCCTAAAGGGGTGTTGTTAATTTCCTAACCTCCTAGACTCTAAACTATGTCATTTTAAATTGTATTCTTCTGCCGGGATTTTAGAGGGCTAAATGGTTTTCCCCTCATTCCCCACGCAGATACTCAGAAAAACATCACAGGACTTTTCTCAGAGCTTTTCAAAGAAAGATATAGGGCGATGTTTCACCTCGGTTTCTCAAAAAATTCTTCGGCCTATTTCACCATGTATGTAGAGGTGAACAAGGGTATAATTCTTCCCTTGTGTTCCCAATTTTCTCCTTTCTTTTCTCTATCACTTCTAGCCTGAAATTATCGAATGTTAACAAATTTTAGTCATGCGGCTAATTCATGTGGAATATTATTTTTGTGTTGGTTATAGATATTTTCCACTAGTTTGTAGTAGAAATAATGTTTATTCACCTTGCGTAGTGAAATTTATTTAGCTCTTTAACGTAGAAAATCTTGAATCTTACAATAGTGTTTGAATATCGAAATTTTTCTTGACTTTTAAGTGTGGTGACTCCATTTTTGTTAGTAGCATTGAATCTCATCAGTTATTGTCGATTCGGTTTAGTTAGAATGTTAGAATTCTCGGTGTTAGTCGAAGTATTTAGCTAATCAATTTGATTACGAAATTCCCGAGATGTCAGTAGTACCTCCCGATTATCATAATGGAATTCAAAACTCGGTTTTAGTGGTCCCACTAAGTGTAAACACAGTATGACTCTTTAGCCTTAGAACCCCGATTCACGGAATTACGATTTGTGCCAGACGGATTCTGGCCTTCCCGAATAACGCTCTTACAGTCTTAGAACCCGATTCCCGAGAATTCGGTCATTAATACTCTCGAGGGTGTTCTCGAGACATGTATCCCTGACTAGTCATAGGCCCCGGTTTGAGCTATCAACTTAGTATTCGGTCTAGTACTATCCAGGTGGGGTAGAATTGTACCCAGGCGGTGGGGTTCAGCGCACCCATGTTCCTAGAACTACGTTGCCACCGTAGGTTACAATTTTATTTGGCCTCATGGCTCTGACTCTTGTGATCACCAGTTAGCCTTTATATCCTGGCAAGGTATATTGGGTCCTCCGATGGGGTGTATACACATCGGACTCCACATTTATCTGACGTGGTTACATATCAGTTAACAGGCTCTCCCACTAGTCGGAGTTCGGTTTTCAGATTAGTTTAGTTCTGTATCTCAGAAATAGGGCATGTCTTGACTATCAAATAGGGTCTTTTAGACCATATCAATTATTTAATTATTGATTCGGTAGCTTTAGTTGGTCATTTGCATTTCTTTTCATTTTCGGCACTTTTATTCCATTGTGTTATGTTTTCTCCCACATACTTAGTACATTCAAAGTACTAACGTATACTTTATGATGTATCAGTTCTATCATTGATACAGCTGCAGGATCTCCCAATCTCGGCCTCGCTAACCGATCACTCTCCAAGAACTTTGGTTGTTCTAGTTAGGTGAGTGCTCGTTCTTGAGGGCGTAGGTGTGAATTCGGTTACACTTCCTTTCCTTTTATTTACATATGGAGTTGGCACAGGGGCTGCAACAACTCATCAGTTGTAGTGGCTTTCGGACATAGATTTGGTTTTCGGACTTGTAACATTGTTCAAATATTTTCAAATACTATGAACCATCTTTATTCTCTCAAACATTTATATTTTGGTTTAAACTTCCACCATATATATTTATGTGTTACTCAAAATGCTAGTGTATGACAGACCAGGGGTGGACTTGGGGTTACTTGTGACTCCAAGTATCGTGTTCCGTCCAGGGTGTAAACTTGAGGTGTGACAAAAGTTTATGCAACCCAGGCAGGACCTCATATCAAGACATGGAACCTAGAACTACGAATGGCTTTAAGTAAATCCATGGCACATACATAGCATGACTTAAAAGCATAATTAAGAGGAAAACAACATGAGCATGAAAAGCAGAAGACGGAATATCATAAATCATATATCACATAATAACATCATAATGCCGAATCACAAAGTTGATCATACTGATATGTTTGGAAAAAGCCTTTAATATCGACGAGATGTTGGTACAAGCCCGTAGGCGTATCCAAGTCTAAACTAAAATTACATGATCAACATAACAAAATGAATATCCCCGGAAGATGAGGACTCACCACGGGGGCTAACTGGTTAATATGGAAGCGAGCTATCGGCAGATGGCTGACCAAACCTATATCATGAAATGATATAGAATGGAGTATGGTCAATACTTTGAATGTGCGAGTTATAAGGTAAGTAAAATATGCTTCATAAAATGTTAGTTAAAATCATACATATAAATCAAAAGGATCATAAGAGAGCTACATGCTAAAGCCATATCTGGGACATACATAATAATAAAGTTTGGTTGCCATAGCTAAACATGAGAGAATTGAACCCATAGAGATAGCATGGAAGGTGCATTGAATTGGGTTAAACCCTAGGCTTTCATAATTTAGAACTTGAGAAGTAGAAATCATGAATTTGGAATTGAAGAAGGGAATGAGGGTGGAAGAATTTCCCCATTCATAACCTTACATACACAGGTTGATGATTTCTTGACTTGTAGTATGAAGATCCCTTTTGAAGATTTGAAGAGGTTTGAAGAAGAACCCCTGCTCCTTTCTTGAGAGAAAATCCTACTATCGATATTTAGAGAGGGTGAAGATTTAGACTAGGTTAATCCTTTTAATCTGACCTTAAGGAAGCCCAAAACAACGTTATTGAGGAGTTATAAGCATAGAAGTTTACAAAAATACCCTAAAAAGCTATTGAATTAAAGCACGGCTGGTAGATTTACAATGGCCAGGGCAAGGACAAGTCGTTGTTGATAGGACACGTACTGAGGGTCGTCCAATGCCTATTGTTGTTTTACTAAATGGCTCATAACTTTTTAATCCGAACTTCGGTCGTGCAATATTGGATACGATAGAAAGAAGAATCTAAAGGCTTTAATTTGATGTGTTGAATCACCCAAAAACACTTTATAAATAAGAGTTATGGTCGTCTGAAGTTGATCCTTGTAAGAACTTATACAAAAACACAATCAGTAAGAAGGCTCTCAATTAATCTTTGTGCTAGAGGTTCCTTATGACCTTAATTTTCATCAATGAACTTCTTGCCAAAGGAATTGATCTTAACACCTTATTTTCATAAATTGCTTGAGTTCGAGTCTATCCACATACCTATAACATTTTCCAACAGCGAAATTTTTAATAAACTAGCAGAACCAACACCCATAATATGGGTCGTGGTGCTAAACATTAAATTGTTGGTCCTTCCATTGTTTTCCCATTATTCATCCAATGAGTCCTTACTAGGCTCGTTGTTTCGAACAACCTTTACTAGAAGCTTACAATGATTACACAATGAGTCATTGTTTCCTACAATAACTCATTCCTTAAGTCATTCTGTGACACTGCTGATGTGTAGTGAGTTTACAGCACTTTCGACGCTCAAACTAAAAAATAGCATTGACTTAGCTATATTTATGTGGATATAAGGCACTTTTCCTTTGGTTGCAAGGATAAATTGGTGTTGGAGCAAGAAATGTGCAAGGTGCTTTGAAAGTGTACAAAATAGGCTCAACTCCACGGTTCGCGGTACGATCCGTAGGAAGGTTCTACGAGTCGTACTGCTGGTCGTGAGAAGTTTCAGAAGGTTAAGGGTGAAGAGATGCATCATGCAGTATCGATGCGAGTCGTGCAAGCTTGTACGAATGTCGTGGTGAAGAAAATGGTAAGATTCAAAGATTTGCACAAGGAAGCTGACTCCTGCTATAGATAGATAGTACGAGTCATGGAATGAAGGTACGAGTCATACCATAGAACTTGTAAAGAACTTCGAGGAAAAGTTGCAAAGTCTCATAGTCAAGCCATGGAAGCACGGTACGAATCATAGGAACAATGTACAAATTAATACAGTAGGGATCAACACTTAGCCAAATTTCAGCCGGTCAGCGACATACGAGAAGTAAGGTACGATCCGTATCTACCTGCTAAGAATCATAGGATTGGGCGTACTGTAGGCGGCTTTTGTTGCGGGAAATACACTTTCATTTAGCCTAGGGAGAAGGATTTTTATGTACGTATAAATAGTACATATTTTATATTCAAAGAGGCGATTAGAGGCAATTAGGAGTGATTTGAATTGATTAGTAACAAAATTAAGGAGACTAAAGACGTGAAAATTTGGTTGTTCAACTTATGATCAATCTTTTCTTGATCTTCACATTGTTCTTGAAGTTTTGCTGATTAATACAAAGAAGTTTGTCTCTCATCCATAATTGTAGGTAATGATTCATGTCTTTAATTATTCAAACAAATCACAATCTTTTAACTATGAGAGGCTAAAGCCTCCATAGTTAGGGTTTTTGTAGGAATCATGGTGGATTAACAAGCTAGGATTACATAAAAGTGATTCAAAAACAAATGCAAAACACCCACTTGTATTGTATTCTCTTCATCACGTAAATATTTCTTAACGATGTACAACATTAGGACATGCCCGAATTCTTTACTCACTTTGATCTAGAGAGGTAGAGATTAGGAAAAGAGAATTACAAAAAGTCCTTGATCTTGATGATCATTATATTAACTTGAGTTGTAGTTGCGGGATAGTTAAATTTGGGACATTGATAACGGTTAATTTGCAATTGCTCATGAGACTTGGTCAGGTGATTGAGAATAGTTATTCAATAGGGACTGCTCGGTCGTTTGAATGAACCTAAGTTATCAGTTTCTACAAGTAAGCATTGGTGATGATCATATATGTATGCTTGAAGCGGTTATGAACCACATGGGAACAAAAACCCTAGTTATCTTTCATTCTTGATTTCAACTAAAGTTTAAGCTTGTGTTTTCAATTATTGTTTTCTTTAGAACCCCCTATTTGGAGTAACTACCAACAAGTTCACTTAACGGCTGTAGTCTACCTCTTCTCTATTCCCTTTGTGGGTTCGGCCCCAACCTCTTTGTTGGGTTCTTTATTGACGTACGCTTCTGTACTTCGGTGGGAAAGGTATGGTTTTAATGTCAAAAGAGAGTAGCCTTGTTGCCGTGGAACACGGCTAATACTAGATTATTTTCTTGTATTTGAATTCTTTTTGGTAGTTATTTTCTTAGTATGTTTTTCTTTTTGTTTGATACCCACGAGGCTATCTTCCGATGAATGCCAACCACTCAAGTAGTGGAAGTCCCTATATTCTGTTGAACCTAGAAATTGAACGAACACCGCACGAATGGTAAACTAGGAATAAAGAGATATGCACTTAATTTGAAGAACCTAGGCACGTTGAGCTAGCTCGGCAAAGGCTGCACTTTTAGGATGCGGAAGATGTTAGAGAAGAGTAGTTAATGTTGGTCGACACGAGAGGGGCACGAGAGGTTATAGACTTGCCCCTCAATTATTCGATGATGAGACAGGACATCGATGAGATTGGAGTCAAGCTGGAGCAATTATTGCCACCACCACTACCGGGGCATAATTTTATAATGCGAGCACCATGATTCAATTGCTAAACATGAAAGGGGTGTTAAGTGATCATGCAACGTATGACGCCAACCTGCACTTGATGAACTCTATGAGAATATGCAAGGCGTACATGTTGCCTGAGGAGTTAGCTAGAGGATGCCATACGGCGTAGAATTTTCCCCTTCTCTAGAAGCCACCTTATAGTTATCGGAGTTGCCCAACGAATCCATAACCAACTGGAGGGAACTCAAACAAGCCTTCCTGGAGGAGATTGTTTCCCTCACTCGAGAATATTGCAACTAAAAGATGAGATCTGTAAATTTTAAGACTAATCGAGAAAAGGCACTTCATGAAACACGAAGTTGCCGGTTCAAAAAAGAAGTTTGACAAAGTTCCCGAACCATAATATCCCAGATGATAGTTTGTTGGAAATTTTTACAAGTCTCTAAATATGCTACATAAAGGTTGTATGAGATACGGTGGGAGGAGCATTTGGGTGGCAGGGCAAACTACTACTATCATGATAGGGTGACCAAGACGAACAAGGCATGACATGCAGGAGGCTAATGTAATGGCCAGTACATATGATGTTGGTTTGACTGAGACCAGCATTAGGAAGGCAGAAGAACGCGACCAAGAGTTGGCTCACATATGTACATCAGTGGGTTTGCTTACAAAGCACATCGCTGGGAAGAGGAGGAGCCAAAAAGGTAAATGCGTGGGAACTCAAGGAATGGGCAGGGCGATCACTTTCGAATTTCGAGGAAAAGGCAAATTTCCTGGATAGTGAAGTGGCGGGTTTCCGAGACAACACACAAGCGTCCGGACAATACAATTAGCTCAAAGGTTAGCCCGAAATCAAGGTCGGAACCAATATAGAGACAACTACAGCAGCGAGGTACGAGAGATAGAAGTCGCGGTCGTGAGCGCGATGGTGGCGGAGAAGAAACGATGGCTACCGTAATGACCGGGCTAGAGTTTATGTGCCTCCTAATGCACGAGAAGGGGAGGCTATGAAATCGAAATTGGAGAGCATTATGGCTGAGATTCTAAAGAAGGTTGTTCGGCCCATGCAGTTGACTACACGCAGAAGTGCACGTGGTCGAACAAGTAGTAAGTGGCTCAAGTAAGCCAAGTATCGATCCCACAGAGGACTGGACTACAGGGCAAATCTACTCAAGTGTCAATTGCTGCTCTAAAAATGCAGACAACAATAGTAAAGAAAAGTTTTATATTTTGTTATCTAGAATTTTATACTAAGTCTAAAATTGAAAATAATATAGTTGAGTCGAACTATGAATGTGAGCATGCTGAGGCTAAAACGAACATGTAAAGAAATTAATTATCGATACAAGTTGGTTAATCTTTTCTCGGTTGCTAGTCGTAACTTATGCCTATGGATTAAAAGTCTCGTATTTGCTTAACTTAAGAATCATAAACCTTCCACCTACATTTTAAGGATAGAAGCAATTCATGTTCTAGCCATACAAAACCGATTCACAATTGACTAATACGACTTTACGGTATATTTCTATCCTGAAGGTAAATCAATTCTCAATTTTCTCAAACTAAGAAAAGATCATATCCTATTAATTCACAACTTTCCAATTTCGTGCTCTCTCGAGTGAAAGCGGACTTTTTAGATTTACATTAACATTGGCCAAACATTAATGCGGTAAGAACAAGAATTAATAGAACAACCATGGAAGAAAGATTAAAAAACCCAAATGATCAACAATCACATTTCAATACAATTGTTCTTAGCCTCAGCAAGAAGTGAAACTAGCCACTCATTTGTTGATTAAGCTTGTCATTAAATAGTGTAAATCATACAAACATTGAAAGAAAGGAGAAGAGATGAGAGAAACCCTAAGATTTTCGTCCCTCAACTGTCTTAACCCACGTTCATGTCCCACCAAGTCAGAATAATTAAAAATGAACACAAATTGATCTATATTTACATCTTTGGTGAATTTTCACGGAATAACAAGCAACGTTTCACGGAGTGCATTCACGAGCTGCCTCCGTGACACGGTTCAAACGCGAAGCTCTACGGAATTTGGTCGTCCAGGTATTTATCCCCAACGTGGAACGGCATGCAACATGGGCTTGCCCCAACGTGACACGGTACGAGCGCGCACCTTCACTGGAATGTCAAGTTCCAAGCAATTAGGTCCAACGTGCCACGGCATGATTGCGGAGCTTCTCTGGAATTGTTGCCAATTTAATCCTCCGAGCGAGAATGCATCACATTGATAGCGGCATGACACGGCTCCATCGCGGAGCCCCTTTTTATTCCTTGCTTTCCTTGGCCATTTCCTTGCTGCTTCCGAGTCATTTCCGATTCCTCCCAACAGCCATCTTAGCTTCATAAAAGTACATTTTTCCTGCAAAACAATGCTAATCATGTTGGTTAGTATAAATTCACATTTTCCTATAATTTACATGACAATGTACAAACATTGTTAGATAAATAAGACAAAAAACGACGCATTTGAGTATCACTTGGGCATATAAAAATATGCCCAAGATCAAGTGAGGTCCACTAATGGCGATTAAAGGAGATGCGTGGTGACATATCAACACGGGTTAGAGAGTGAGTCGTACAGCCACCATCATGTAGATATAGCAGCAGCTTGGGCAGCGTAGCATAATTGAACCGTAGTCAAATTGAACCGTAGACAAAATGGTACACAGCCTAATAACACCATCAAGAACCCAAAGAATGATGGCCATTGCATGGCGGTGATGACTAGGAGTGGTAAGACCATAGTTTACCCCCCTTTTCCCAGTTGTAGTTGAATGGACGAAAAAGAGAATTATTAAGGAAAGTGATAAGGGTGCTGGGATAGAAAGTGTTGAGTTGCCAGAGGCCCCGATAGAGGAGAAGGAACCTAACATTGATCAAGGAGCAACTCAAGTGCACAGAGCTATCCACGACCACCACCACTGTTTCCTCAAAGAAAGAAGAAGAAGGCGGAAAATGGTAAGTTCCAAAAATTCCTTTCGATGCTTAAACAACTATCTGTGAACATACCATTCGTAGAGGCATTGGAATAAATGTCGGGATATGTGAAGTTTATGAAGGATTTAGTGACTAAGAAGATATCCATGAGATATGAGCCGGTAGACAATGTACATCACTGTAGTGCCATATCTACACGGGTCGTGGCTCAAAAGAAGGAAAACCCAGGTGCTTTCACTATCGTGCGTAATTGGCAATGTTGAGTTCGCAAGGGCACTTTGTGATCAGGGAGAAAACATTAATTTGATGCCCTTGGCAGTGTTCAAGAAATTGGGCTTGGGAGCCCCCACACCGACCACTATGCAGCTACTGATGGCCGACAGAACTGTCATAAAGCCAGTGGGGATCCTGTTAGATGTTCTTGTAAAGGTAGACAAATTTATCTTCCAAGAATACTTCGTGATTTTGGATTGAGAGATTGATTATGAGGTCCCCATAATTTTGGGGCAACCATTCCTTGTAACCAGGAGGGCCCTAGTAGATGTGGAGGATGGCCTGCTGAAGTTCAGACTGAACAAAGAAGAGGTCACTTTCAACATCTTCCGAACAACTCAGCAACCCAAGGAGTACAGTGTAATCTCTGCACTGGAGGATGAGTATGAGTCACTTGATGAATTCTGAGTAGTCAAGAAACTTGTGTCGTGCCGTGATATTAAATTAGGCGCTTCTTGGGAGGCAACCCAAGTGGTGGCTTGGTGAAGTCTGAGTAGCCAAGCCACCTGCGTCGTGCCGCGACTTTAAATCAAGCGCTTCTTGAGAGGCAACCCAAGTAATTGAATTAATGTGTGTAAGTGTGTAGGGAAGACAAATACAGGTGGCATAAAAACTATTAGAAAAGCAGCTGCTACGGCTCTTTGTACAACTCGTGAATTCCTTGTACAAGCCGTAGCAGGAGGCATGGTAAACATCAAAAAGATTCTTCAGAGTAGAAGTTTAGGGTACAGTTGGTCCTACGACTCATGACGCATGTATACGGGTCGTAGTGCTCACTGTGCTAGGGAACTAACAAAATCATAAGAGATGAAGACCTACGAGTCATAGTATGACTCGTACCCTCTTCATACGAGTCATAAGATGCACTCATAGGTCCCCAAGTAAGTTTCCTAATATTTTGAAGCACGGGTCCAAGGGACGAGTCGTGGGACTCCCTACGACTCGTGGTATGAGTTGTGACGGGTCAAAACCTTCAATATTACCCAATTCGCCCAGATTTTTAAATCTGCCCCTCTTACCTATTTAAATATCATACCTCAACCGACCCTTCTTCCATGCAAACAATCCATTACTCATGACCTACACTCACTCTCCCCACACACCGATAACTCAAACCATAGAAGAATCGAGCAATTTCTTGCTCAAACCAAGTTCCCCTCAACCCTAAATGTTGATTACCAGTCGAAGAAGCAACAAGTAAGTAACACATTGAAAATCGCAAAATTTTAACTTGCTTGAAGCTTTCACTGTTAAAACCCCTGTGAGTATTTCTTTTCATCGAAGAATTTCAAAAATACAATGATCAGGGATGATAACAAACCATGAACGACTGGAAAACATCATATTTTTGTTGGGTTAAACTTGTGAATTTATGTTTTCAAAATTTGAGTTAGGGGTAGTGATTAAAAAGGGGAGGGATGAATAGTGTTTAATTCATTGAATGATATTCCTAGACCTGGGGAAATCTGAGTAAACAAATTGTGAAAAAGAACCCCTGCAAACTGAACAAAATTGATTAAGTCATGAAAATGATATGAGACACAGTACGGATCATAGTTTGTCACTACGAGTCATACTGAGCATTCGTACCAAAGAACTGAGTAGGGATAACCAGAAGAATCTTTCCTATGACTCGTGGAATTTTCCTATGGGTCACACCATGAGTCATGGAAAAATACAGAGGAAATCATAGTGTGAGGCTTCATCAGATTACTTAAGGTACGAGTCGTACCTTCGTGGTACGAGTCGTACCTATGAGCCGTAACATATACACAGAATTGTTGGGTCTTCATACGAGTCGTACCTTTAGGGTATGACCCATATTGTCGACTCGTGATAAGAATGTGAGATTATTCTAACATATACACAGAATTGTTGGGTATTCATACGAGTCGTACCTTCAGGGTACAACCCATATTGCCGACCCGTGATAAGAATGTGAGACTATTCTTTTCTTGTTCTTTCTTCTCAAATATGGAATTCTGACTTTCTTCTCTACAAGAACAATAACAATGAAGTGAAAAGCATCCAAAGAAATAGCCCGGAGAGTATTAATTGATGAAACATCTGAGTCTGAGGCTGGACAAGCAGGAAACTCCCCTAGTGGGTTTGTAGAGGATTACCAGGTAGACACTTCAAATACTGAAGGAACCAGAACCACTAGGGAGAAAGCAAGAGAACAAACTGAAGCAGCCACTGCCACATCTGCCCAAGCTCCCCTATCTGAGGAGGGAGCTAGAGGAGGTAATCGGGAGTCGGGAAATGACTCAAATGAAGAAGAAGGGTCTGAGGAGATCCAATCAGGTGAAGCAAGTGGCAGCGATGAATTAGAGTAGGCCCCATATGCTGCACAAGAATAGACCCACCCATAGAGAACCGCACAATCCAGTGGAGAGTGCTGGGAGCTAGAGAAATTAATGAGTAGGGCATTTCTCTCACCGCCAAGAATAATCCAAGGCGGAGCATCCAGGAAGAGCCGCGGATCCTCACTAACTTACTAAATGATGTTTAGGAGATGAAGTGGATATTCAATTTCTATAGTTTTGAGTGGATGGCCAAGACTCCAACTCAGCATACAACAGAATTGGTCCGAGAGTTCTATGCCAACTATTTGGCCACCATGGAGCTAAAGGAAAAGGAGGGGCAGAAAATAAAAGACCAACCCCGACTGGAGAGTGTGATGGTCCGAGGACAAGAGGTATACATATTAGAGCATACCATCTCTCGGATTCTCTATGGACCACAATTTGTGCCTACATGGATGATGTCGAGTATGACTACAAGGTGGAGGCAATGAAGTAGATCAGGAATCTGGGCTTGCAGGAAAGGCAGAGGCAGCTGCAATGGTTGGTAGGGTTGATTTCTGAGAATAAGAAAGAAGAGGAATGTGTTACTAGTGGAAAGCGAGTGACAAAGAACTCACTCAATTTCGTAGCAAAAGCCTGTTGGACACTAGTACGCCACCGGTTAGCACCCAAAGTCAATGATAATACATTGAGTGCTGAAAGAGCAGCTTTGGTGGCATGCCTCATGTCCCGTTACCCCATTAACATCCTGAGGATCATCGCAGAGGAGATACGAGACCGTGGGTGAGCACTACTATCCCATTACCGAGTCTTGTATGCATATTATGCACAGAGGCAGGGGTGCCAATACAATTGAGTGAGGAGCGGCTGATTGGAGGCCAGAGGATTGCATACATAGGCCTTATCCGGGATGAGATGAACCTGGTAAGCCGAGCCAGGATTCCCACCATGATTCTAGCAGTCCAACTAGCAGGGGACGCACAAGTGAATGTCCCCACTTTACAGGAGCAGAGCGAGACACCAGCTCCAGATGTCGGGCATTCAAAGTCAACTCCTAGCACCTCAGCTACACCACAACCAAGCCCGCAGACTTAGACACCAGCAGGGCATGTTCTGGTGCCTCATGAGTTCCTCTAGAAGCTGGCCAAAAGGTTGACCATGGCGGAGAAAAAGATTCAGGCTATGATGGAAAATATAAAGCCATGGGTCAAGGCGGAGATAGATGCAGCAGCATGGGCTCTACATGCTCGCTTGGATGGATTTGAGAGCCTAGTTAATGTGTGGATGGCAGAGCAGGCGGGCACCAGCAGTCTCTATGAGGAGTTGGAGGCTCTTTAGAGTCAAGTAGTCGAGTTGTCATCATGAAAACTGGTAGTTATAGCAGCTCCCACTCTTCCAGACTTAGATGCAGAGCTTGATGAGGAGATTAACTTGGCAGCTTATTGGGAGCCGATGGTAGCTTCTGGAGATAAGGGAAAGAAAAGATCTGTTGAGGATGTTGGAGAAGAGAGTCTGAGGAAGAAGAGGAAGAAAGGAAGGAAGGAACGCAAGCGAGCCAGAGCAGAGAGCCTGAAGACTCTTGACGCACATATGTCAGAGCTGCAGGAGCGAGCTAGAGGATCAGGCAGCTCCACCATGACTCAACCTAGTCTTGTCAGTGGTCGTAACCCTTTTGGCGAGCCATATTCAGCCCAGATTGACACCTAGGCCATTGAAGCAGCCAAAACCACTAAGGGGGTAACCACTCCCCCTGTGGATACTTTATGGAGTCCACCGGCCACCGCTAGCACCATGATTACAGCGGAGGTACCTTCTCCGCACGACGACAGGAGCGCCTAGAGCACCACAGGTATATTCCCTTCCCTATGATCTTAATTGTTCATTCTTCGGGGATGAAGCTAACTTTTCAAAAAGAGGAGGGAGTGTACTTATGATTTTTGGGATTTTTTATTCGTCTAAGGGTTTTTCTTACCGTGTTTCTTTTCCCTCAAGCATGCTATGTAGCAAAACTAGCATGTTTAGGATTTTATTTCTTATTTTGTGATTTTTTTTTAATTAGGAAATAGCTTAGGAGTACTCAGCAAATGAAAATGCACTAGTTTTGGTTTTTGAAAAAAAAGACCCTGCTTAAAATTTCTTTGATGCATTAGCTATGTTTTGTGACTGCATACATGATTTTTGTGGATGTTTTAATGTCATTTCATTTATTATCATGGGGAGTATTGTTAATCCATGTATAAACCAGACAGGTAAGGTGAATATAACTCATGTACCATGAGTGAGTGAAGTGTATTTCTTAGTTCAGTATTGTGTTGAAGATCTAGAACTTGCCTGGTTGGTCTTTGCATAGGCTAAGGATGGTTGGTTAGGATATGATCATAGGTCGTTTTTGTTGAAGATAACTTTTAGCCTAAATAAACCTACCAAAATCATATGATTATCTTGATCCCAATTTTGAGCCTTTAATAGACCATTTTTCTTTGACTTACCGATTAATTGTACCCAATTCTTTATAATGAACCTGTTTTGGCCCTGGTCCTTCCTTTGATACTGTGAACCTCAACATAGGCAAAATGCCTAAGTTTAGGGTGACTATAGTAGGGGTGCATAAATGGTGGAAACGATAAAAAGAGAGAGAAAAGAGAAAAGGTTAAAAATGAGGTGTGGTGTGAAGAAAAAAATAAGGAGATGGAAAAAGTTGAGAATCTTGAAAAAGAACTTTCAAAAGAAAAAAATATTGGAAAAAGTTGAAAATGCACCACACCCATACAAATGTACATAAAAGAGGTGAAAAGGGAAGAAAAGCAATAAAAAGAATAAAGGGTGGAATAGGTAAAGGGTGAAGCCAATGTATGTAGTGCCAAGGAAGGGATAGTTACTTAAAAAGATATCATCTTTATCATGTCAAGCCCTAAGCCTACATTACAATCAATATCAAGTCCTATAGTGATCCTAATGTGACCATTCGACAAACCGAAGTAGAGAAAATAAGGGCAAGCCTATGGTATCTGATACATAATACTTGTAACTTCTTTGTGAGAGTGAGTGCCGTAGTTTTTTAGTCCCATGTAATGTTTGACACTATATGCATATGTGTGGGGACTTTATTTATTGTGAGGGTACATGGATTATGTTTACTTTTACTGTTGGTCTGTGTGATAAATATTGGTGATGAATTGATTGCCTGTTGATAACTAGATGACATGTCTTGATCCCTGTCTATTATGTTTTTTGGTTTCTTGTAATACAGTAGCTGATGTTGGTTCATGGAAAAGGGTCAGAATTTTTGAATGCATAGTGCACATTTTGTTTAGTATTGGCTGTAGTATCCTAGGCTTATTTTCTAGTTGAGCGTCAGATTTAGTTTTTCTTTTTCTTTGCCTAAGGACAAGCAAAAGTCTTAAGTTGAGGGTGTTGATGTGCTGTGAGTTTACAGCAAGTTCGATGCTCAAAACTAAGAAAATAGCATGGACTTAGGTATATTTATGTGGATATAAGGCACTTTACCTTTGGTTACAGGATAAATTGGTTTAGGAGAGAAAATGTGCAAAAGATAGCCTGAAAGTGTACAAAATAGGCTCAACTCACAGTTCACAGTACGATCCGTAGGAAGGTCTACGAGTCGTACTGCTAGTCATGAGAGGTTTCAGAAGGCTAAGGATGAAGAAGTGCATCATACGAGTCTTAGTACGAGTAGTACAAAGCTTGTATGAGTCGTGGTGAAGAAATCATGAAAAGATTCAGAAGATTTGCACAAGAGGTTGACTCCTGCTACGGATGGACAGTACAAGTCGTGGAATGAAGGTATGAGTCGTACCATAGCACTCGTGAAGAACTTCAAAAAAGTTACAAAGTCTCAGAGTCAAGCCATGGGAGCACAGTACGAATTGTAAGAACAATGTATGAGTCATACCAGGATCAAACACTTAGCCAAATTTCAGCCAGTCAACTGACATACGAGAAGTAGGTACGATTCGTACCTACCTGCTATGAATTGTAGGATGGGTCGTGCTGCAGGCGGCTTCAGTTATGGAAATACACCCTATTAGCCTAAGAAAAGGATTTTTATTTCTGTATAAATACTTATTATATTTTATTTTCAGAGAGGCGATTAGAGGCAATTAGGAGTGATATGAATTGATTAGCAACAAAATTAAGGAGACTAAGACATGAGAATTGAGTTGTTCAACTTGTGATCAACCTTTTCTTGATCTTTATATTATTCTTGAAGATTTTGCTGATTAATACAAAGAAGTTTGCCTCTCATCCATAATTGTAAGTATTGATTCATGTCTTTAATCATGCAAACAAATCACAATCTTGCAACTATGAGAGGCTAAAACCTTCATGGCTAGAGTTGTGGGAACCATAGTGGATTAACAAGCTAGGGTTACATAAAAGTGATTCAAAACCAATGCAAAACACTTGTATTATATTCTCTTCATGCGTAAAAATTTCTTAATGGTGTACAACATTAGGACATGCCCGAATTCTTTACTTGCTTGGGTCTAGAGAGGTAGAGATTAGGAAAAGAGAATTATGACAAAGCCTTGATCTTGATGATCATTGTATTAACTTGAGCTATGGTCACAGGATAGTTAAATTTGGGACATATTGATAACGATTAATTTGCAATCGCTCATGAGACCTGGTCGGGTGATTGAGCATAGTCATTCAATAGGGAATGATCGGTCATTTGAATGAACCTAAGTTATCAGTTCTACAACTAACATTGGTGATGATCACATATGTATAGTCGAAGTAGTTATGAACCCGTGGGGAACACAAAACCCTACTTATCTTTCATTCTTGATTTCAACTAATGTTTTAACTTTGTTTTTAATTATTATTTTCTTTAGGACCCCCTATTTGGAGTAACTATCTAACAAGTTCACTTATGGGCTGTAGCCTAGTTCTTCCCTATTCCCTGTGGGTTTGACCCCAACTTCTTTGTTGGGTACTTTATTGACAACGTTCGCTCCATACTTCGGTAGGAGGTATGGTTTGAGCGTTATCAACTGCTGTAAATTTTTCTATTTTTCTCCGTTTCAATCTTTGGGGCTTTTGGATGTTATATATTACTGCCTCAAAAATATCATCTATACGGGGAGCCACAGTAGCTGCATGTTGTATCCCTGACTCCTGCCCTGCTGGAATCACCGTTCCTACTCCATTTCCCATAAGACCACTCAAAAAATTTAGGGCCTAAGACAGGACCTCGGAGGATATAAGAGCGTCGACAACCTCTCTTCGCATCGGTACTTGAACCTCCATTGCCACTCTTTCCTGATCTGGAAGCACTGGAGTTTCTGATCTTTCCTGAGAAGGAATGAAAGCACGGGCCCTTCATCTTGCAGTAGCAGGCCTTCACCCGCAACCTTGGCCTCGTCCTCTGTTGTGAACTGTGGCTGCTACTACTGGGTCGAGTACTTCTTCTCTGATTCTGTTGCATGTGTTCACACCATCTATTAGAGAAAGAAAGAGAGAAGTTGTTAGATACCAATTTGTATAACCAGATATCAATTTAAATAAATTAATAGCACGAAAAGGAAAGAAAGAAGGGAGTTTTCCTAAAGTCCTATAGCCTCTCGAAGCAGACGTCTCCACACCGATCTGCGAGACTCTACTAGATTCGTCCTCATAGAATGAGATCAACAAACCTAGGGCTCTAATACCAACTTTATCACGACCCAAGATTTTATGATTAGAACCCATATTATCCCCTCTGATGGGCGAATCAACAAATCCCAACTAATTACTCAATCTTTCTGACAATATAGATAAATCTCATAAAATGGTAGATAGTGGAAGCCTCAATTAAATGGAAGGAAGATAACATCAATTGTCTATTACATCCCCAGAACCTAAAAGTCGTTGTACGTATGGACATCTACCTAACAAAGTCTAAAATGGAGTAAATTAACAAAAACCTAAAACAAAATCAATGTCTAGACAAAAGACATCTTCTACAGTGGAAGCATAGTAGCATATCCGGATCCGCTCACCTTCAATTATATTGATGATGCTCTATAGATAGGGTCAAGATGAACTCCTTGGATCTAGGTATGTACTCAGAAAACTAAGTGGTAGAGTAGCATTAGTACGACACAATGTACTAGTAGGCATCATCAGTCGACCTTAAATAATAACACATATACAGTGAAATAACAACATGCAGTTACCAAAGCAAAAATTCTTTTAATAGTACTCATTCTAGAATCAAGCAGTGTAAGGTGTTCAAGTGGGCTGTTCAGTGGATTGAGCCTCGCAGCAGTGGTACTCGATTGCTGCAATGGTCTCGCCACGGTGGTAAGGGTGCCGCTGCAGCGGTACTACCTTGGCAGTAACTCAACTTAACTGAACACCTACAGTTTTGTTACACCTCATAAATTCTCGACACGTAGATGGCCTACTCGCATGTTGGTTAAGAGTTTTAGAATTCCATACATGCTAGAAAAAGGCCCGGGGAAAGATCGGACAAGCGCC